>WBNH01012079.1:0-35949 GCA_013401255.1 Urocolius indicus | reverse complement strand
TTTTTCAAGTATTACATTCAGCTCTGAGGCCTCTGACATAAGAAGGATGTAGACCTGTTTGAGCTAGTCCAGAGCGAGTCCATGAAGATGATCAGAGGGCTGGAGCACCTCTCCCATGAGAACAAGTTGAGAGAGTTGAAGTTATTCAATCTGGAGCAGAGAAGGCTCCCAGGAGACCTTCCAGCGGCCTTCCAGTACCAAGAGGCTAAAAAGCCAAAGAGGCTGCTGTGAAAGCTGGAGAGGGATTTTTTACAAGAGTGTGTAGTGTTAGAACAAGGGGAAATGGCTTTGAACTGAAAGGGGGTAGATTTAGATTAGCTGTAAGGAAGAAGTTCTTCACTGTGAGAGTGGTGAGGCACTGAACCAGGTTACCCAGAGAAGCTGTGGATGCTTTGTCCCTGGAAGTGTTCAAGGACAGGGTGAATGGGGCTTTGAATAACAGTTCTGTAGTTGAAGGAGTCCCTACCCATGACAAGGGAGTTGCAAATAAATGGTCTTTAAGGTCCCTTCCAACCCAAACCTTTCTCTTATTCTCTGATACTCCACAGGTCCTTATGCTGTGCTGAAATTACCGATGTTGCTGAGTTTTCTTTTTTGCTGAAGATGCAGGATCAGGAATGTAAGTACATATTTTCATTTGGAGCACAATTGGCAAAACCAGTTGCAACACAATACCATTTCTTGCTGATGCTCTGAGTTTTTTCTCAAGTGTCTTGATGTCAGTGGCCAATTTGGATTCACAGGCCATACCTGGCCTATGCCGTGGTAAGGCTCAGTTTAAAACATGAGTTAAGAAATAGGAAACAGAAAGCAGATTTGCTTATATGACCGTGTCTAGAAAGTTGTTCAAAATACTGAGAAAACACATTGTCATGGACAAAGCGTTTCTACTGAAGGAATTTCCTTTATGTTTTTTATTTTACTATAAGCCATTAATTATCAATTCAGACATTGAGAAAATATGGGAAGAAAAAGAATTAAACAGTTAGGGGAACAGTTTTTCTCATCTTTCCCAGGATAAATTTCAGTTCCGCTCTGCCCTTCTTCCTAGTCTCCATGTCCCTTGTCCTCATGTGCTACAGTGAGTCCCCACTGAAGCCTTTGGGGCAGCGATGAGCAGCATATGAAGTTGGTTCAGTGTGTAATTGTTCCTTTCTGCTAATATTTGCTTCTTGTTCTTTTTCTCTACTGCTCCTTGCTTCTCTCTGCGCTGGCCTGGCATCCTCCATGACACTGTTCTTTTGGAGATGCTCCTGCTTTGGCATGACTTATCTGCAAGCTGCCATACATCAAGGCTGTAGGTTCCACAGTGTGTGTTGCGTATGGGCTGCAGTCCTTGAAGGTTGTCCCTAGTCTGGTGTGGGTCACCCACAGCCATAAGCCCTCTTCGATGTTCTCTCTGCAGTGAATCACAGACTCTTTGGGATGTCTTTATTCCAGCATGGCTCACTCATAGCCACAATCTCTCCAGGGTGTGCCTGTCCCAATGTGGGTTGCCCATGGCCTGCAGTCCTTCAGAAGAAAACTTCTGGCAGGAAGAGCCTCCTTCAGGAGTGTGTCTCCAGTTGTGTCCCCTGTAGCAGCATTCATGTCCCCTCTCCCCTTCCATTCCTATGAATATATATTCCTGCTTTCTCTTCACAAGTCTTCTTTGGTGTGCTCTCCTGTGTCTTCTGGCCCCAGCAGTTGCCACTGTTTCTTAAATATGTCTGAGTAGAGGAGCCATATGCTCCTCTGACTGGTTAAAATTTTGAGGCATGGGCTATTTTCATGTTTCAGACCTGTCTGGATGCAGCTGTGATCAGCCCAGGGCAGTTCATGGCCTCCTCCCACACACATTACCCCTGCAGTCAGTCCCCTGCTACCTAAACCCTGCCAGCTATGCCCAGTACAAGTATTCCCAGTGGGATGTGAAAAATGTCTTAGCTTACCCTCCAGGTGCCTGTAAGACACAGACAGTTTTACACAGCCCTGCTATCAAGAAAGAAATTGTCAATGCAGCACTAAAAAAATAAAATAAAAGAAAGAAGATTTTTTTTTCTAAAGGATTTCTCCAGCTTGTGTACTTTTTTTCAGATTACTTATTAATTTTAAAGAACCAAAGTATTTGCTACTGTCATGGTTTAGCAAGGAGTTGCTTTTGCTTAGTAACAGGGGGAGCGGGTTGCAGTGAAGACCCAGTAAAAGTTTTTTAGACTCTCCCCCGACTCCTGGGTTCAGACTCACCCCCCGGCCCGGCTGGGCCAACGTGGCGCCTCTGCGATCACTATTTAGGGACGGGAATTTGAGGTGCGAGGCAGGAGGTGTAAGAGTGGTACAAGATGGAGGCGACCATGCGGACCCCACAGTCGGAGAAGGAGGAAGGATGGAGCATCAGACCAGAGACCCCTCTGCAAGCCGTGGTGAGAGTGCAGCCGGTACCCCTGCAACCTATGGATCAGCAGCAGCAACTTCATGTGAGTGTGCCCGGACGGGCCAGAGACTGTGTGGGAGAGGCGGTCATGGCACAGGACATGCTGGAGAGCCTGTGCACCGCAGAGCAGCCCCACACGAGAGGCAGAGAGGAGCAGCAACTTTTGGGACAAATGAGCATCGGTGCAGCCCGTGCAGGGCTTTGGGACAAATGTGCGTCGGTGCAGCCCGTGCAGGGCTGCCATGTGTGTGTGGTACCTCACGGACTTGCAAGGAGGACTGGTGCGGAACCCACTTGCCCTGAGGTGAGACAAACGGCAGAAGCCACCAGGAACGGACTGACTGAAACCCCCACTCCCTGCCCCCCTGGGCCGTTCAGGGGGGACGGAGGTATAAAACACCGGGATCAGGGCTCTGAGCCCGGGAAGAGGAGAGGGGTGGGGAGCAGGTGGTCTTAAAGGGCTGGTCGGACTCTTCATCTCTGTATCATTCTGTGTTGGTTTGTTTTGGTTCTGTTTTGGGGTTTTGTGTTTTAGTTGGTATTAAATTATTTTCTGTTTTCTTCCCCAAGCCGAGCAGCCTGGTCTGTTTTGTCCTACACCTTAAGCGGCAATTAAGCCCTCCCTGCTCTTTAGCAGTCCTTAAGTCTTCGGTACTTGAGGCTAATCGTGGTCTTTTTTTCCCTGATGGGCCTAAACCATGACAGCTACACAGAGGCATAAGACTTTTTATAGGTTTAAATAACATCAGTCTATCTCCTGCATCTACTACATCAATGACCATAAAACATCAATGGTTAAGACTGTATGGTTTATTCTGAAAAAAAAAAAAGAAAAAAAAGAAAGCTATGAGGGTGTTTGTTGTGATACTACAGTTATGCACAAAGGGAATTTCAGTCTAAAACTGGGTCCTTGGTGCCTGCATTATGTAGAAAAACATGACATCTCAAACCAAAAGTACTAGAGCCAGATCCATAAGTAAGTGTAGAGCAATAAGGGCAAAATTCCTGACTTTGGTGCTGATTTCTTGTTTGACCTTGAGAAATCACTATAATCTTTGATAAAGGTAGGGTTGCTGGTATTTTTGCATTGGTAAAATGAGAATTGCACCAGTTTTTGATCAGTTATTTGAGAGTCTCTGATGGAAGGCACTAAGCAAGTATTGATTGTAGCAGTTGTGTTATAAATGTTGGCTGGAGCAGAATTCAGTTCAGAGTTTTCCCAGAGGAACAGGAGAGTTAACCTTGTGAGGGAACTTGCATATAATGTAAAATAACTGGATTTTCTAGTTCAATGGTATAGATTGTTTACACATAAATCCTAGTTTGAAATGAAATGATACAGCATTTGCTTGGTTGGTTTTTTTTTTTTTTGCTATTAAAGTTACCTAGTAGTAAATGTTGACCTTTGTGGTGTTCCTTAAAAACAGAGAAAGTACTAGTAAAATATTACATCTATTTGGAGCACATTTTTAACAGAAGATCATTTATTGAGAAGTATGTATACATTTTTCTGAAACAAGATTATTTAAACACAAGATAGAATTTTCCCAACAATATAAGGAAAAATGTTTTTTAATAATTTCTCCTTATAGGAAGAGGGAGCTGTAACTTGTGTTACAGAATTTGTTGATGTTCTGAAAGACATTGATGGTGAGATGTGGAACAATGTATAATATGCAGGATTCATTTGCTGTGGTTAGTTTCTACAATGTAAATTACATAGGTGTCAACTGAAAGATAGCCATAGAGTTGAAAGGAACTCCAGAGGTCGTCTAGTCCATTCCTCTTAAGAAGATCATGTAGACCTATATGATTTCTGGCAGATATTTCACTAATATGTTATGAGACCTCTAGTGAGGGAGAGACAGCCTCAGCAGGAAAGCTACTTCACTGCTTTCATGAGGCTTTCCAGTAAGATGTTTTTCCTAATGTTTAAACTATCACGCTGCAAATTAAACATTCTCTCCTAACTACTATTTTAATGAAGAACAGGTTATTCCCTTCCTCTTTGTGACAGGTTTCTATTTATTTGAAGATGGCTACCCTGTGCATTTTATTTTTTGTTTTCAGCTGCATATCAGTTCTTTCAGTGTTTCCTCTCCTCTGGACATCTTTTCCAGTTCACACTTCCCTGCAGTGCAGTGCCCTAGCCCAGCTGTGTTCTTGCTAGTGCTGAGCAGAATAGAAGGATCATTTCATGTCTCAAAAAACTCATTTCTGTTTCTGTATCTCAGTATGACACTTGCCATTTTCACAACAATGTGATGCTGCTGACTCATGCTCGGTCTGTCATTGACTGTAACACCTACATCCTTCCTCGCAGAGCTGTTACCTAACCTGTTTCTCCTCATCCTGTATTTGAACAGTCTGTTGAGTGTAGGACAGTGCAATTGCATCTGTTGAACTTTATTTTTTCCATATTTTGCTAGTTCACAAATATAATTTTGCATTTTATTCTATACGCCTCTGGTTTCTTCTAGCCTTATTCCACGATCGTAGCTATTAACAAAACACTGAACCGAACTGAATTTAGATTATACATATGTAGACAGTTCCTTCTAAACTGGATTTTACAATTTATTTGTGTAAATGATACGTCAGACCATATAAAAAAAACTTATTAAAGTCACAACAGAGGACATTTTCTGCCTCTCCTATATATTTAAAAGGCTCCTTATCCTTTTACTGGTGGAAATGAAACTGCTACAGAATGTTTATAGAGAAGGTTGTTACAAAGACCAGTCTGCAGGTCCCTGCATTGTCTGTTTTTTTGCTTTTTAATGATCTGTGCTGTTTTGCACCATTGCAGACTTATAGTGCCACCTCACCTGTTCTCTCCTCAGAGATGACTGTTAGAGCTTTTGAGATTATTTGTGACAGTTCTGTAGAAATCCTAATATGAGGTCCACCATACCAAACCAATTACTGTCTTCTTCATAAGAGAAGGTTACTTAGTTGTCTCTTTTATTATGCCCTTTTGTTCTAATAGTAACAGGGCAGTTTACAAGGTACAACTTTCTAGGGAACCAATGCAAAAGGCATTGACCATCAAGGTTTTATCAGCACTTTTCCTGCCTGTTAAATAGCAGAGTAACACTTTCTGTGTTTGTAGTGAACAAATATTTTCTCAGTCTCTTTCTTACTAGTAATGTATTTACAGAATAATTCTTGTTACCCTCTATGTCTCCTGCTCATTACTTTCTCTTTTATCCTTATGTGCTTACATTCTTTTATGCTTGTCTATGTCAACCTGATATAGTTTCTATCTATTGTGTTGCTCTGTCTTATGTCTAACATCATCAATGAGCAGCTCATGTGTCTTTATTGGTCTATTATGTATGGTAGCAAAATGAAGGCTAAACAGTTTCAGCTCTTGGTAATTTTTGCCTAAGTTGTTGCCATGCAATAAGTGTCAGTTACTGAGAAATTTTGTCATTCATCATTTTGGGAGGTAAGACATCACTAATATTAAGGACTCACTTTTCTCTCCTCACATTCCCTTTCACCGCAGAATAATAACAAATCTCTATCAAAAAGTTCCTTGATAAGTTTAGCAGTATGATAATCTACAGTTTAGTCTACTGTTTTGCTAGTACTCTGTGTACAAAGAGAGGTCAAATGTGCTATTGATACCAGATCTTACTATACAGTGGTTCATAATTAAGACAATGACCTGTTTGAGTCCAGAGGAGGCCCACCAAGATCATGAGAGATCTGGAGCAGTTCTCCTGGATGTGCTACATATGGAGAAAAGCTGAGACAGTTGGCTTGTTCAGCCTGGAGAACAAAAGGCTCTGGAGAGACCTTATAGCAGCCTTCCAGTATCTAAAGGTGCCTACAAGACAGTGAAAGAGGTATTTTTCACAAGGGCATGTAGTGATAGGAAAAGGAGAAATGGTTTCAAACTGAAACAGAAGAGATTTAGATTAGATCTAAGGAAGAAGTTCTTTATTGTGAGGGTGGTGAAGCATTGGACCAGGTTGCCCAGAGAGGCCGTGGATGTCCTATCCCTGGAGGTGTTCCAGGACAGGTTGGATGGGGCTTTGAACAACTTGGTCTAGTGGAAGGTGTTCCTGCCTGTAGCATGGAGGTTGGAACTAGATGATCTTTAAGGTTGTTTCCAATGCAAACAGTTTTATTTTTCTATTATTTGATTAATAATGATGCTAATACAATCCAAACACTGATTTCAGTTTGTAGTTCAATTTTAGAACATTTGAACTTCAAGATTCAGAGTGGTAAGTTGATCTGCAATGGTTTTACGCTATGACAATCATTTGCAACTCCTACTGAGCTGTGCATAGTGCCTTATATTAAACACTATAATTCAGTATCTCATTGTGTATGAAAATGAAAGAAGTTAATGCACTTGTAACAAACATACTTGCACATCAGTGAAGTGGAGGTACAGTGACAAGATAACTCTCCAAACCTAATGAGCTAAGGTGAATGTCAAAGATCTAGTCCTGTCTTGTTTGATAAATGTCACACAACATTGTAACATGTGTTTCCAGAAAACATACTGTTTGATCATGTCAGGAGCCTTCAAGGAAGCAATGCTTAGATAATGTGGAGCTACTCTGCTGGAAGACACATGAAGGGAAAGGCAAAGCAAGTTAAGAGAACTCATTTGTAGAGTTTGAAATCAATGCAACTCACTAAAATTGTCTCAGAAAAATTCCTTTAAAATGAAAATATAAAGAATATTATTAGATGACTAATTTCATTAGTTTGACTAATGTTTGTTGAGGATTTTTAAGATTTAAAGCACCATATGAGACTAAGTATTCTTTTAGACTGCTGCAGGGTTGAATAAATGATCTCACATTTCTCACCTGCCTACACTCTATGTTTCCACCCCCTCTGCTCACAATCTGGGTTTCGCTACTCTCTCTGGCCTAATGTCTCAGTATGTTCTGACTCCTCCTTCTTAGTGCCTAGATGTACTGAGGAATGGGCTAGAAATAAAGGCAGAGACAGATTCATGTTTACTTTGTACACATACTGAGATATTATGTAATTTCTATGGATCCTTACATATACATGAAAAGACAAATTTGCCGGGAAATGGAAATATACATTGAGCTGGAACCTGTGCTTATGTATTGACTTGGAAGAAGGTTAGTACCCAAAGCAAAGACTGAAACAGTATTTTGTACAGAAAAGGAGCAGAGGTTTGGAGCAGGGGTTTCCTGGCGTTTCTGCGCATTGTTTTTAAATGAGCAGGAGTATGCTGCTTGATATGTCTTAGTAAGTCCTCATTCTTGCAGAAAAAAATCCTACAAGGCCCCGAATTTAGCTAACTACTCAGGCCTAACATCAAATCCTTGGAGACATCGTGAAGAGGCCTTCATTCTGCAGCAAACAGATTGGCACTGCAGTGATGATAATTGTAATTATCATGAGCATAATAAATAAATGGCAATGTATTTTGCTAGCTTTAAGAGCATGAATAATCTGGCAAACAGCTTGCTACACTCCATCACACAATAATGATATTCACTGCCAGCCCAGGAAGTTTACCTAGGGGCTGTGACTCATGTTTGTTTTGAAAGGCATGGCATTAAAGGCCTGTGAATTATGTCTGTTGTGAAGAACACTGCATTTAAGTAATTACAAAAGCAAAACTAAAACAAATCCACAAGGCAAAAAAATGCTAATTGATCGCACTGTTCCACACCGCTCAAGTCTTTATTTTTCTTTGTAGAAGTTTTTTCCACTGGGGTGGATTTCTTGGGACTGTTTGATTTCTGGTGCATTTGCATTGCATACTCATAGGCATATCTATAGACCTTCTGCCATTATTAGAGCAGCTATACATTTTCTTCACTGCTCTCCCCGTTAGCACATGGTGGGGAATGGAAGTGCTCAGAGAATCCAGGAAAAGATGGAGCACTGGCAGGAAAAGTCTTGGTCAACACCAGGAGCAAGTAAGTATTTTAGATCTCTTTCCATGAGTAAAAACCCCTGTTTAATGGTCCTTAGGATTCATAGTGGATCAAGGCTGAAGGACTAGTCCAGGGCCTTGGCTAGAGTATTGCTTCAGGTGCTGTAGACCCCTGTGGCTCAAGCCCTCCTTCAAGTCACAGATAATTGCAGATCAGACCAGCTTCTGGGCCAGCACATGACAAAAGGAAGAGACTTCATCTTTGCTTTGGAAATGTGTGAAATACCAGCTGAGCTACAGAAGGGTATATGGGAAGAGCCAGCATTGCATGTCTCTATTTACATGCATGATACTCAAAGTACCCTTAGAAGCATTTTTGTGGAGCCAGTATAAAGTCATTTCCTACCAACAAAGTGCTTCTGTTATGGAGATTGTTTCTAACAACAGAACCGAAGATCACTTCCTACAGTGTGCTCTCACCCTCATCCCCACTTTCCTTCAGCTTTGATTTCAGAGAAACACAATTATGCCAGTTTTGGTCACAGTCACAAACCAATTTTCATTGTTTCTTCACCATTGCAGTTGCAGCAGAAGCCATCTTACAGCCTGCAACAAGAGACTTTCTCCAGAGTCTAGTTACAGGATAAGAAGCAACGGGCACAAATTAAATTCCATCTGAACACAAACTCCCATTTTTTCCTGTTAAGGTAGCTAAACACTGGCACAGGTTGACCAGAGAGCCTGTAGCATCTCCTTAGAGGTACTGAAAAACTGACTGGACACAGTCCTAAGCAATCTTGTCTAGTTGACCCTGCTTGCACAGGGAGGTTGGAGCTGGTGATCTCAATACATCCCTTCCAACCTAAGTGATTCTGTGGTTGTATGAAAATAACTGCCTAAAATTTGGAATGATTCATATTTCTGAGAGTGGTTTCCTGAGAGACTCAAGATAATCTATGTACAGGCTGCTAAGAGTCCTGTCCCTCTCCCTGGGGCTGGGTACATGCTTCTATTAGTCTTTAAAGGCCATGAAAATTAGTACCTATTACTAGGGCTTTTCAGCCTTTTGGGATCACTGTGCACTGGCTTACTTTTAGGGTAGCATCATGGCTACTCTAACTCTGGTAGCTAGCCACTGAGTGACCTTGAATCTGGAGGATGCTGCGGCTTCCCCTGACCTGCTACTTGGGCAGATAAAACATGTTATGGAAGGTAAACTAATTTCTGGGGGTGCAGCAGAGAGAAGATGTTGAGGAGACCTTAAACATGCATTTTTTTTTTCTTATCTGGGACATTATGGATGTTCATAATTTTCTTTAAAGAGGTAAGTTATTGTATAAATAGCTCCTCCTGTATGCAACTTCATCAGCTGCTAACACAGAAATAGTCATTTGTGCTCAAAGGACTTCCAGTACCAGTGTTCTTCTATTTTCATGCTGTAACAAGGGCATGAAGAGCCCTTATAACAAGGTGCAAAACCTGAAAACACATTCATATTACAGATGGCTAGTTAGTCAAACATTATGAATGGTGCTTTAAGAGGAATGCTTTAAAATAGACCCTGATAACCAAGAGAAAAAAATATAATTTTGAATCTCTTCTTTTTTTTTTTTCTCTTTAAAAATTGTTCCCCATACCATAGAGTATATGGACCACTGAAAAATTGAATTTCACTTTTACTTCTGATCCTTGCAAATAATTGTGCTGGCACTTAGCAGCTTTGCTAAACTGAGGCCAGAGCAAACAACAAATTACAGCTCCAATAATTTCTTGTGTGCTGAACTGCAGGCTTCAGCGGTGTTCTCCCTGGAGCTGTGGTGGTTGGGCTGTCATGGCAGCATGATGCCTGATACATGGACTCGCTCCAGCAGCTTCTCTTCCTTGATTTGTGCTCCTCCACGACATCCAGCATGCCTGGGGTTCAAGTAGTGAGGCTACTAGGTACATGACTTTACAGATAAAACTGTGAGATTTATTTTATCAGCAAACCCTGTTACCTCTGCCGGCCTTCTAGTTTCTCACTCAAATGCTGTTTAGAGCTACTAGCAACCTTTGCTATTGCCAAGCTTTTAGTCAAGATGAGTCAGACTAAAATAGGCATTGAAGAGTAATGCATAAGACTTGGGAACATAAGTTTAAAATCTTTCACATTTGCCTTCTAGCTTCTGAGTTATTCACAACATATTTGTTAGGTGCTTCTCTGCAAATTTTGAGGCTAGAAATTGTTTTGAAAAAGCAAGTTAAGGTAGTGACATGGTTGCTTGCCTCCAGGACTTGAGAAGTGATGAAAAACATGAAGGCTAACCAGGACAAGCTGAAAACTTGTTCATACTGGGTGCCCCAAAAGTCGGCTGCAACTTTACACAGTAGCTCTGGCATTGTCAACAGCCTTTTAAGGAGGAGGGCAGCCCATGGCCATGGCACAGTGACACCATTTTAACTGTGTGATCTGTTCTTCTCCTAGGTCTTCTCCATAATATCATGAGGTCTGAGGATTTTGCTGCCTTCTTGAATGAAGAAAAAGACTAAGAAATTCACTTGTGGTTTTTGTTCAATCACATATTATGCTATTTTTTTTCCCTACTGCATTTAGAACAATTGTCTTGGTGTCACATCTTCAGTCAGCATTAATTAGAAGACGTCCAGTATTTATTATATGTAGCCCTTCCATCTGTCAGAGAGGCTGGCATGAATACACAGGAAGGCTTTTGGGTGCATAATCTGTTACTGCTGTGTATCATTCATGTGTGATATTCATTATGCATATTGCATTACCTGTAAAATACATCCTATTCATTTTGACTTCATGCATTTAATATAACCTACTTAGAAAGTTTTAAAGTTGCATATGTTAAGTATTGCAGTAACAGCAGCCACTGAAATTTCACACAGCAATAATGAATCGTCTCTTGTAACCAAGGAACACCATGTGCCTAAATACAGTGAATGTGAAGTAATATGTACTAAAAGCAATAGTTCAAAAATACATTTCCAGTTTATAGGATGGTAGCTCAATAATAACCCCTCTAACCATCAATGGGATATGTTTTGATTCACAGTTCCATTATGGAAACTGCCTATTTCTCTGTCAAAGGCTTGGTTCAGAAGATCCGTGGTTGATCCCCATGAAAAATAGGTGATTGGATTTTACTCTCATTATCTTGCCTCTAGTTGTATTGAAGTGTGCTTTAAAAATATGATTCTGGAAAAAGAGAAGAGAGGAAAAAATGAAATTTAAAACAACCTTTAAGGATCAGAAATCAGAAAAAGACTCCTTGGGCAGCAGGCTTGACAATATCTGTCCCTGAAACATTGATGCTAGCCAGTGTCAGAGCCAAGGGGCTGAAATAGGAGGGCTTTGGATCTCATCAAGTATAGCATTTCCTTCTAGTACAGGAATTATCGAGGGAAAAATACCTTATGTAAACCAAACCCAACCTTAAAGCATTGGGGAAATAAAACTTGGAGTGGAAAGGGTTTAAGCTGGAGGAGAGGTCAGAGAAGGAAAGAAAGATTGGTGTGGGGAAGGGATGTAAGGAGGACAACATTTCATAACCTACTTGTGTGGGAAAAAAGAGGCCGAATTCATGAAGAAAGACAAGACAGCTGATAAACATGATGCATACTAGTATTTTTTGCTTTGTTGGCAAAATAAGAACTGGCTGAGACTTTTCATGAACATTTGCTGTTGACTTTTAGCAAGGAAGTTATAAAGTACTGGAAGAAGCTAATGATATGTTACTTTTTAGAAACAGTAATTGGTTTAACCCAAGAAACTTTATATTGTCTCATTTGATACTGATTCCAAAAACACTCTGGAAAACCTTTTACCTTACCTTTAGTGAGACAAAAATTACAATCTGGTTGTGTAATGATGTCATTCAACAGTGCTTTCAGGTAGAACAGCTATTCTCCAACCTCATGGCTTTTAAGAAAACAACAAGTCATTGTTGACATGATTTACTCTGATTTCTGAGAGGTAACTGAATGGCTTCTGCCTGACCCTTTGACAAAAATTCTGGTGTTACAAGAGTGGGTTAAAATTGTCCTTACTTGTGGGCCATGGGAGGAATGCAGGTAATGAGGGTGTTAACATAATGTTTCTCCAGAAATCTGTTCTTAGTTCAGAGATGCTAAGTACCTTCAGGGCTAATCACAGTAAGTCCCAGGTGATGACACCAACATAAATAAACAGGAAAGGGAACTGTTTACTGATAGAGACTTGCCTTGATCTCTTGAGGAGGTGTGCTCATCTGAACAACACGCATTTTACTAATGTGACATGCCAGGGCACACATCCAGGGACAAAGAAAGGAGGTCTCACTTGTAAGATGGGGCAGTGCGTTCCTGAGGCAGTAGATCTGCAAAGGAGGCAGAAGCAATAGCAGGTAATCAATCAAGCATGAGCTCTGGTGCAGCGGCATAGCTAAATAGCAATGAAAAAAGGAGGCAGGGGGTAGTACTTTTGATTATTAGCGAGATCACTCTGGGAATACCATCTGTTCGGGTGTCAACGCTTTAACAAAAGAATGTTGACAAGTTAGAGGCGATGAACCATGTGAGGTCTGTGCAATTTGCCTTAGCAGAGAGGAAGTTGCAGCTCTCAAATATAAGTCAAGATAATAAAAAAAAATAACATTTAAAATACTAAATTCTTCAATCTGTCAAAGCATGGCTATGCAAAGTGACCTGAAGTTTCAAAGACAGAATTCCTGCAGCTGCTGTTAGAACAAGTAAGATTTGTAGGTGCTCTGCATCTTTCAGAGTGTTTCTACTTAAACACTTAGACGTGAAACCAGAAACATGAATTTTATTGACTGGTTCTGAAATTCTCATTTGGAATAAAGCAATATCAACAGCAGCAAACTGCTTTTGTCTCACACCTTAAAGCCAGCTCTCACTTCTAACAAAGGTAGAATCTTCCTCTATTCTCCAGATAAGAGGAAAGCATCTCCCTGGGCACGTGGCATCCTGCAAGACATCCTTGCCTTAGCTGTATGCATTTTTAGCTCCATTAGACAGAAGAACTTATTTGTTTTCTCAAAGAGCCAAGTGTCAGTTCCAGCAGAGCAATCTGCTTCCTATGCCAGTCTTCCAAGTTAATAAGACTGATGATATTGCAGACTTTTCTCTACTCTGCTCAAGCCTAGAGTTTTCATCCAAATATTCCTCATCTTTGGGAAATGATTATTTGGCTAGGGATCTCAAGTTAGCATCTCTGATGTATACTTCATCAGGACATTAAAAACTTTTTCTTAATAGCAGAAAACAAATAAACAAATTTTTCCTCCCCTCCCCTCCTAGCACTAAGCAACCAGGCAAGGAAAAATGTCAATTTTTTGGCTGTATTTGACACAGAAGTTCAGTACAGCTTTAAAGTCTTTCCTTCAGGCACATTTACCAGTATCTATTCAAGGAGCTGTACAGAAATACTGTGGGTACATTGGCATGTTCTCTTGAAATCCTAACACTGCTCTTTGAGGAAAATGCATCACAGAAATATTTCAGGTATCGTGCTGCCCATGAATCATGCATAATGCTTTCACTCCAGTAACATTTTCTTTTGAACAGTGTTTTTTTCTTCTTCTCTGCAATCTGGGACCCTGAGTGTTTTTCAGAATTCCTGGTAACAGAGCATCTGCTCTTAAAACAGAGTATCTAGCAGCAGAACTGTGCACTGAGCTCTTCCATGCAGCTGGTGAGCAGGTAAGCAGTGACAGCTACGTTGAAGCCATCTGGGCTCAGTGGCAGGACCATGGGCAGCCAGGCAAGGATGGTGGCAGGGGTGGGATCATGCCCTGGGGTGAAACATATTTTTTTGCTTCACAGAGCAGGGGTTATAAAAAAGACAAACACCAAAGAGGACAGAGCAGTCTCTTACTCAGATGCTTTTTCACAAGAGTAGGGCTGTGTCAGGGGTTATCATGCATAAGGGAATTACGCGATGCTATGCAGAAGATGTTGTGGGGCATGCCCCCAACTGAGGCCTCTGTCACTACAATGTCAGATCTGATGCCCTAAGTTCCCCTCAGTTGAGACACACTAAGGAGGAAAACTAAAGAAAACAAAACAAAAAAACAACAGCCAAGATTGCTAATGAACCGCTTGAAGAAAATGAAGAGAATTGCTAATGAAAGAGTGAAAACAGATCTGGAAAAGGGGAAAAGAAGTCTTAGCAGATCAAAAAATGATTCCAGGTTAGATAGTAATTTTGAAGAGTTTTAATATTTTTCTTCATAAAATGTTTTGGGTTTTTTTTTTTTTTTTTGAGAAAATGGCATGTTTTCATGGAGGTTTTAACTTTCTTCAAGAAGCAGTAGATTTTTCCCAGAACTCCAGTTGAAGTCTTCTCTGCAAAGCTTTCCCTTTTCAACACTGAAAGCTTTCCTAATAGAGCAAGGAGGGAGGGAGAACACAAAACAAAGAAAATTCCAACTCCCTTAAAAGTTTCTGGGTTTCAAAATGTACCCACAATATCCAATCCCCAGCCAATTATTTCAGGCAATTAAAAAGAAAATCCTCTACTCCTCCCTTACTCTGTCCCGATTTCCAACAGCAAACCAGAACCACTATGGGATGCACTATTTGAGTAGCATGAATATGACAAAGCTGCAGAGGGAATGGTACTGCAGAGCTCCTCTCCAAGGAAAAGGGCAGGAAGAGCAATGAGGGCAGAGGAAGGCCCATCTTCACTATCATAGTTTACTACTACTGAGTTGTCTAGGAAGGGAGGCAGCAAGGTAGAGGTTGTAGTGTGGGAGGAGAGGGCAGTGGGCCAAGAGGAGGATGGGTGTTGTATTGCAATGAGATTAGATGTGTAACCTCTGGATAGTTTTGGTTTCTTTTTAAAGAGATTAAGTAATGAAAGTCAAACACTGATTTGGGTTAGTTAGCTTCACAGAAAGACATTCTGTAGTTCTTTTTTTTTGCTTGTGAATAAATATACTTTTCAGAACTCCTGTTTTTAAATATCCCTCAGTCACAGTGATTGCTCTCCAGACCCTCTGGGAAATCCTGGATGCATGTTTAATGTCTACCTGGCTGCTAGCAGCCAAGTAACTGCCCTCAAACACATTTTTCAGGTGAGGAGCTATTACCAAGATATTACCAGGTAAAAGTGAGCAGTTCAGACAATCACTGGGAAGACTTGCTGAAAATACTGATTCAGCACTGTAATGTTTAGGTAAATGCTGCAACAGCTATTTAAAAGAGAAAATCGAGTCACTTCTTATGTGTGACTCACTAATCACTGTCTGTGCTATAGAGCCTGGAGTACAAATTCCTTTTGTCATGAAAATGCTTGCTCCTTTGATCCCCACAACATCATTAAACAGTTCTAAAGAGTAAGTAAATCTTTTGGCACACTCTTTGCGAAATAAGCATTTCAGGATTCAGACACATGTGGGTGTGTTTGTGATGCTGAGGAGATTGATACTGATACAATTTTTAGCAGTGGGTGCAGACTGTGCATTGCTTTGCAGAGGGAAAGAGGTTTTCTACCTCCTTTTCTAAAGCAATTATGTAGAAAATTGAAATGCACGTGGCAGCCATGCAGAGGCTGCTGTTGCAAATGGAACCTACTTTGCCTGTCTGGATGATGACTAGGGATGTAAACCTGCCTGTTGACACATGGCATGCCCATCAGCATGCTTCCCAAAGTATTTTGAAGAATGCCATCTTTCTTCTCATAATTCTGGGAAAAAAAAATAGATGATCTTTCTGGAGAGCCCGATGCTGTGGAGGATGTTATCAGCTCTTTCCCATGGCAAAGTCAGGCTAAAGACTGTTAGAGCATACCCTTCAGATTGCATCCTGTTTCCTTCGGGACCCAGTGTAAGGTGAGGACATGCAGAGGTTACTTTGTTTATCAGAGCATATGTGGTTTAGGGTCTGTAGATCACTTTCTCAGCTGCTTTAATACCTGGCAGTGGTGTTTTTTCTGGCCCTATGAACATCAGCCCAGGGCCTGGATCAGCTGCTTAGCTGTCCCTTCAGAACTCTGTGGCAGCTAGTGAATTTAAGGAGAGGGACAGAACAGCTTCACCAAAGATTCTGTGATATTTATGTAGTAACTTCACAAGACTTTAGCTAAAATGGGAAGAGCTTATGAGCTTACTGAAAGAATAATGTAAATCTAAACCATTCAAAGAGGCACGACTGTTTAGAAGTGTAAGAACAGCATTCTCATACCACATAGCACTCTGTGAAATAAGTTTATACCCTTCCAACACGCCATCTGGCAGCAAGCAGTATATTGGTTTGCATCCCAGCCTGTGATCTTGTAAGAAAAATTAAATCATATATAATAAAATGCACTTTTAAAAGACAACATTTTCAGTAATGTTCAGTGGAACTAATGGACTTAAAAGTCTTTCCAGTTATCTGTCGGAAAATGTTTTGGTAAACAAGTGTCTGCTCTCCATTGCGATGTGCATACGAGTAAAGGGATTTATGTCACACTCAGACACACTGTTGTTTGTGTGCATATGTACCCTCTGAGTGTTCAGAATATTTCAATCTGCATTTATGCCTGAACCACTACAGTGGGAGGAATCAGATTATGGGGTTTGAACTGGTATCTAATGTATGGGTAGAAGTAGTTGCACGTTTGGGAGAAAATGAAGCAAATCTGCTGTTTTAAGGAGCTAGAGGCTGACTTTAGTGAGATACAATCTGTGGAAGTTCATGGGTCCAAGGCCCCCTAGAATTGCTTTATCTCTCTGACTTAGATACCTTTACATTTCAGGAAGATTGATTCATGTCAATGTTGGGTAAGGCATCTCTCCAATTTAAAGCAGTTTATTTCCTGGTACTGGGAAAACTCAAGGAAAAGGAAGTCCCGTGAAAGAAAGTAACAACTATTTGTTCAAAATTCTCATCAAATCAGATAAAAATTTTTATGTAGTTGGATTATGGACAAGTGCATCCCTCAAGGAAAATAGATTAAAATACATGCTGACAGTTCTGTTATTAGGGTTAATACAGGGAAATTAGACTGCCCACTGGATATATAATGAACCGATTAGGTAGAACCTTCTCTCTATCTGTATATACAGGGTTGCAGAGATTTGATTGAGTTTTCTGAAAAATAACAATGGAGGCTCAGCTTTATAGGGATGAGATGGGTTAAAATAATTAATGATGAAATTGTTGTAATTAAAACCAGAGTCTCTTTGTTTCATTCCATTAAGGGAGTATCTTCAAGTTTGTATTAATAATCTCTGTGTTTCATTCTTTCATTTGTCATTCCAAGGAAATTTGAATTCTGTCCTCCCAATCAGTGTTTTGAATCACTGGGATATTGAGTAAGTATATAATTCTTGGTTTAGACACTGAACATCTGTTGCCATTTGTGTCCAATATGTAATTACAGCAGGGGGAGCTGGACAATTGGAGATTAAAAAAATGCTGCTTAATCTTCCACCACATGTTTCCACTTAAAAAGAATAACACACTAGAGAAATCTCATAGCAGCTCATGGTGTGTCTGCTTTTCCCCCTATCCTTGCTCAACAAATAAAGCTTCATTTGATTTCTGTCTGAAACTACCATAGTCTCCGTCTTTGGACCTGGAAGTGTATCACTTAGAATTCATGTGGTCCATGTTGTAGGATATGCTTTGAAGGACTCCATTCCCATTTTTCTCCATTTTCACCCACCCCAAAGGTCTTCCTGTTGCCTGTGGTATTACATGTATCTATATGGAATAATTTTTATCAAGAGTTCACTAGCCATTTGGAGAGAATAAGCACTAGCATCATAGACCTCGGCAGAGCCCATTGAGATGAATAATGCAATCATCCTTCAAGTTTTCTAGCTGAGCCATGAGGTGTGCTGGATATCAGGCCAGTAATGAAAGCATGATATATTTTCCCCTTTTCTCAAAATCAGATTGTAGGGTATCCAGTACTTCCAGTGAGGGACTACTCAGATGCATTTATAGGAGAGGTAGAAGTAGCAACTGTAGTGCACTGTAAGCAAGCAGAGGGAGAGTGGAGAATGTTAGTGGTTGTACAGTCATAAAGATGGTGTAGCGTGCTTTATCTTACTGCGAAGCAATATTGCCAATGTCTTTTACAACAGTATTTACACAAACATGTGCTTAAGATCTGATTCCACACATTGACCTTTAAGAAGGGATTGGAAGGAAAAATTGGGTGGTATGTGGAACAAGAGATGATATTCCAAAAGCAGACAATGAGAGAAGGAGGGGTCAAGGTGATGTTTGCCTCAGGAGCTTTCTCTGCTGTTGATTTTTCACCAAAATGTGAAAATTCCTGGTGGGCACAACTGAATGCTTGTGGAGTTTGTCCCTGGTAGGTATGTCCTTTTGCTGCTAACAGATCATCCATGCTAGCTTAGTGGAGCAGTGCTTGGAGTGATTTCTGGATATTTGAGTGCACACCAAAGTACTGTCACAGCTCATGCACAGACGGGAGCAGTTCTGTCAAGATATCTGGCTTCTTTGGAGGAAAGAAGGAGGTGGCTGTAGTTCTACATCACTTCAGAACATGTAGGGACACATTAAAGGAGTCCCACTTGTACATCTTGATTTTTCTGGGCAGGGTGCCTGCCCACATGGTAGGCTGCCAGTGTATGTCCTTCCCACGGCAGCCACGTGAGATGGTGTGACTGTGGCTTTAGCTGCTAAGAAAGGAAATTATGTCTGTTCATTAACCAAAAGAAGTTTCCATCCCCTAGAAGTCTTAAAAAAACTTAAATACAAAGTTGTATGAGATTGACAAAAGACTTCCTGCAATTTAGTGAAGAATGTTTCACTAATTTTGTACTTGAGGGGGAAACTGATTTTATTCCTGGTAGTAATCGAAATACACAATGAGATGTGCCCAGTATGTACATGCAACCATTTTAAACTAATACAGTTTTCACATTTGTGCTGTTAAGTTATCTGTACTTTTCCCAGTATATCCTTCTTAAACTTACTAAAACTCCAAAAGTTTGCTGGGGTGTTTTGTGTTGGTTTTTTTTTTTGGTTTTTTTTTTTGATTTTGCTTTTCAACAGCTAATACACTGAAACTTTAATCTCCTCTAATTTTCTAGATTTGCTAAATGGATGGGATTTAAAAAAAAATTATACTGCATGCCACCTCAAAAGATTTCTAATATTCCTAAGAATAGGCTTTGGGACGCAGAATTATTTATTGAGAGAAATTTACTGAGGCATTGAATTTCAAAATGTGACACATNTTTAGATATTTGTAAATATTAATAAGATCCCCTCTCAGTCTTCTCCAGACTAAACAGCCCCAGTTCCCACAGCCTTTCCTCACATGAAAGCTGTTCCAATCCCCTGACCATCTTGGTGGCCCTGCGCTTGACTCTCTCCAGAATTTCTCTGTCCCTCTTTAGCTTTGGAACCCAGAACTAGACACAGGACTACAGATGAGGCCTCACCAGGGCAGAGTAGACGGGTAGAAGAACCTCCCTTGGTTTAGCCCTTAATAGTATAAAATGGGCAGGTGATCTATTATACTCTTAAAAAAATGCTTTACTCAAGCAACGTGTTACTTTAACTGCATAGGGACACTTAAAGAAGAGTTATTGGTTTATTCCATCTGAAATATAAACACACATAGCTATGCCCTAAGCATTTGCAGAACTGCTTTTGATGTAAAAAATAGTAATACTGACACAGATGAGGGAGTGTATAAAGTGAGGTATTCAAAGATGGTTGCAAGTAATGCTTCTTTCCAGTCTAACCGCATTTTACCTCTGTACTAGTGCATTTTTAATCTTGGAAAAAAGCAGATTGAGATAAAAGACACTTGGGCCCATACTCCAGGCTTGCTGCAAGCAATTGGAAGGAGTTCTCTTGATTCTAGCGTGATCTGCAGCCATCCCTGCCAGTTTTGTAAGCCCTCCTGTGGATGTATCCTCTCTATGCCTGCAGTTCTTACCCCGAGGAGGGATCAGCACCTTTGCTTAGAGACCTCCCAGCTCTGCAGCTGCTCACAGTACTGGCAGCAAATGGTAAAACTAACGATGGAGACTAAGCTCCACCTGCAACAAGCATGTGATGGAACAAATGTGATGGGTAACTTCATGGCAAAGACAATGACAAGATTTTCCATAGGCTTTGCCTGTGCATACTGCTTGACCTGTGCATCGTAGAGCTTCTGTCTTATTGTTTTCCTTCCCCAGCTTTCACAGTAGCAATGTGCTACTGCCTGCTCAGCGCATGGAGACATTTCCTGTCCCTTCCCTCCTTCTCCAGGCATGATCGTAGTCTTTGCCACAGCACAGAGGACCTGGCCAACCAGGTCCAGCAATGTCTTGCTCTTCAGCAGTTCACTTAGAAAGCTTCAAGGAGCTGAAATGAAAAAATAGCAGTGCACATGGAGTTTAGATATGTGTCTTACTGCTTTAGTCAGAGACACATTGGAAAAGCTGCTCCGTATTAGTTAAAAGTTTTACTTCCTCTGTCTGAGGTAAACACCAGTTCCTTTGAAAACAAGACCTTGAGGCCCTGACCAGACAGATTTATGCCTGTGGAGCAATTCTTGCTTCAATCAGTTTGCTCGTTCCAATGAGATGGTATGTGGAACAGCAAAATGCAATCATTGAACTTGAAGATGGCAGACTATTTACAGAAAATGTGTGGGTGCATGAATGTGTGTGTTTGTCTGCAGCTTTTGTGCTGCCTAAATGCCAGCAGCCATTTAGTATCTTTTCACTACGTTTATAAACTTTGCAGAGCTTTTAAACCATCCACAGGAAGAGGTGGGAAGGTTTAAGAGACTGCACATTCATAATCTGCATGGTTCTCTTAGCAGCTGGCATGGCTTGTTCAGCCAATGGTAAATTTACATCCACAATCATTACTGAAAAAATATCATTTTATGATATTATTTTTTCCATATTTTTTGCTTATTCACTTTTGGACTCCTTTTTTGTTTGTAAGGTCTACTTTTCCCAAAAATCTTCAACCCACTTAAATTCCACAGAACTTGGATTACCTCAAAAATATTTCACGAGTTTTTCCTGTAACTTTGCATTTTTTAAGGGGTTATATAATCCATTTTTCCATCTTCTATTGTGTCCTTGGAAAATCATGTCAGAAGAAACATACTTAGCACAGTAGAATTTAATTATGTATTAAAGTGCTTCAGAATTCATGTTAGTCTGTGGACTGGAATAATAATACAAGCATCTTTGCAAAGTTTTTCTGGGGTTTGCCAAGAAGTGTTTCTTGGAGTGGCCTGTGCTACTCCTTTATTTTGTGTAGGCATGAAATCTTTATTGATGTGATTTCTTGAGTCACATTAAGTTGCAGTACATAAACAAACATCCAAATTATATAATTTCATGAATTTAATTCAAAATTCTGAAGAAAAACTGATGACTGAAATACCAAGAGGAATCATTGTAACTTGGTTGCATTTTCTCCTTCCCTTTACTTTAAAGACCTCTTTTTAGTGATTTGTATTTTTTTATTTCAGTGATACTAATTTGTATTACTGAATCATTTACTGTCAGCAATGGATATATAGTTACCTGTATCCTTTTGATAATTCTAAGCTGAATTCTTTACAGTGGAGGGTCATAAGGAAAAAAAATCAAATGTGTGTTTTTCTGGCAAAACATTAAAAATGAACTTCTAGTTTTCCATCAACGCATCTGCCCTCATTAGGTGATGACCTGAGTTCAATTTATTGAACATTGTATAGAGAATTTGTGGCCAAAGCTAGGCTGGGACCCAGAGTTTCAGCTTTCTGTGATACCCATAACCACAAGATTTTCCTGTGTCTGGGTCTAAATCTGGTATAGGTGTGCTATTTCACAAGTGGGGAATTCTGTTTCAACAGGGAAATATGCTTTGTTACGATGGTATGGACCCAGTTTCTTAAACACAGAATGTGTTGTTTGCCCTTCTTTCCTCCTAAACTTGCTTTTAGAAAATGATTGCAAATTCTTACGGAACGATTACAGTGACAACCACGGAAGCCTCCAGCTCTGCAAGAAAATGATTGATGGTCAGTGGTGAACACCTGCATATCGCATCCTTGTTGAAACGCATTCATTTAATCTCAGGGGCATTCATTTAATCTAAACTGTATTTTGCAAACTTGAGCACACTGCTCAAGTTGAAGGGAAGTAGCTTCTTTTTTGACAGTATCCATTTGTTGGGAATAGTGTATAATGGAGTGTGTATTACTAAACTTGTCTCAAAGTAGAAAGATATTGGAATTTGCTGAAGATGAGATACACTTCAGAAGCCTTGTTCCTTAAAATATAGGTAAAAATAGCCAACCTCTTCCTTCACAGGCATCACTTAATTTGTTCTTCCTCAGTAAAAACTGTTCAGTATTTTAGGGCCTGCAGAAACAGCAATGTGGAAAATTTTATCTTCTTCCTCATCAGCTTCCATCTAAGTTCATATATTTTCCTGTGCCAGGTAATGTTTGCAAATCTTCCAATCTCAGAAGCTCCTTGAAAGTTTTACAGTACCATAACTGTTTTAGTGTGTTTTTCCATTGACTCCACCAGACTACACATCATGGCTATTTGTCAGTGTACCCATGAGTTATATTGACCTGTATCATACCAGATTTCATCACTGTGTTTGAAATTCCTAAGCTTTTTGGCACAGTAAGCATGCTGCACAGTTGACATGGTTTGGAAATTGCACAGCTTTGTACTGTTGGGCAAATATTAATAGTGTTTTCTATCTGTTAATGGAAGACATGAAGTTCTTTTAACGAGTCTATATGCTGCTGGTTTGATGGGGGCATTCGTTCCCCACCCCCCTGCCCCAAATGGATTTTCTGACATTTCTGTGACCTCTTAGAGAAAGAATTAGGTGCACAGTTACCAAGCAACAGAAAGTCAGGCAACACACTTTCAAAGCCCTCTAATTGCCCATAATGGTAAGAGCAGCATCCACGTTCACAAAAGCTTCATATACTTGATACTTATTCTGCTATGGAAACTCATTTACCTTTTATTATCAATGTGGTGTTAAGCTGTAACCACCAAAGGAGGAGATGGAAGTCTGAAGGGTCTGCGAGACTTGGAGATGCTCTGCATATAGAGGGCCATAAGGAACAATTGTCATTTTCACAATTCATGCCTCACATTTCATTTATCTAGAATATTTTAAGCGTTTAACTTGCAAGAGGGAAGGCACATTCATCTCTACAGTATTAAAACCAAAGAGAATGCAAAAAAATAACTTACAAAGTCTTTCAAAGATTTAAATGAGGGACCAAAGAAAGGCTTTAAAGCACAATATATTCTGACAACTTATCCTCTAAGGTTTTAAAATGACATTAGTCAAACAATGAAATCTCTGTGGGGGATGGGGGAGAAATACATGAATACATGGTTGAATATTTGAAGGATTTATCTTTTTTCCTTGAGCTTGTACCTGACTGCATGTGAGGAGTCAAACTAGTCCCTCCTTGCACAGCACATCTGGGATGCTGCATGCCACTCCTACTTGAAAATTTTTCATTGTCCACAAAGGCTATAGCAGTCTCCACATATTATTCATAACTCACTTCCTCAGGGGGATTTGGGAAACATTTCATTTCAGGAACTGCATGACTCCTCATGGAGACCATCATGAAGGGAGAGTCCTAGTCTCTACCACTGGGTTTTTCAGCTTCACCTTGTAGTTGCCTGTGGAATATGGTGTTGGCCATAGGATGGGACAAGTGACAGCCACTGGCTCTGCTATCCCACCACTGTGGCTTGGGGAGACTCTTTCAGTCCTGAATGGAAGACCTAGTGTGAATATACTCCAAATATCAGTGATCTGCTTTTGCCACTCAAGCGAGGGCTAGTTCCAGTGCTCAAAAAGAGCTTCTCAGTGTTTCTGTATATACTTCTGTTTATTTTCAAGCATACAGTCATGTTTCTTTAGAAACAAATACAGCTCTGGAGGTTCTTTCTCATGTCATTTACACTGGGGTTAACTCTGGTGAAGTTAATAGACTTTATATTGACATTAGTGAAGACAGGGACCAGAAGCCAAGTTTCTTGGCCCAAGACCCAATGCAAAGCATACACTAGACTTGGCATGACATTTTAAGCAAGAAAGCACCTTGTACATGAGCTGTTTCTCCAATAGTTTTTCTTTTTTTTTCCCGATTTTTCTCCTTTTGTCTCTGCTTCTATCTGCTAGCCAGAAATGAGGTTTAATGGAGGGGTATCATACAGTGGAGGTGAAATGGCTGAGGGCTCAGTCACACACTCTGTCAAATGCTATAGCTCCAGTCCAGCAAAGCCCTTAGGCATCTGATGGCTTTCAGAGAGTGTCACAAAATGGTATAATACTTCAAACCGAGCCAGAAATTGCCAAGAAACATGCACACAGGGTAGGCTGGTACTCAGTATTTTGAACTTAGAGGGAAGAAAAGAAAAAAAGCACCTGAGGTTACAGTATGTGCATGTACACAGACATTTGAGCTGTGTTTTTCTATTTAGGACCTTTTTACTACAGTGACTGTGTAATTACCATCATTTCCAGTGAAGTTACTTCAAAATTACTATGTAGTTTATTGTACGTATCTAATTAACTTGTCTCCCAACTGTAAGTGGAATGTACCATCACTTCCAATCTGGAGAGCACATCTTTGGAACTATATTCTCTGAGAATTCAGGAATATTTCTGCTATGTTTTCAATTCTAAGACTAGATATCATTTGGAGACATATAGTCTGGAGGCATGAGAGGAAAGGGAGAATTATTGTGTTTGCCTAATGCCTAAAATGAGGATATTTTCACTGTATTTGATTAACCTGTTTTTAATAGGAATTGATCATACTGTGAATTAGAACTTCCATTAGGAACTGCATGTTAGAAAAAAAACAAGTAGTCCTTGCTGAATTTAGATTTTCATTGCTGTAGGGTACCCAAGACCATATTTATGCTGACTCTTTCACTTAATGTGGAAATTTAAGTAGTACCCTCTTATAGCTACACTAACCCCTTAAATCCTGCTGATCTTCCTATTATTATAAATTCGAATATAAACAGTGTAATCACCATTACTGTCAGTAGATACATCAAGACATAAATATCAAGAATTCTCTATATATGAGCCAGGTTTACAATTGGGAACAAGATGGAGAATACAAAGTAATAGTTGAAGAGTGCAGAAAATTTCTCATCCTAATGTGTGGGAATTTTATTCCCTATCATTCCAGTGGTTTTGGAAGCAAACCTCCTGTCTAGCACCTCATTACCATACTGTGTGTAGTACACTGCTATCAATAATACTTGTCTAGACCTTTTGATAGCAGACAGCTATTTAGAAGTTATCTAGGAACAAGAAGACTTTGTAGGCAGCTTGGCTTATCAAAAAGAAAAGTTCATGTCAACATGCATTTTTTGTAATGCAATAATGAAGGCTTAAATAAGTTCCTGATGATAAATTTTCTAATGCAGTGAGAGAAAAATAATATGTAGGTACCCTCATGATATAGGTACCCTCCAGAGAAAGATGTGGCTCTCAGAGTAATTATGCATAGTTATGCGTTTTTTTTTTGTCAGTGCAAGGATATAGACCAGAAAATAAAAATTTCCTGCAATTTTCATTGTTCATTCTTCTCCCCAATTCAAAGGACACATATATCCGTATGTGTCTCTGTATATATTCTCTCCCAAGTATTTGCACATGTAAATGCTTTCTAAGTCTAAAATACTACTTTCTCTGTTTCTCTAAGTGCCCTGCAAGGAATAAGTCCAATATATGCTTAGTTTTGTTTGGGTTTGTTTGTTTGTTTGTTTTCAGTGGTTAGCGTTATATTGCATAGCAGAATATTAACCATCTGCCATGAATGTTCTTCACTGTTATTTCAACTTTGATAAAGTCTCTGAAATATTTTAATCTGAACTTCAATCACCCTCAAATCATGTTGCTGAACATTCCTATGTAGGTTTCTTATGTGTGACACTGAAATGAGCAGTGCTGCAACCAGAACTTAGTTGAAGAGTTATATATCATTTGCTTACAACAAACTACTTTGGCACTTGTCATTCAGCTACCTTAGAAACATGCCAGATGAAGTGGTCTCTAGGGAGAAGTCCCTGTTCAGGTGCACGTGAGTGAAATAGGAAATTATTGAAAGGCTCAAGCTCTTCCACACTGAAATGTCTCACCAAGGACACAGCCATGTGCTCCCAGAGCATGTGGTAAATTATCTAGGTCCGTATGCAAAACTTTCTAACAACTCAAAATGAGTTGAGGAAAATACATCCCTTTTGCATCCATGACATAATAACAGACTTTCACCTTCCAAAACTTAAAAAAGTCTCCTTATGGAGTAAAGAAGGTGTGGAAACCTAACTTCTAGTCTCTTTCTCCAATTTCTGCATCTAATTATCTGTAGAGTTAAATGCTTCTTTTTCAGAGGACAACAGTTGCCCATTATGTCCTCACACTATTTTCAAAGAGAAGCATGTCAGCCCCCTCAAATCCTTTGCACCAGAAACCCATTTGAGAAGCTTTCTCGTTCTTGTCTCCTACCCCGACCTTCAGCTATTGCCTGGTCTATTTTTTTGTGTGTGTTTTCAGGGAGAAATCTAGGGCTGTCTGTAGAGGATGATATGAAAGTGTCTGTGATTTGCAAATTCCCATCTCCTGTTCTTTCTATTGATGGCACTTCTGGGTTCTGGACTAGCAGCTCTCAGCATCTCATCCTCTGCCAACTTCTTCTCTAGCTCTCAAAAATAGAAAATTGCTCTACAGTTTTTCCTGGAAAGCATTATGAACTTGCAAAAATAATCACTGCAGAGGACCTCAACTGAATAGCAACCCTTGTGAGTGTGCTGCTACTCAAGAAAAACAATTTCAAAACTGTTGTGAAGTAGAACTACAACTGTATTTCATTTATTTTGTAAATGCCATGCAATATTACAGAATAGATTAGTCAATAAAGTCAGATGTGGATGCTTGCTGGAGCTTATGGCACTTGTTTGTTATGCAAACAGTGAAGAGCAGTAGTAACTCCCTTCTAAAAGGTAATGGCAACAAATATCCTTCTCCTTGGTTTGTGTGCTCTGTCTGCTTCTGGAGCTGTCTGCACCTTGCGGCTGGTTTCAGCGGGAGACATACTGTAAGTACCATTCTGTGGAGTGCTGCCCCATACCTTCATGGGTATGCTTGCTCTTCCACAGAAATGACTTTCAATGCAGGCTAAGCACAGACAGGCCATTTTTGTGCACAAGCTCTCGGAGTGTGCAAGCTGTCACAGGGTGACAAGACTGCAAACTCCTGGGCGCTACAAATTAATTTTTAGCACTTCAGACAGACTCTTCAGGTGTTTTACTCATCTGTTATCTCCATCTCTGAGGTTTTTGTGGAATGCTTTGCCAAAAGAAGGCAAGAGCCTGTAAATAACCTTTTCCCTGTCCCTCTTAAAGAAGAGGCTGGCTGTGGAAGTATAATTTTCAGTGTAAACAGATTCACTTTGTGAATCTCCTTTAACAGATTTGATACATCTTACTGTCCTATTTTCTCACAAATAAGAATGAGACCAAATCTGATCCTCTTCAGATACAACATGAGTTTGTTTTCCAGGGCTGCAATGACCTAGGCTTGATGGAAGCTGAGAAAGTCTAGTAGAAAAGAGATTCTATAGCAACTCTTTCTCTGAAGGAAGGTTTATGGTCTATTGCAGTCTACTAATGGTCTGTATCATTAACAGATGTTGTGCTGGTTGTTCTGGTTTAGATCTGGTTCTAGGTGCCTGTTTATCTGGTTCTTAGATTTTCCTGTTTCCACTTCACACATGTACCTCTGTGAGGAATGGAATGGTGAGCCATAATCTCAGATTAACATTCTGGTGATGCCTACCATCCCACCTGAATTAACAACTTTCTCATGTGAAAAAGCACGAATGTGTTTCTCCTTCTGATCTCCACTCTACTCTTTCCATGCTTTTATATTAGTCCACATGCACCCTTACCTGTGGTAGCTCTGTTCCACACTATTTGACTACCTGTCTTATAAAGACGTCAAGTCAGCAATACTGTGTTGTCTTTGCTAAGGCATTAACTACACAGTTTGAACCACCTCCTGATAAGCCATTTCATGCTAACCAAGCAAGATATGTTGGTTTTGCCACAACAGGGGAGGTTAGTACACTTCCACACATTGTAGTGGATAGGAGAATGCAGTATACTGTGGGAACATGGACAGTCTATGGTCAACAAACTCTAAACCTGCCCATAGGGCAGTGCAAGCACATATTAAATCAAAAGAGCACCAAGGCTGAAAAAGCCTGATGAAAGGCAGCCCTTGCAACCTGCTTTCACCATAGTGTGTGCTAAGTCTTCTCAAAAAGTACAGAGAAAGCTTATAGGTCAAAGTACGTGATTTCATAATAAAGTCTATATATAAATAAGGAACTTGACAGTTTTACAGTTTCACAAATCCTTTTTTTTCTGATTTTTTTATTTTAAGAGTGTTTTGTTGAATAATGCAACTTTTTAAATGTGATTCTTTAAAAAAGGATCCCTCTGTTAGTCTTTGCATTGATTGTACAGAAAGATCTGTGGAGCATATGTACGTGCTCCATGAAGATGATATTTGCCAGGCTTTTAAATCTCTTGAGAAACTTGGTCTGGAATCATTAGCTGCTATGGGTGGTAGGCAGATCCTCAGCTTTGGCCCTATATCCAAAGCAGTCTAATATGGGCATGAGATTTTTCCTTCCTGACAAGAGCAATTATGCTTCTGGTGTCATACTAAAATGCAATGCATATGTGACGATGCAACGGTCATTTGTTCCTGTTCTGTGGAAACAGATGCTAGTTTGGATCTCTGTATTAGCTTCTTATATGAATATACACTAAAAACAAATGAAGAAACAGCTAGTATGGGAACAGAAATTCAAAACAATGTGTAATAATTCAAAGTAATGCAATTCAAAGGTATACGCATGAGAAAGAAACCAGTTTGTGAGATCTGTGGACAAACTGAGTGCAGGGGCTACACAAACTCCTATCTCACCTACTGGCATGACTTGAGATGTGTAGCATTTGGTCCGGTGCTTTAAAGGTCTAACAAAATCTCCTGCTGTACTGGATAATAAACAAGAGAGGTGTTGACTGACTGTGTACTCATTGCAGTTTATGAAATGAACAGCAGGTGGGAGAGAAGCAATATGCATCCTCTGGTAGACCTCCAGCTAACAATGCTACATCTGAAAATATGTAGCATGCTAGTACTGAAATCAAACATTTAATATTGTGCTACTTGAAAATGGGGAGAGGTGGGAAGGAGCAGAGTGGGGGGGGGTCAAGAAAGGAGGAATGTGGAATAATGGAATATGTATACAAAATTATTTTCTTTTTGGTTTCTTTGATCCTTCTTTTCCCATTTCATACTCATATTTTTTTGTTACTTGACAGTTTTGTCATTCATCAGCCTTTCCCAAGCAGTCTGCCTCTAGATGATATCTGCCTACCTTGGTGGCAGGCACCTCCCTGACTATTCATCTGTCTCTTGCCTCCTGCCTTTATGTTTTAGCAATCTGTTTATTTCAAATAAATTTCTCTGCGCCCCATCTTGCTCCTGCCCTTATGCCTAACCATCTATCTCCATTAAAATCTAAATATTGAATATAAATAAAAATGACACAGCCTGTTTGGGGAGGAGGTCATTTGTGTGATGCTTTATGACTGACTGTTATCTGTGGTCAAACACAACAACCATAAAAGGGCTGTGAATCAGGCAAATGACATAAAATGCACACATCAGCAATTAAAATCAGCTGTATTATCTGGGCACCCAGCAGGGCTGCCTAGTTAAGGCCCTGCCAATGTTTTGATTATTACAACTCTTTACAAGAATTCATGCTGTTCATCTCTGCTCACCCCCACATCTAATATTTGACCCTTCCTCTCTTTCTGTATGGCTTAGCTGCTTACCCTGTTTCAACTCTCCCCTGCAAGTTATAGCTTCCTCGATCTTTCTTTCCCTCCCTACGAGTCATTGCAATGCAATGCAAAATTGTCCCTCTCTCCTCTCTAAAACATAGGCTGCATTTCTGTACTTTGGGATTCTTGCCAGCAATGTTTTTTCTATCTGTCAGGTCCATTTCAAACACTTTATCCTAGTGAAACCCCACCTGTCTCTGTCCTTTCATTTCCTAATCCCTCCTTTGCTCCTGCCTTGTTTCTCATCACCTGACCACTGCAGGCTGCTTGCAGCTGATGGGAGGACCCCGGGATTTGTGCAGAGCTTATGGACTGCAGTGGTACTTTGCAGAAGCACTGGGTCTGTCTGCCTGCAGCTGCCTGCAGAGAGGATGCATGGAGATGGTGTTTTTATCACCTTCACGCTCACTGCACGCACTCTCATCTTATCTTACAGTATGCCTCATGTTTTCTCCCTTCTGTATTTTACTTCCTCCAACAAGCTCTTCTCCCATACCTTTTAAGTCTTCTCTGGCTATTGAGGTCCATCATGGAAATGTACCATAAAGCACATGAGCAACCCACTTTAGGGCTGTTCCCTCTGTGCTGTGGTATATTTTTTGAGCCAGTGTGCCATCTACCACACATCTACCACTTGCAATATATGGTGAAAAGACTGTGTGATGCACAAATCTTAAAAAGATTATATGATTATATTTAAGCACTCGCTTGTTTTCATGTCACTATAGTATTTCTTCATTGTAAACACTCAGTATTTCACTAGATGTTGTGGAGTCTTTGGGCCAGTAGACAAGTGGTAGATGTGTGGTAGATGGCACACTGGCCAGTGGACAGTCTTCAAAGTAGTTCCATGCCTCTCACTTTGTGATGTATGTTTCATTTTGTTTGAGAAGTTGCAAAAGAAGCCTAGAGAAAAGGTCTTTCTGCCTGCTCTTTGAGACCTTCTCTGGTCAAGGAGATGGTGTCACCTCACCACAGGCAGGTAATGCCACTTGAGACTCTCTAGGGTACCCAAAATAACAGCCAAGAGGTCGTAGGTGTAATGCAGGCCCTAGAAGAGCTACTTAGCCTTCTGGTGAGGCAACTGGAGGGACAGTGATTAAATGATCTCTACTCTGTCTTGCCACTGAATCCTGCAGTGGGTGTCAAAAATAGCTTGTACTGAGAACCAGATTCCATGCTGCCACCTTCCCACCTGATAAGAAAATGACTTGCAAAGTGTAGGCATGGGCTATTTTAGATTTTTCATCTGCTTTATTTCCTCATACTAACCAGAGCCCACAGCTATCATTCACATAGCCTTAGAAAGCCAACTACTGGTTTAGTAGCTAAGAGAATGAGAAGGAAGGAAATTTTGAGACGTTTTGAGAAACTCTGGATGGATTTAGAGGAACTCTGCTGATAAGCCACTTGCCTCCCACAAAAAAAAAAAAAAAAAAACACCAAAAACTTTTGCAGTCTATGAGATATCCCAGTGACTAATATCGCAGTATCTCTCAATCTTTGTTGAATGTAGGCCATTCCCACTGTCAGAGCAGCATAAGGGAACAATGCACCTGCTTTGGCTGCCTGCATGGTGCATAATGAAGTGACCTTGGTCTGCCCAAGTGGCCAAGAAGGCCAATGGCATCCTGGCTTGTATTAGAAATAGTGTGGCTAGCAGGACAAGGGAAGTGATTGTCCCCTTGTACTTGGTACTGGTGAGGCTGCACCTTAAACACTGTGTTTCTTACTACAAGAGGGATATTGAGGTGCTGCAGTGTGTCCAGAGATGGGCAACAAAGCTGGTGAAGGGTCTGGAGAACAGGTCTGATGAGAGAACTGGAGGTGAAGAAGAAGAGTCTGAGGGGAGAAATGATCACCCTCTACAACTACCTGAAAGGTGGGGTGGTGAGTGAGGTGGGGGTCAGTCTCTTCTCCCAAGTAGCAACTGATAGGACAGGAGGAAACAGCTTTAAGCTGCACCAGAGGACATTTAGGTAGAATATTACAGAATCACAGAATCTTAAGGGTTGGAAGGGACCTCAAAAGACCATCCACAATTTTTTTCACTGAGAAAGTTGTTAGACACTGGAATGGGCTTCCCAAGGAGGAAGGAGAGTCACCATCCCAGAAAATATTTAAAAGCCGTGTAGATGAGGTGCAAAGGGACATGGTTTGGTGGTGTGCTTGGTGGTATTAGGTTAGTGGTTGGATGCAATGAACTTCAAGATCTTTACTGACTGAAATGATTCTATGATTCTCTAATAAGTTTTTATTTTATTTTGCATGAAATGCAGATTTTTCATGAAAGGGTACAAAATTATATATTTTAAGTAGTGGGTTCCAAATTTTCAACTTCTGGTCTGTGTGCTTAGACATATATCTTGCATAACATGCAATTACAATTTTCTAGTAGGAATTATACAACTATCCAAAGTAATTAAAGAGGACTACTAAGGGATTTTTTTCTTTTTATTCTTCCTTCCCTCTCCTACTGTCTAGCATGTAAAGAAATAAATTCACCCAGCCAGCTGCACACCCCTAACCTCAAAATTGCTGGAAGTGTGTTCTTATGCTTATCCAACATTGTGCTTCCATTTCCAGACACTTATGTCTGTCTATGATGCCTGGCCTCATTGAAATCAGTGACAAAATACTAACTAGATACTGTGCTGCTGGACCTAATATTGATGGCAAGTACTTAGGTTCCAGATGGCTAGGAAGATTTCCATTTTCCATGTGCATTATTTCCATATTTGGTAGATTCACAAACATATTTTGTTTTAATCTGTGGCATTTGTTTTCTTTTGACAGTGGACAGTAAATTATGTCTTTGATGTTTTCAAAACCCTGAGACCAATTTTAGAATGTTTCATAAAGTTTTCCATATGTTTTTTTAGTGTTCATTTTGCTTTAAAACTGCTTTTATCTGCCCAGTATTATATGAGGTCAAGCCAGGAAATTTAGGTTGTTTGCTGAGTCACCACTAAACAGACAAAGGCCTTCCTTAATTTATACTATGTCAAACTCTATTTCAGTAATTTATTTTGGTGTCTCCTTCTCCAGTCCTTTTGTAAATGAATAGGCCTCATTGACACAGCAGACCACATTAGGTGTATTTCTCTTGAAGAGACTGGTTATCCTGGACACGGGATACAAACCTGAACAAGCTATCCTGTCCATATGCTACTTGGAAAAGTTAACTCAGCATCCAAACTCCAAAGGAGGCATGTTAAACAGCATTAGCTGATATGGCAAAGCAGCTGCAAAGGCCCACCTGGCCAAAAGCATTTTCCACTCCTTGCAAATGTGCGAGGCGAACAGGGCCTCATACTCAAGGATGTTGTCAGGGTGAGGCACGTGGGGCTGGATGAAGTTTTCTCTGATTAGCACACAGTTCTGCTGCTGTAAAGAGAAGGAGGAGATGGGGGAGGGGAAGAATGGGGGAAGAACACTGCCTCAGAGGGAGAGATGCCAGGCAATAACAGGAAGAACAATTCCAGTGCTTAATTGAAGTAGCGAGTCCCAGGAAGAGGAGAAGATGACAGCATGGAGGGTTTGTTGCTCTTAATTTGCAAAAACCTCTATCCCATAAGCTGGAAGGGTACCTGACTGTGGAGGGAGGCAAAGGAATGACACTTGACATGAGCTATCATCAGCATGCCAGTCATGAGGCAGAGAGTCAGCAGCAGGGTGTTTTCAAGAAACTTGCCTCTCTTTGTAACCTTTAGCAGCCTCATCTATGCACCGTTGCAGAGATTGGAGGTACGTGACAGCTGTGCTGATGAGGTGACTAATGCACTGATTGGGAGGTTCAGCGGTGAGAGGCTTTCAGTCAGTGTGCAGGTGTTTGTTGATGCTCCTGGCTGTTGTTTGGGAAGAGGTGCTTTGCTCCCCTTTTAGCTTAAAGAGACGGGCAAATATAAAAGAAATTAAACACTAAAATGCATGTCAGGAGAATCCTAGATAAGATTAAAAAAGCCAGGAAGTTCAGGACTGCTTTCAGCTAATGCTATGATTTTTACCAGCCTGGGGAGAATGAGAGAAAAGGCTAGTCAGTCCCAAGGTCACTTCAAATCACAGCATTGCTCCTGTTAGCAGAAGTCTTGAGCTGGCAGAGGAGAGTTGCAGAGGTACAGGCCTATTAAAATATATTATTAAAGAAAATAGGAATGAAATGGCAACCACAATGGAAACCAGCAAATAATCCTTACAGCGTTAGAAATTAATTTCAATTTTATGGAAAATAGCTTGGGTATAAATATAAAGAATTACATTAAAATTCATAATAAAAGATTGTCGTCTTCTCCCCTGTCTGTACTACTGCAGACAGTGTGCTAAGCTGAGCAATTTAGGGACAAAATTGATAATTCATGTGGAGGTTATTGGTGACTTCATTCATGACTTCAAAAGCAGCCAAGAAGTAGTATCACCATCCCTAGTGACAGTCACTCAGACAATTCAGCCTGACATCAAGATTCAAATTGCTGTGGGTGCTGAGCAACACTGAGAGGAGCTGTGCTGATGTATTATAGTAGAGTAGATGGAAACGCATGCCTGCCTCCACCTGAATGTCATCTGTCACTACCAGATTTTGGGTCTCCTAAAATTGTAATGAATTATTTTCTACAACTGTAATGTATTCTAATGTCTCTTTAAGAATACTCCAGCTGAACTGGACACATATCTACCTAAAACGTAAGTAACAGCAGCACAGCAAAGATTTTGTCACAATTTTCCTTTTAGTAGAGCTTTAGTAATCTTCTTGCTTTGTTGCTACTGAAGTTTTTTTTGGTACTATGTCCTGTGCAAGAGAAAGGGATTGCTTTTTATTTCCCTGAATTTCCTGGAAAGCATCATTAAAACTGAAACTGGGAAGCGAATGGATGATGTTACCCTGTATGTGGAGGATAGTGATGAATTTAGATGCGGCGTGTCACTGTGTTCCTGTGGCTTTGAGTCTGAGAAACAATGAGTGTTCCTAAGGTGCAATGATGTCAGGGGTAACATTTTCAGCTGCCTCTGATGTGCCATCATTTTTCAGACAGTTGACAGATTTGAAAAACTTGCCTGAGGTATTTATTATGTTTGAACAATATTGTAAAATACGTTTTATATCCCAACTTCATGATTACTGACCTGAGCTCCAAACTCATGTTATGTTTCTTGTGAAGCTAATATGCAACACAGAGCTGTTTTGCATTAGAATACTCTTTGATTTTGCAGTCTGAGCAATGTGCTGCTGTAGGGAATACCTGGGCTGAGGAGTTATCTGAGTTTTCTTTCTCCAAAAAAGACAACTGGATTCTTCAAAAGATGATGAACATTTTGTAGTGAACGCTCTATCAGACATGAATGGTACTAGTGTTGTGGTCTCAAGAGGCAGGAAAAGCTCACAGTTCTGATTGTCATGGGTTAGGTTATGGATTCTTTCACTGGAGAACAGAGTAACAGCAAGGAAGTACCAGCATTGTCCCTGTAAATACCTGGAGGTGTTCATATATCCTGTTAAATGCAAAAGTAAAATACATGTTTGCTTTCACCAGACACAACAAAAGGTGCTGCTCAGAACAGGAACAACAAGTTGTTATTCAAATTTAGTTGCTATTTGGATGCTGAAGTCAGAAGTGAAGATCAGTAGAGGATTCACATGGGGACCTCCCAACTTGACTATTTATGATGGCAGCTCATGAGTTCTGAGATGAGTTCTGAGATAAATTCTACCTATTTCTTGTTGGTATGTGTCATGGTTTGACATG
>WBNH01012078.1:24912-140400 GCA_013401255.1 Urocolius indicus | reverse complement strand
CCACTACAGGGGGGCTGAGTGGGCTCCTCTGGCGCGCCCGCCCAGCTGAGGTGGGGGCTGAGGGGGCTTCTTGTGCCTGCCCACCTGAGGCAAAAGTAAGGGGTAGTTGGGAGCGGAGGGTATGTTAGGACAGGGTGGTTGGGAGTGGCAGGGGTTGCAGGGTAGCGATTGTGGCCGGTTGTGTGTGGGAACACACGCAGGGCGCAAGTCTCGGGCTGGGAGTTGAAGACACCGCAACTGGGTTGCTGGTAACAGTACAGGTGTTTGGGCTGGTTGTTGAGGGGGGGGTGAGAGGCTTCTTGCGTAGGATGAAATGCTTCGAGGTATACCTGAGGCAAGAATGGGGAAGGGTTTGTGTTCGTATGAGGTCTGAGCTCGGTGTGTGAGCACAAGCGGGGATTGTTTGAGGTTGAGGGAAGAACGAGTCTTATGAGGAGCAGCTGAGGGAACTGGGGTTTTTAAACCTGGAGCAGAATGGGCTGAAACAAGGGTGTTAGCTACAACTGCATGAAAGAAGGCTGTACCAAAGTGGGGCTTGGTCACTTCTAACCCATTAATGAATGACAAGACAAGAGGAAAGGGGCTCAAGTTGTGCCACAGCAGATGAGGAAGAACTTTCACCAAAAGGCTTGTTAAGCATTGGAACAGGCTGCCCAGGGAGGTGGTGGAGTCCCCATCCCTGGAGATACTTAGAAGACGTGTAAATGAAGTGCTAAGAGCCATGGTTTAGTGGTGGCTGTGGCAGTGTGAAGTGAGTACTTGGACTTGGTGATCTTAAAGGTTTTTTTCCAACAGAAGTGATTCTATAATTTTATGAAGAGGGAAAGTGTGCTGAGCAAGGTGCTGGGGCATTTCCCACAGAGGCAGCAGGTGGGATGGAGCTTGGTGGGGTGTGCAGGGGCCTGCGTGTGTGCCGACAGTGAGGTTGGGGCTGCTGCAATGGCTGTGCCATTCCTGGGGAGGAAATACAGACCCAGGAAGAAGGGAGGGCTGGGGGGAGGTGTTTTAAGATTCTTTTCTGTTTGATTTCTTGTTTCCATACTCTCTTTTGATTAATTGTTAATAAACCAAACCAATTCTCCCCAAGTCAAGACTGTTTTTGCCCGTGACAGTAATTGCTGAGTGAACTCCCTGTCCTTATCTTGATTTAAGAAACCCTTGCTATATTTTTCTCCCCTGTTCAGTTTAGGAAGGGGACTGATGGAACGACTTGGTGGGCATCTGGTACCCAGCCAGCGCTAAACCACCCCACTTGGTATTGTGGTGTGGATCACGCATGTTGCAATGCACCTGGCAGTCAGTGTGAGAGAGGTGGTCTGTGCTTTGTCTTTAACCATGGAGTGATGTCTCCATTTGCATTGCAAAAGCAAATCTGGAATGGCCCACTTGATATGCTTTCCACACGCTGGATTTGATGCTTTTCGATTTCTGCTTCCATCTGTGAAACACTGTAAAATATAGTATGTAATCTACATTAAGCCTACTCTGGTGATAGTAACTATCCAGAATACTTGGATAAATGATGCTGCTCTTTGCTAATGTGTTGGGCAACCAAGAAATCCAAGCCATAAGCATGCAAAAGTTCTGAGTTGTGAGCTGTAATTTAAAAGATTTCAAGCATTTTCAGTTGTTGTGATGGAAGTTTTCAAAGGCTGTTGTGAATAACTAATGATAACTGTAAATGTGCAGAGTTTGGAACAATAGCTCTGAGACATGTGAACTGCTTCATGTCAGCATATGCTGTGCCAGATGCCAGCAAACAGAACTGTAGCTAAGAACAGTGGTGGGTTTGTGGTTCCATGTGTGAGGAGACAGAAAAGCATGAAGGTGTTGCACAGTATCCCCTAAAACGGGGAAGAGGGTAATTATGTAGGCTAATAAACAAAAGAGGATGCAGAAAATACATCAATTATAATGGTGACATGGCAAAATAATGTAATTTATTGTGCTCACGTGTGATGCAGCCTCCAACTCTGATCCTGTCAAACCTGCTCAGTTAATTGGGATGAGCCAGGACCATACCCTCATGGCTGGTGAAGCCATGGGGCACTGGAAGGGGTTTGGTGGTTCCATATCTAGTGTGAATTTACTGATGTGTGACTGTGAGTGACTTCAGAATTCCTTGATAAAGACACCTGGAGCATCCTCAACTAGCTGAAATTTTCCCTCTTTATGAGATGCCATCATCTCTTTTGCAGTTTTAGCTCTCCCTTATTTTGACTAGCTGTCACTGCGTGGTTTTTGCAAGGCTTGTTTGTTGCTCTTCCCAAGCACGGTATTTTTCGTTATGTCTGTCTAACTTAAAACAAATGGTGGGCTGCAGATGGGAATGCAGCTTGAGAAAACTGGAGATCAAAGAAAGGTCTTGACTCAGGGCTGCAGAGCCCTGCTGCATTTTCCCTTTAACTGCCTCCCACCAAGCTTGTGGCTTGTGATTCCAATCTCACTGCTTTTACTTAATGTATGAATTTTGCTTAAAAAACAAAAGAAACGGAGAATGTTTTCCCATCCCAGACTTTCTTGTTTCTCAGTCCTTGGTCTTGCTAATTTTCAGGAAAATTTTAATGGCTCTATAGGGTGACAAGAAATGCTTCAACTTGAATGAAAAGACAAGTACAGAACCTTTACATATCCAGTTCAACCAAACAGGAAAGAACTGATCTGAATTGCTTCAGCCCTTGCCAGTTATAGGTTACTGTTATGTGTCTAGAGGGCTTGTCTGCCCTTTTCATTTCAGATCTGAAGGTCACTCAGCCCTGATCACCTCATCAGCAAGTTAGCCAGTGCTTACAGGAAGACAAACTTACCCAAAGGGTGAGAGGGAAGAATAAGACCAGGTGTCAGTTCCACTAAATCTGATTTTTCTTTTAGTTTCAGCTTTTAAAGCCATGCATATTTATTATCAAGGGTATGAATTTCTTCCTCCCAAGTGAGGATTTCTTACAGCTACATAGCTTGTTATATATGTACGGTTTTTTTTTTCTCCCCACTTGAGGGACAAGATGATAGAAATTGAAGATGGAGATTTTGCCTGGCTTAGAACTCTTGGGGTTTATGGGGGGCTTTTTTATCCAGGAGTGTCAATGGAAAGATGTCTTGGCTTCTACTGAGAGAGCAGCTATGGGAGCAGCTATGTTTCTAGCCAGTTCAAAGCTTTGTTTTGTTTCCTATCAGCTGGCCTAGCTTGTGCTTTGAGAAGATGTTTATGTGAGATAGTGCTAGATCTTTCCTTCCTTTGCTTCATGTTCCGCTTCTCTTCAATATTTTTCTTGGAGTGAAATGATAAATATTTAAGCCAATCAGTTGTATTAGGAGATTGCTTCTGAGCTTTATACGGGTTTTCTTTTTCCTTTGTATTTGAGAAGATGTTATTGCCAAACAGTACTGGGCTCTGTTTACAAAACACACTAGGACCACAACAAAGAAGTGGGAAAAACAAAAAAAAAGTAGAGGAAAGGAAGAGTGAGAAACAATGTGTTTCTGTTCCTGAAAGCCGCTTTGCATTTCTATAGCACTTTTCCTCCCAGTGTTTCAGGGCACATCTCAAGCATTAGTCATGCCTCATGCTAGATTGGAGAGGTGAGTGAGGCAATTCCTGCCACCTTTTAGAGAATCAGTCTCCTGAATATAACCCAGGGAGAAAGGCAAATCCTTTCTGGGTTGTGGGAGCCAGACAGGTCACTATTGTATTTTTAGAGAGCTTGTCATGTAGGGGTTCTGAATTTGGGCTGTGACTTTTGGATACTGCAGGGAAAGATTACCAAATTTATCAGAATCCTTATTAAGGTAAACCAGCAAGTGTTCTGCTATCAAGAAAAAAAGAAGCAGCATAAAAATGCCACTAGTTTCCTTGACTTCTGTTTTAAGCTAATCTTCATTTCAGTTGGTTGAGTTCGTGTTCACTCGGGATTGAGGTATCACTGAAGCCAGGCTTTCCCCCCCCCCCCCCCCAAAAGTAGATGTTAATGATAAAAGCAAAAGACTTAATCCAGCAGCAAACTTGAGTAGCAAATTTTGACAGAACTGTGGGGAAGGAGAGACAAAGACTCTGTCTTTATCAATATTCCTACTCATGTTTTCAGAGAATAAAGATATCTCTTCCTGGCAATGCATATATTGACCCAGGCTGGCTGATTGCTCGACTAGTCACTCCATTCCTGAATGTTTTGTATATAGACACTTGGCTTCTATTCATCAGAGATGGGAGATGTTTTCTTTTATGGCTATTTTGTGAGATTTTTAGGTATGAGAATCCCCCTGACCCACGTAGGTCAAAAACAGCAACATATCTATGTTTTTAAAGCTGCTCACCCTTATCAGAGGAAAGGGCATGGTACACACAAGAGGAAAGAAATGTCATTCTGTGACTCCATGGCTGCTTACTGCACTGCATACACCCAGGAACAGAGCCATAGCTGCTGAGCAGTTGTCACTGATGATGCCACAGCTTGCTGTAGTTGCGTGATGTTTTCTAGCAGAAGTGATAAACAGGAAGATAGCTTAACGATGTGGTCATGTCAGCTGTGATGCTTGCATAGGTGTTGTGCATAGTTAACCTAAGAGATAACCAGCTCAAAGATTTTATTGAGGGTTAAAAAGTTTCGGTGTGAATGAACCTCACTCTCCCTAAAGTAAAACCACCCCAAATATCAAAGCATAGTTGATGTGGATCTTTTAGTTGGGCATTTCTGTAAACACGTACAAGACTGTAAATCCAAGTGAATGCTCAGCTCAGAAAGCTATGCATTCATAATATGTGACATCAGATTTTTAATGACTCATGCTTTTAGACTATTTAGCAAAAAAAATTACCGTCCTCTGAAATGATTCAGCCAAAATAGTCATTGAGTACTCAAAGTGCTTGCAAACAACAGTATACATCTGCAATATTCTGTAGCCTTTACCCAAAGAATTGGACATTTCCCCATCCCTTTAAAATCACTACTGTTCTGTCACCCCTGTGGAGAACAGTGTGTTTGGCTATATGAGGCAGTGAGGAAGATTAGGAGTGTAACTGAATGAATTGATTTTTAAAGCCTCGAAACCTCTTGATGTTTACAAAATACTCTTAGTGTACATGCATAGTCTCTGGGACTATGCATGAGTAAAGCTCAAGTATGTATAAATACGAGCAGGAAAGAATATTACTTTCTATTTCAGAGCGTCTCTTTGATGGCCAAATCCAGCCAGATGTGTCTGCGGGCTGCTGAATGGAATTCTTCCAGTTATTTGGCTTATTTCTCTTTAAGTGCAAATGTGATGCTGTGCTTGGGATAGAGTAAAATTGCTCTTTTGACTACCCGATCTTTAATCCCTCCCCTTATAGCTTTGTCAGTGTTCCTGGAGCTATACAGCCATAAGGCATCTGTGAAATCAAGTGACTGGTTGGGTCAATCACATGGCTGTTTCTCAGAGGCAAGCACATTTTTTTCAGCTGCTGTGACCATAGTGAGAAGGGAAGTGGGGCTGTATTGCAACTGCTTTCTTCTTCACACAAGTTCTCTCTTTAGACCTCTTGTGCCCAGTTTTCTCAAAAGTATGCAGAACTGCAGTTGTTTTGGCATAGTCTAAGACAGATACCCCAGCTGTCAGACAGGCATTGCACCACCAGTTTTCCAAGTAGTTATGGGCACTGGTGTGGGTGGAGAACTGCCTCAGCTTGCTCTGGTAATGAGACCAGAGATTGGGATAAGCTAATAAAGCATGTAAGCAGAGGCCTTGCGAGACTCAGTACTTGCTGTGCATTTCTGTGACTTACTAAGCAATTGCTCAAGATCTCCGTTTAGTAACTTAACACTTGAATATTCTTCTTAGAGGAATGAGTCTGGCTTTGGGAAGCTGATGCGGATTAGGGCAATTATACTCACCCTGTAAGGAAAGAGCTGAGAGAGAGCACGAACTGAAAACATTGTTAGCACACTACTGAGTGAGTAAAGATGCTGGGCTGAGAGAAACTCAGTAGCATCCTGAATTCCAGCACTGTTCCTTATCTGGGAAAGAGTATCTGAGGCACTGTGTTATGGAGATCAGATATACAAAGTAGACCAGAACCAGCCTTGTTTTCACAGTGACTGATTTAGTGCTGCTCCCTGTCATATTTTCTGCAAATTATCTTGTGTAATAATTTCTATATTTATGACTCTGCGTGGCCAGAGCTGCCTGTTTCAATTCATGTCTCTCTGTTGCCTGAAGTGAGTGAACTTAATAGATTGGATGAAGCCTGACATCTGGCTACACAAACTGGACAAATATCCTGTGAGAAATGCACAGTATCTTGCATTTTTTTTGGTCTTAGATTTTCTCCAGCTGTGTTAGAGTGTGGCTTAACCCTTGAAACAGCAGCTGTAACATCCAGTTGTTGTAATGATGACAACTGTGGCAATTCCTTATATCCAGCTATTGGACATGGGTTGGCATACATTTTGGCTGTTGTAACCCTGAGTAGGTGGAATGAAGTCTAGAGCTCTTTAGTTTGAAAAAAGGGTAAGAAGTTGAAGGATGGCTGCTAGATGGGTGCCTGAAAAGACCAAGGGAGGAAATCTGGATGTGGACTGATGAGATGGAGAGAGCTGAAAACAAAGTGACAGGCTGTCAGCCTGAGAACTGGGATGAGATCTGAACTCTGCCTTTTCAGTTGCACCCACTGAATTGCAATCTTGCCAGAAGAGCAATTGCAAGGCAGGAAAGTGAGGGGTTGCACAGTGCAGGGGCTAGAAATGGCCTCTGGTACCTGAGCTGCCTTCTGGGGCTGAGATGGACGTAATGGCTTTTTGGGGAGCTTCCAGGAGAACCTGACAGAGCTGTCAAGTGTGAACATGTCACACATGATGCAGCTGCTTGGCAGGCTGTGGCTGTTGTGGAGGTCATGGATGTTTTTCTCCCTCTCATGTGCTCTCGGCCTAGCCAAGTACAAGAAAGTTGTATTTTGGGGAACTACTAGTAAAATGTGTAACGAAGGTAAAGGCTGTGCTGTCAAGTGGAGTCAAACAAGGACCAAGCAAGACCTGATTATTTTGCTGTGGTCCTTATTAATCTTCCATTTATTCCTTTCCTGAACTGGAGCACTTCATCTGACCGTTGTATAATTACAAGTTTAGAGTTCACCTCTGCATGGATCACCATGCTGTGTTTTGGTTGGGTTCATCAGCAAGGGGAGAATCAGTGAAATTTTAGAACTTCAGGGCCAAGGCAGCATTTTCTTTCTGTTCTAGAGGGCAGTTTATTTTTTGAAGCTTTTGTTAAACTAATTTTTGGTTTTCTTGTTAACCAATGTACTGTGAAATTCAAGAAGGGGTAAAACCTTCCAGCAGCTTGCTGGAAGAAGAGCCATGACTGAACCAAGTTCTTTTCTTTGCCTGTGAACTCTCCAAAAGCTTGAGATGATTACTTACATCAAATATACAAGCTGAGAATGCCTCTGGCTTTATAGATTTATACAACTAAGAGCAGGATTTTTATTTTCCTACGCTCATCTTGGAGCTGGGGGAAGCCAAAGTTGAGCCTGACTTCAGAGAACTGTATAATTACAATCAGCAGCAGTTAGTGCTGTAAGATACTGGTGCTCAGTGCTAAACAGGAGACAGTGTTGCATATTTATCCAGAGGATGAAAATATCTACATAAACCTAGAAATATAATCAGTTATTATTATTATAAGAGGTATTTAAATCTTCTAGTGGTTGGATGTCCCAGTTACAAACCAATGGAGGTAAAGGAAACCTCCTCTTGCAAATGAGTTATATTGTAACGTTTTATCACATGTTTTGCTGCTTTAGGTTGATTTTTGTGGGCAGGACTGTCATTTAAGCTCAAAAGTTATTTCACAAGCATAAATATTTTGTGCTTGCCTGTGTTGTATGCACTGCACAAAATGACAGGAAGGCTCTGGAAAGCTGCTTATGTCTTTGGACATAATAGTTATTTGCATATTTTTTTTAGCAAATCTTCTTTTGTTAACCCAAAATACTGTGTGGTGTTCTGTTGAAGCAATTTAATGATCTTACAGATCAATGAAAGGGTCTTTTAAAGTGAGTATCTCTCACTCTCACTAATCTGTGTGTAACTCTCACAGATTACCTGTAACTAGCTTTGAACCACACAAAGGTTAATGCAGGATACAGAACTGGAAAGATTTAGAAGACTTTAGACCAGCTCAAAGCTCAGTACTTTACCTTTACAGAACTTATGGTAGAAACTTAACTGCACTACTTAGTAATCATCTAACACTTCACATTGACTTTTGCTGTACTCAGGGTCAATGTCCAATATTGCTGTAATGAAAAACAGAAATCACAGTAATTTTTAAGGGCTGGCTGGACTTCACTACATAATTCTTTCAGGCTTTTATAGGCATTATTTCAGTTCAAGTACTATATAAAAAGCTTCATGTGTAGTTTTTTTTTTCTTTGAAAAGGTTTATACTGCAAAGTTTAACCTAAATGGGATAGATTATGGCAGAAAGCAAGCTCAGGATATGAACACCGAATTGAAGAGCTGTGCAGTTTAGGGGTAATAGCCAACTGGTCATATCTAGCTAGACTGCAATACTTTTTACTGGAGGAAGAAGGTGATTATTGCTGGGACATGTCAGTCTTCTGGCTATTGGTCATAGCCACCCCGAAAGTCTGGAGTAGGCGAGAGAGAAGTCATCAATGAAAGAAGTCCTGTGCACCAAGCTGGATTAAACCTCATGTGAGCTAGTAGAAAAGGTGCTAAGAAGTGTGTGCTAGAGATGTGGCAAGTTCAACAGCAGATGTGAGATGCTGCTCCAGCTTTTTGTATCTATGAGGCAGAGCAATAAAGGTGTGAGTAAAGTTCTCTTGCAGAAAATGTCTGCAGGAACTGATGCTAGCTTCACCCTGAGAACCAGCAGATTAACTTCATTCTTGCAGACTTGGGCCTTAGCCAGCAGAGGCTACTGTCCCTTGGGCACTGGTCATGAATCCCAGATAAGGGCAAGCAGCATCACAGAGAGAGACAGATTGCTTATGGGGCTGTGGGAGTAGGGACGAGCTGGAGGGGGGGAAAAAAACAACTCTGGAAGGAAGGGAAAGGTTGAGGGTGGCTTTGGGCAATGGGTAGGAAAGAGAAAGTATGAGAAAGAAGCAGGGAATTTAGGTAAAAGGTTCCTTTGCAGATTAATTGAACTTACACTGGAGAGAAATTTGCCTTAGGTCAAGTCTGCAATGCTTTTATGCAGTTTCTGTCCCTCTGAGCACCCTAGAATGACAGTAGGGCCAAGTGTTTAGCCCGCGGGCAAGTAAACAAGAAAGGCAGAAGGAATGTCCTTTACAAGGACAGGTCCCTAATACATGCTTTATGTGCCAACTCCAAAGCTGTAGGTCTGTTTTACCTGCCAGTCTCCCTTGTTGGGAGGTGGACAGGAACTGCATCTCCTTGCATCTGGAAATTTGCTGCATCATCAGCATTGTGGCACTACTTTGGAGCTCACTTACACTACAGAAACTCTGAGGCTGTCCTCGGAGCAGAGCCATCAGCTCCTTGAAAATACAAGTTGATTAAATATATAGAGCAGAAAACACATTCCAATTTATTTAGGCAACAAACTCATCTATTATTGTTGTGTCACTGGAGCTGCTGATTATCTGTTTGAAAGCAATATGGTTAATAGCTTTGTTCTGGAAGGGGACATTAAGGAAGGTCACCAGGTATTGCTACCCAAAGGGCAGGTGCAGGTTTTTCAGTGGCATTAATAAATAAAAATATCTGCCAGGGAATAAAGCTCCATGTGAGGATTGCTGTGATAGAAGGATAGCTAACAAGCAGCAAAGTCTTCAGAGCAGACTCTCTCTCAGTTCCATAAATGGGCTGCACACAAAAGACACGTGCATCTCAGCAAAAATTCTCCTGACAGTTGTTGCCCTTGAGCCTTGGTTATGGCCTTATTTTTTATCTCATCTTCCAGCCCTTAAGGAACTGGACAGAGAGCTCTTTCTATCTGGCAGTCAGGGCTGTATCTGTCTGGTTTGTGCTGTTTGTCCTCCCCAGGTACCTTCCGCTGTTTGTAGCAGCCTCACACAACACCCAACAGTTTTGCATCTGAAATTAAAAAGATGCCTGGGCCTGACTGAATCATTCTTCATTATCTCAGCAGGCAGCAGATTTAGGAGCTAGATTTGCAATGAACACTTATTAGACTGTGTGTCTTCTGGGGATAGCCTTTGCTTTTTTATCATCAGATTCCATGACTTAGCATCATAATTGGTGATTAGATGTATATACTCTAGTCAAGAGCTACTTCCCCTCCCCCCCCTTTTTAAAACCTTATTCTAAGAGTCTTTCTTTTCTCATTTACAGGGGAGTTTTGCACAGTTCTTCTGACAAGTGCGAGAAAACCGGTGGGAATGAGACCCATAATTAATCCACTGAATGCACAGTGCAAGCAGAATGGCTCTTGGATGAGGAAGCCCTTCAGTCTCTGTAAGTTATCTGATTAGATGGCAAACAGTGTTAGTTAGAATGGTGGGGTTTGTGATGTTGGTGCTAGGAATGCCAGCAAATTAAGGTATTGGGGACAGAAGGGAGAAAATAAAGTCTTTCAGTTTTCCCCTGAATTTTGAACAGTCACATGTGCATGATTCTGCATTTTCTCACCAAGATCTGATCCACTGGGTCTCTAGTAAAGAAAATAAACCAATTTTGAGTCCAGTTTCCCACTGCTTGTAAGTGTCCATGTATTGAGGGGGTGGTGGTGTTAAAATTGAGTACAGCATTGAGAGCTCTGGCCTAAGCTAGGAAGCTCCAGGTTCAGCTTTTGCACTGACAAAGACAAGCTGGGAATATGGTTGTGTATCCCCATTGTACTTTGGCTTGGTGTCCATAAAAATAACTCCAGAGATTTTACAGTAAAGTGAGACTCCCTTGGATGCTGCAGTATTAGGGTGTCCTGTTGGTTTGTCACAAAAGTGTTCAAAGTGGTTGAAAGCACAGAGTGAGGATGGTTGTCCCTTTAAATTAAGTTCTTTTATGTAACGCCACTTGTTTTATTGCCCAGGAAATATCTTTGTTTCTTAGCCCTCTAGCTACTAAATAGTATCTACCATTTATTGCAATTTGCTTCTGAGACTGTGTTTTTTAGCTGCCTTGTGTTCTTGGATCAGATACAACACCCTTTGATTCCTGTTGTCCTTTTGTCTTTGCTTGCTTGGCTCTAAACATTTTGTTCCCTGAACATGGGCCCAGGTTCTTCTCTGCCCCATGCTGCAGCAAATCAGGAATACTGCTTCTGAAGCAATTAGTTAAGAAGCATTGTCCCACACAGCAGGAACTGGGACTCTTGATTTCTATTTTTCCCTCCAAGGGATTTGGTATTGGTCTCTCCAAAATCTTCCAGTATTAGTTCCAACTGCAGACCAGTTCCACAACTGGGTGACTCTGCTCTGCCTGGTGCTAATCCATACTGTGTTTCCAGTTACCTGATTCTCCTTTGTTGCCTTGTAATCATAACACAAGCTACACCACTGATGGAGTTTGCGTGTGCAGTTGCCTGCCTTCTGCCTAACTCAGCTGGATGGGTATCTCAAAAGCTAGGCATAGTGTAATCATCAAGGCAGAGAGCAAACTCACTTATTTGGTCACAAGAGACTCAACACATCAAATGAAGCCTGGAGTGCTGCTGATACAGAGTGATGCAAAGTCTGCAGAGTGCTGACTCTCAGATGAAAATTGCAGGCAAGACCTCTGCTAACCGTTTCCTAGTGGGGTATGCCAGAAATTAGGAAAGAAATTGCTTTCTTGATGCCAAAGCTGCTTTTCTATTACCTCTCCTGATCTCCAGGGAAGAGTGGAGTTGGTAGAAAATGGAAAATAATTAAAGTCTGAGCAGAAATGGTGACTGTCCTGAGGTCTTCAGCATTACTCTGCCACAGATGACTTTCTGCAGACTCAGTCCCTCTCTCATCTTATTGCTACGTGTTGTGTCAAGGGGTACGGCCTCACAAACTGAGTTTGGGTCCAAACTTCCTTGTGCTGCTGTTTCAGTTCCAATCTGGACCACAGTCAGGATCTCATCCAAGACTTATTTCTTTTAGATGGCATTTAACCTTAACAGCCTGACACTATTCAGTGTGGCTGGTCTCTTTATATTGCTGAGAGAAGAGGAAAAATTGTTAACCCTGTTTTGTAACTGGCCAAAGTCACATAGACTGGCTGTAGTGGAGCAGGGACTGTAATCTCTTATTCTAAATTCTCTATTAAAACCCTAATCCCTGGGCTATCCTTCTGTTTCAGACAGAGTTTGAGATGGATGGTGCGTAATTTGTCTGAAGTGATGGACCTGCCACCATTTAAAGCTAGTTATTTTCCTTCTGTCCCTTTGTCAGAGTTGTTTTTTTTCCCCCTCCTTTCTTTTTATTTACCAATTTTTGGTTCATTTTTTTTCTGGAGTGATTAAAAATGGAATTGCTTGCATTTTGTGGCTATCAGAGTCTTGGGGTTCAAATACTTCAACAAATTCTATGTAGACTAATAGTATCTGGAGACTGAAAGTTTGCTGCTTGGACTGGTTAAAGGAGTAGAATACTAGCATGTGCTTTTCAGCATTGCTGTGTAGTGAGAATCAAAATCAAAACATCTCCTGATTTGCCTGAGGACCTTATTTTTTTTTTTTTTTTGTTAGAAATTTAATAGGAAAAGGCAGGGAGGGAGTACAGAGTCTTCACAGAGAATATAGACAGAAAAGAACAGCAGGATAGGGGAATGTGGAAGTAGGTCAGATGCATTGCAGACAAAAAGAAATCATTATGATTAGGAGAGATTAAGGAAGGCAAGAGCAAACAGCATCAAAGGAGTCCAATTTATTAAGCCATTTAAACAAGAGCATTCCTTGCAAAGCAAGTTCTCCATACTCTACACCAATTTGGAGCAAAATGTCCCATGCTATGGATTTAATATCTAGTCTTCTGTATATTTAACCATGAATTCTCGAAGAAACCTTTTTTTAATTGTCATGAGGAACAAATGCTGCAGGAACTGTTCCCACCCACCCTTCCTTGCTTCAGTTCTTTTAGATATTTCATTTCTCAAGCTACAATTATCCAGCGAGGTCTCTGGGTGAAGAATGCATCCAGTGTAATAGTAGTGCTTGCTGACAGCAGTCAATCAATTACTTCTTCAGAACACTAGGTGCTTTACTTAAAATAAGGAGGTTCTCATCTCAAAGTTTCCACATAAAAGACAATTCAGAAGTGTAAAGTTAAACTTTGCAATGACAAGTAGATTCTGTTGGGTTTCTTCACTTTTGGGCAGTCTGGAAGATCTGACCATGGACTCCATCCCTTTTTCTCCTCCTTTCCTTTCTAGCTTTGCCTAGTTTCATTGTATCGTAAGAGCAAAGAAAATGATTTTGATTTGGCTGAGGATTTCTTGCTTTGTCTGCAGAAATGAATACTGAAAGCTTTAGCTCTGTAAAGAACAGAACAACATTCTTCTCCTCCTTCAGCGTGGGTTTTCTGATGTACTGAGCAATGGACCTTAATAGTAAACATGGGCAATGCCTCTTCATTTATAAGAGGCACGTGTCCTTTGTAAGACAGACTCTGTGTTACACTGCAGACATCTTTTGTTGAGGCAGAGGAGCTGCATTTTCTTTGACTTCACACTGAGCTTGAGTGTTCCTTACATGTTTTTAACACAGGCTTGTGTCCTTTAGACAGAAACCACAACCTCTGAGCTGTTTGACAGAGCACTGCCATGTCAAATGTTTCTTAGTAGGAGCAAACTGTCTGATAAATTTAAACAAGATGTAGATGTCTCTTAACAGTGGGTTAAATACTGACTGAACAGCTTTCTGAATAGCTGAACAGTGCTGCCAAAGGCTGTGGGCTGGTTTGCAGCCTGAACCGAGCCCTGCAGAACTGCTGACTTGAACCGAAGCATGTAGAAGGTTTGGCATTTTAGAAGCTTTTAATTAACAGCACATTTTATGCCACTCATTAGTTTCCTATTCAGGAGGAATTGGTGTATGAAGCATGCTAAAGCTTTAAAGTAGTGGTTACCCATACAGCTGAAGTTACAGCTGATGAGTTCTCAGCCTTCCACACCGAGAAGCTGCAATTCTTTTCTGCTGCCTTTGCAGGGATCCGGGGGCAATGCAAACCCAGACTTGGGTAAACGCTTTTAATGCTGACTGGCTGTCCATTGTCACTCTAACAATGTTGCCTTTCAGGTCCAAGCACTGCCAGAACTCACTCTGCTCTTTGTATAGCACAAGGCAGAGCTTTGATGGAAATAACCTGGCTCTCCTTTGTTTAGGCAACAGAGTGAACGTGGGGGGGAGATCTCACCCCCAGTCTTGTTTTAGACTTTTTCCAAAGATTGGCTTAAATGTTGAAGCAAGATACTTATCTTCCTGTTTTGATGAAAGCCCAGATCTTGATGGTTTTATGCATGCTAAATACTTCCTTTGACTCTTGCTAGCACAGCTTTGACTGGTTTAAGTTGGTCTAGAGTTTCTGGGTTCAGTAAAACTATGCTAAGTTATACCTGGTAAGATTTCAGTCTCCTATAGCTGTGTGGGTTCTCTTGCCTAATAACACAAGATAACTCAGTATCAGCAATCTTCTCTTGCTGTGGTGCCTTGTGAAAATCTTGGGTATGATATCACAAGGTTTGGTATTTCAAGCACTGCTCTTAGAGTAGTCTTGCAGTGTTGGGTATTGATCCAGTCTGAGTCTGTGTGGGCTTGGAAAGAGAGAGTGAGAAGCAAGGCATGAAGTACAGCCACTTCTTACAAACCAGCACGCTAGAAATGCACTTTAATTACAGATTGGAAAGGAACAAGGAAAAATCAGGCTAGTCAATCATTGTCTGGATATTTGGATTCTGTTCCTAAATGTGATACTGACTCCTGTGACATCCTGCAAGTCCTTTTTACCATGATATGCTTAAGATTTCTCATTTATAAAAACACTGGCAGTGGTTTAAAGCTTAATTAAGGTTGCTGAAGAACACTGCTGGGAAAAAAAATGGCAAGTCTTGCCATTACTATTATTATTGTTCCATCTTTAAGCTGTCAGATTATATAAATCTAGGCAGATGCCTTAAAGCATTGTGTGCAGAGGAAAGCTCTCTAAAGGAACAAAATTCCCTTTTCCTTCATCTTGGAATGAAATGTTATAATTGTGTGGGAAGATAGGGCAGCTATTACTGAAAAGGAGGTATGAAAGGGTTGGAAAGAAGCTAACACAGCACTAGAAAATGAAGCCATGGGAGACAGCTCTTCATCCAAACTGATAACAAAACATGAAGTGTCCCCAAACCTGCACGGGGAGAGTCTCTAATAGCACTTTGATATTTCAGGGCCTTGATAGCTGTGAGACAATGGCTATTGTTCACTTAATGCCCTGGGCTCTGGAATGCAGATGTAAAACTCAGGAGTCTGAGGTAATAGCACTTCATGTGCTTCTTGATGCTATTTCTTCTTTAACCTGAAAGCCTCAAAGGTATTTTAAAGGCATCAACTAGGCAGCCAAACTCATTTGCCGCCTTCATCACGTCTTGCCTAACTGATCCATGAACTTTGTGCTCAGCAACTGAAAACCTTGGCTGTTTCTGTGGGAATTGTAGATCATGGCTTCTATAGATATTCCACAGGGTACTTTTAACCCAACCTGAATGTGATGAACAGTTATATTGGTGATCAATATGTCTATGAAAAAGTGAAAAACATCCAGAAATCCTGTAACATTGATGAATTACCTGTCTACACTCTCCTTTCCTGCATCCCTCTCCAGACCTTAATACAGAACCTTTAAGGGGCTTTCTAAGGCTGCTGCTGTGTGTTGCACTGCTCTACAAACTGCTGCGACTTATTGGCTGCCTTTTGATGAAATGACTGGAAACAGAATTGCTGGTGGTGCAATTATTCCTTATATAGATGCTTTTAATTACAGCAGTGAGATGTTACAGGGTTAATTAATTGTTGCTTATTAAGTGCTTTGAGACTCTTGAATGGAAGATGCTACATATGTGCAAGGGGTGATTCTCAGTTATCATAACAGCGATGCTCACAGCTATTTGCAGGGTTAAAGCAATCTAGTTTCATTGTGAAATATGAAATTTGCAGTCTAGTCAGATCCATGGCTTATTTCATGTTGCCAAAATCCAAGTGTATACTTAGGTAGTGATGCACAGTGCCAAGTTTGGCTTTCTGGGAGCGACCCCATCAGTTTCCACTGGAACATAGGAGGAGGTTCCTCAGCTTTCAGTAAAATTGGTCAGAAATGGAAGAGTTCACAGGAACACAGGTACAGGCTCCAATGTCCTGATCTTTAAGCCATGGTTTTTGAACAGCATCCATCTGCAGGTATGCAGCAACTGTGATTCCATTACCTTCAGAGCTACCTTCTCCTTTTTAGGCCGTTTCCTAAACATTTTCTCCATCAGCAGCAGCTGTAGGCTTTCCTGTGGGCATGGACAATGTCTCAGCGTTGAAAATCAGGCTGCCTAAGCTCTGGTATTTATCCTGGCACTGGGGAAGCGATGCTATGTCTAGAGAGATATTTCAGCAGTTCTCAACATTTAATAACTCAGTGTGTCAAAATATGAGCTGTTCAATTGCTGCAATGTCTTTCCTTATTTCAGAGAGATTTCTGTTCCCTTTGCCCGTTCTTGCCACATTTATTCTTGTATTGGGGAATAAACATATTTACTGATGACAGAGGAAGATGAGAGAGACTTTTGCCCTCTTCTCGCTTCCCATGAATAAGCACGAAGTGCCTTAGAAGGTTTGTTTTGATAGCTGGGTGTTCTGTATTTGTCTCCATTGCAGAGACGAGCCCACTTAACTGTGGGAGTTTGTGTGAAGGTTCTGCAATGCCTGAAAGTGGAAGGAGGGAAACGCAACAAAAGCTCTCCAAACTCTGTGCCAAGCCAAAGATTACTAACATCACTAAAATCAGCTGAAGAGATTGGCCCTTTTTATCTCTAGAAAATGATTCTTTAGGGTGTTGACCTATCACAAAGGTGGCAATTGAGCATGTCTACAGAGGCAAGGTCTGACTACAGCTGCCATAAAACGTCCCCGGAGCTGGAGGATCTAGACAGGGAGGTTGGCAAGGGTAGTATGTGATGTTTGCTCAGTGGTGAATGCCCACAGCTCCCGCTGACTTGCGCTGAAGAGATTGCTCAAACCAAGGACTGTTGGATTTAGGAGAGAATCGAAGCAACTGCCAAAGGGTGGCCTGGAACCCAAGCAGCATATTTCTAAATTATTGGGGCTTATGCAAGCATAGAACAATGTAAGCCACCCTACAGAGAGAACTGGGGGATCCCAGCCCTAGAGTACCACGTCTGCTAGCTGCTGCATACATAACGTGCTTGATTTCTACACATGTAGCTTTTTATCAAGCTCTCTGTCACAATGATGGTGTCTGTCTTCCCTCAGAGGTGTGAGACTGCCATGTTTCTGTTCAGGCATTCCATGTAGTACATTATGAACACCACGGATTCATTCTGCATATGCAGGTTGTCTGTGACCTGCATGCTTAATAGCTCCAAAGTTTCTTGCAAAGACTAGTCATGCTCTGCAGGTGCTGTAGGGATGAACTTTACAATACCCAAAGGATATGTTCAGGAATTGTGGACACAGAACCACCTGATTGAAGCTGCTGCTGGGCATCCAGAAACCCAGAAAATCTGTGTCCTTCAGCTCAGATTAAATGTCCTATCTGAGAGGCCTAGATAAAAGCATGAATTTTAGCAAGTTGCTTTGTGGGGTTTGTTTGTTGAAAGCGTCTGAAAGGTTCTTCCCAATTAGCTGGCATTATCCTCTGGGAACTTTTCACCAGTTATAATGGACCTAAACCTTTTCCTTTTCACAATGAGAGAAGACCTAGGTCCCTTTTCCAACTAGATTGTTTAGGGGAGCTTCATTTTGTATGAACTAGCTTTATTTGTAAAGCACAAAGGTAAGTGGAAACCATTTTCTGCAGGTGTAGGAACTAGCTGTCTATGGGTCATGAGCAGGATATGGCAAGTCTGATCAGATTAACTTCCTTGGGGAAAGCCTGCTGCTATTTTTCCTTATGTATAAGGCAGCTGATCCCGCAGGGCTGTGACTGGGAATCCTAGATGCTTCTGCAAAACAGATGATCATAAAAATACCCCTCACCTCATTAAGTCACTCAATGAAAACTCCAACAAAGATGCAGTTAAAACCTTTTCTATTCTGATGCTGCACGTAGGAGTTCTGGCTTCAAAAGCAGGGCTAGGGAGGAAGTTAGGACAAATTCCATTGAAAAGCCTGCATACTTTGAGCTGTCCTGTACTGTGAATTACTGCAAGTACTAAGGCAGACAGGGAGAAGTGCATTTGTCTCAGTTACTGCTACAGCCCAGAAATGCAAATGTTTTCTATGCTGCAATGGTATTGTCCTTTCAGTATTCTGACTTTCTTGGACTCCAGTCACCTGTCAGCCAAGGTATGCTGCTAGGCAGAGGCAAAATGAGAATGGCTTGGTGCCCATCTTGGTGAATGCAAGGCCATTTTATTAAATCTTTCTGGACAGTGTATTTCAATTTCTATTGCTCTAGGGGATCTGGAATCTGAGCCAACCAGTAAAACAGGCCTCCTGCTCTTAGAGGTGCCAGAAGTGATCTGCCTGTCTGCTGAGTGGAAATGACACAGTCATGGCCAAGTTTTGTGTTCCTGGATTCAGCCCACACCATTGATTTCTCCCATTGTGGTGGTGGTTAGAGACACAGCCATCCCGCTGGGTAGATGCTGTGTGGGTCATGTGAGACAGCAAAAGAGCACACGTTTTCAAAAGGCAAGATGGAAAAGCAAATTGCTTTTCTATGGATAAGGTCTCCAGTAGTGATTTACTGCTTACTAAACCTAAAAGAAAATTTGCAATACCTGGTTTACTATTTTATCCACTGTGATTTCTCTTAATATTCAGCTCCTGCTTATGGGATTGAAGTGATGGTAAAACCATCTGCAATGTTATTAGCAGTTTCAGTATAAAAGAGATCCTTTAACAAGGTGTTATGATCGTCTGTTGTCTTCCTTTGGCTTCAGCCAGCCCCCATCCCCCTGAGTCTTTCTTTTCCATGCTTAGTCAGCAAGTTCTAAAACAGTTTTAAAGAAAGATGAAAGCAAACAGCCTTAAAAATGCTGACTTCTCAAAGAACTGCACCCTATCATTCAAGCACCCAGAGACAGAAGCACTACCTACATCTTCCTAACAGCAGACTTTAATCTCCTCCTCAAGGCAGACATGTAAAAGGGAAAATAATTTACATACAGTGATGCTAAAAATAAAAAGCTTAGAAGATGGAATGCCATAGTCAACATACAGTAAGCAGCATACAGAACAAAGAGGAATGAAAGCAAAACCAGTCTTTTTTCCCTTTCTTGAATATATATTTTAGGTGGTTGTTTTGAGTTTGGTTTTTTTCAATCCTTTTTAAAGCTTGGATAAATCAGCCTGGTGTATCAGCCTCAGAGTGGTGAAGGGAGTGTCATCTGCAACCTGCTTCTTGTGTCTCCCTCTGCTCATATATAATATCTGCAATGGTTTTGTATTCCTGGGCAGAACAAACTCTCAGTCCTTTGCAGCCAGACTGGGAACATGTCCTGAGTGATGGCTTCTGCTACTGTTTTCTCTAGGAATCCCATTGGCATTCCCAGTGATAATACTATACTACTCCTACCATTTAACTGTTCATTAGCTTCTCCAGTTGCCTTTGTCTGAGCTCCAGAATAATGTCACACAGGTTAGTGGTCTGTCCAGGAACAGAGAGGAGGTCTAATGCTGCAACCCATCAACTGGCATCCCAGTATTGGGCAGAATCTGTAGCTGTGCCTGGGACTCTCAATTTCTGTTCATTTACTCCACGTAGCAATGTTCCCAACTACAGAGAAAGTAAAAGAACTTGGTTAATGTTGATTTAATGTCTTTCTGTATGAAACATCCCCCCCTTTTCTCATAGTAATTGAATTGTAATTGTAGGCTTGGAGCCACTCTACAAGTAGTAGAATACTAGTCAATGAAAAGGATCTTATCAAATCAAAGCAGAGCAATATTTTGAGGTGTTGTTTTGGATTTGTTTTTGTTTTGCCAGCTGGCTGAGGCACCAGGTAGGTGTGATTTTTGCCTTTCCTGCTACTGCCCTTCACCCAGCAGGGTCAGGGCTGTCTGTGAACAGGTAATTGGTGAGTAAATACTACTCTCTCATTTCTGTTGCCTTCAGTGTGAGCTTGTCCTTGATGCAGCTTAGCTGAACAGGATAAAAAAACCCCCATGTTGAGTGCATAACATCCCCAGCTTAGGCCAGAAGAAGAGTCCAGTAAAAAAGCAAACAACAACAAAACCCTCCTGCTTTGAAACTCAGTTATTTCACAGCTGCTTGAAGGACCAGAGCTTTTAAAATCTTAGAGAAGGCAGTAATAGCAGATGATTCATCCAGTAGTGTTTTCTTTACACTGGTTGGTGTGTTTTCAACATGATCACGGGGGTCCTATAGAAAGCAAGGTCAGCATTCTTCCTTCTTGCAGTACTGAGGACCCTGAGACACAGAAAGGATAGATGGTTTATTCAAGATCCCATAATGAGTGCTGCAAGTGTCCAGAACTCAAGATGCTGTCCTGATTTTGAGCTAACTGAAGCAGCCCTAAATTTCCCATAACTTTCCTGGTGTGAAAAGTCCAACTTCTGTGGCTTTATAAGTGTTTAGGTTTTCATTTTTCACTGGGAAAAGAGGACATGAGACAGAGACACAGAGGCTTAGGGTGCTATAAACCAGTCCTTGCTCTGGGCCTCTGGAGAAAGTGCAGAGAGACTTTCAGAAATGGAGAAGAGGATGGTGTGTGTGTGTGTAAGAAAAGAGCTGAAATGATGGGAGAGACTGAGAAAGGAAGAGGGCAAGAAAAATATGTGAGCATGAGAGGTTCAAAGACATTCTTTGGCTTCTTCTGCCTCCTGTGCCTGCTCTGGCTCAGCCAGTGCTGGGGCCGTAAAGACCTCCCTTAATCTACATTTCCTTTTCCTCTTTCACTGGGAATGGAAGAGTCATGTGTAAGTGACCCTGCTCTCCCCCTCTTTCCATTTCCTTTCCCAGCAGTGTCTCTCTGGGGTATGCAGCCATCTGGCTGTTTATTGCAGCATGAGCTGAACTCTTAGATGTATCCTTTGGAATTTGGTCCTGGTTTCATGATTTCTCTATCATTCCTTTGCATTTTCTGTATGTCTCACTTGTCCCCCTTGAGCCACCACTGAGTGAGTGCACTCTGTCCTTTTGCCTCCTACATACTTTCATGTTTCCTCTTTGCCCCCCCAAACTTCTCAACATTCCTGTTTGGTTTCTATTATTCTGATTCCATTTGTTTCTCACGTTTCTCTGCTTCCTGTTAGCACAGGGAGCACCATCCCAGGCTGAGAGAGCTAACTTGAGCATAGGCATCAGCCTCCCTCCTGCTCTAATCCCATCCATCCTGGGTCAAGACACTGACCTCAGAGCCATTGCTGGAGGCGGAAAGGGAAGATGCAAACGATTCCAGAGGAAGTTCAGCCTTGAAGTTCAGTGCTGGGATAATGAGCAAGAATCCTTAACTTCTCTCCCTTCATGCTGTGAGGCAAATGCACAGCACAATCTGCTTAACTCCTTCACTTCCAGGAGCAAGCATAGGTGCTAGTAAAGAGATAGGGAAACTAAAAGGAGCATCTTGAAAAGTCCATCTATTCTGTATTGTTAAGAGAGCACAAGGTACTGAGAATATGAAACAGAAGCCTGACCTGGGTATTTTCATCCTCCTTTCCTTTTCCAGGATATGGTAACCATACAGCTGCTGGAAATAGATTTCTTGATGAAAGATTTCTCATGAAAGAATGGATTGATGCTGTGGAATGAAATCTTTATTTGTGTCTGGTGGTGAGATAAACTAATTATAGAGCTGATGTTCTAGGCTCTTTGAGGTTTTAAGACTTTCTCCTTTTTATTTCATTTCTCTGGCTGTAACAGTGATCTTCCCATAGTTGTTTCCTTTGCTGGAGGCCATTAGGGCAGGGGTGAAGATAAAGCTGATGCTTCTTATGTACAATGACAAGTGTTATATGTGATGATTAACATGCAGGGATGATGTGCTGGGATCTGTGCCCAGGAGGTTGAATGGCCACTGACAGCTTCACAGTGGCAAAGGATATGGACCTAGAATAATTAAACAACTGTGTCTCATTGCAGCTCATGAGAGCTTCCAGATGCTGCTGTGAGTGATTCCAGATGTGTTCTTCCAAACCTCTGGTTGTTTGAGAGCATCCCTGCATTGGGAGGCTGAGAGCTACATCCTCTTCCAGGGATGTGTGTGGCACCGCTCTCTTTCTGCTTTTAGGCCTGAGGGGTGGGAATGAGATTGGCAGCATTCAAAAGTACACCCAAAGGGCCAAAGCCTTTTACACATCCCTCCTGTAACTCTGCCCCTTCAAGAGCTCACAGCTGTGCAGTTGACCAGGCCACAAAGGATCGTCTGTTACCCTTAGAACCATTTCCTTCCTTATGCACAATTACTTTCACGGCCCAGTGTCTCCCCACAGTGGAAGATGGGAGTGGGAGATGTGATAATCAAAGGCACCTTAGTGATTATCTTGGGTAACAGCTCAGGGCATGGCTCTTGGTTGTTCTTATGTCTGGCCTGATACCTCCCCCTGCTGTTCCATATCTGTTTGGCACCCTGCATCCAGCTCCATCCCAGCTCTCCTTCCCTCCTGCTGAATTTTCAGTAACTCCAGAGCTGAGGTCAGACCCTTGCATGATGCAGGTGGCAACAGAGCAGAGATAGGACAGTGGGTTCACAGCAGTAACACTCTACAGAGCAGGAGGATGGCTTTTAAGTGGAGATTGTGGGCTTGGCATCCTAGAGGGAGGCCTTTGTATGGGGAAGGATTCAGAAGGCAGAGGGGTTCAGCTCTGGGAACCTCAAATTCAGATGCCAGAAGAAGAGTCCAGCCCTTCTGGTACTGACCACAGGCACTTCTCTCACTTTCCTCATCCTTAGGATAACACCATCTCTCCATCTACCTCCTGGGCCTGGACTTTCAGGGGTTGATTTGCTAAGCTTTGCATGGTTGATTTTTATTTGTTTTTCAATTATAGTTGATGCACTCAGTCTCAGTGTCATTAAAGGCCTTCCTTTATCCTTCACAGCATGAATGCTTCTAGACTGAGGCTGTATTTGAGTGGTTTTTTGAGTAACAAATGGAATGGTACAATTGTGGGAGAACTGGGGAAGAAAGAAGAGAAATAGAAGTGTTATTTGTGCTCATTCACACCCCTTTGCTGTATGAACCAGGCAGGCAGTTTTACCAAGATATGTAGAGACTTAACAGCATTGGCTCTGACTTCTGCACCAGAGCTGCTAGGGTTGGAAAGGCTTTTTACATCCTTTGTGGAGGTGCCTCCAGAGAAACAGAATAACATGAGACAGTAAAATCTTAGTGAAAGGGATGGTTTATATTGCATTGGGGATTCAGTATCCAGCACAAGGAATGCTCATCCCAGCTGGGTGCCTTCCTATATTGCTTTCCAAAATAAAGACAGCTATCATAGCAATAACTGTAGAGTGGGAAAGACAGGAGAATGAGAGGTAGAAGAGGGTGTGCAGTGATGACTTTGCCCATTACGGTGAAGAAGTTCAGCCTGAATTCTTCAAAGCTCAGTGACGTGTCCTGGGGTTTCCTTGGCTTGAGGTAGTGCTCTTGACCCACGTTGCAGCCAGGAGGAGGTGATGCTTGTGCAGGCTCTGCGGCTCTGGAGGATTGCCATCTGCTGGTGTTCTCTTGGAAAGACGTGGCTGCAGTGAGCTAGGAACTGGCCTTTTGTAACCCTGCCTCTACTCATACAGCTCCTCTCTACCCGTGTGCCCTCTGGTACTTGAGCTGATGTGAACTCTGTCAGGGCAGAAGCACCTTTGCTGTGTCCAGGCTAGCCAGACTAGGGAGCAAAGCTGGACGGTTTAAAATGGCTTTCCAGTGCTGAATGTACTTTTCTACAGATGATTGATCCTACTCTGGGTAAGACTTTGCAAAATTATAACTTTTTATCAATGCACTAAAAAGCAAAATAATCAGAAGTTGTGACATTAGAAATCAAATGCCAGCTTTAGATACTAAATGCATTCCAATTAGACATAAAGCTTCTCTTTTGTAGTGGCACATCTCAGCAGATGGATGAATTTAGGATGCCATCAAATGAAGACTTTGTGGATGCTTTTCTGAAGATGATGTTTGACCTCAAAATCACTAACCAGAGCTGTATGAGGACAATGACCATGAGCCAGCTGGATCACTTCATGCTGTGAGTTTTAACTCTATGAATGCATTGCTCTTGCTTGTTAAAGAGAGTGATTTGAATAAAGGGAAGAGAAGGTCTGGAGTTTAGATTATGTGGGTTATAGTTCTGCTGATGGGAGAAAGTGGATCATAGTTAAGATGAAACTGGTAGCCCTATCTCTCTACATTTGTGCCCACTCACAGCTTTACCGTGGTTTTAAAGGGAAATTGTCCTTTGACTCGAACTTCTGTGTGGATTGAGTTGGAGTGAATACTTCTAGATTCTCTTTCTGGGACACATGGACATGATTCATGAACTTATTCTTGTCTGTGATGAAGTATCCAGGAATTTGGATATGCAGGATATTCCTGATAGGCAGGAACTGACTATAAGCTTGGCAGTGACTTAGGAACAGAAGAAAGGAGAGGCCTGGAACTAGGCAAGATGGCTTTTATAACAAGCATAAAAGACTCATCATAGCTTAATTCCCTCGTTTTCTGTTCCCTCATTTAATATGGCAAACAACAAAGTCTGTATCTAACACTTCTCCTGTGAGTTTTAATAACTTCTTTGAGCAGAAGGATGCAGACATTGGCTATGATTTTATTTGGTCCAGCTGGTGAACCTGTCCTTGGCTTGGCAGGAGACAAGGGAAAATGCTCTGTTTAAATGAGTAGAGATCATGCAGGGAAGGACTATGACACAAGACATCTGGTTGCCTTTGGAGTGCTGCCCTGAATATTTCCCTAGACAAATCTCATCCTTCTTCTTTGCTTCCAGTTTCCCATGTGTAAAGAAAATGATAGTGTTGGGTGATCTGTGGATGCTGTGAGAGCGAATCCACTAGCACTTGCAGGGCACTCAAATTCTATATTAACATGCTCAAACACGAGCCAACCAATAAAGTGACGAATAATACAGGCCAAAATAAACCATTTCTTGGACAAGGTACGATATAGTTTGAATGACTCAAGGTCTCATGCAGTGTAAAACACAACCATCATTTCTTCTGATCAAACAGTGGTTTCATATTGCATCATGCACCAAGTGCTCACAGTCTCGTCCACAGGAGTTTTATGCTTTACACATGTATGCTTTGCAGCCTTCTGCCCCTCAGCTTCATAAAGATTTAAAGGGTTTAGTCCAACTTTGCAGCAAAGCCAGTGTTTCTTCCTGAAGATTAGTAATTAGATCCCGTGGCAGCACTTAGGTATTTTGATGTTGGGTCCTTTAAAAGCATCTTAGATTAGATAGTCAGATAGGAATGCATGATAGTAAACTAAGGAGGCAGGGCCATGTTCTGAGTTTATCACTTCAAGCCATTTTGAATTGTGTGAACACATTGACACCAGAAAGGGAAAAAGGTAGAGTGGGCTTCTTCAAAATAATCCTATTTATTGCTCTCCATAATTGATTAGATACATATGGTACTATAGAAAGACTCAGAAGAAAGGACAAGGAGTGCATTTTATCCTTCCCTTTCTTTTTGCTGGCTTCCTTTAAAAGATCAACTTTGAAGAGATGCAACAATACAGACTGTTAAAAATTACAGGCTGTTAAAAACTTTATTAATGGGCCCTCTGTGAAACAGCACTTCTGACAGTAGTGAGTCAGGCTGTGTTTCAGCACACTTCAGTTGGAGCTCTGCTGCTTCCAAACACAGGATTGGGCATTTATAGAGGGGAACCTGATCCCAGAAAGGCACTGCAGGATGCCATTCACAGTTATGATTAGAAATGTCCCAGGAATGCGTGGGGAAGGATGAGTGTACAGTCTGCCTCAGATAGTGCCAGCATGCTCTTTAGCTCTCTCAGAAGTAGCCAGATGGTATTGTCTTTTTTTCCCAGTGATTTTAATTCGACAAGGTCGTCTTTTTCCATGTGCTCAACAGTAACAGCTCATTCACTCAGGCTGGCTGCAGATGACCTGGGAGAGGGGGAACATCTGTGGGATTCTTTCAGGATTTGCTGCTGCCCCCATTCCTCAGTGCTGGCGTGCAACAGCCTACTGCAGCACTCCAACAACAGGGAATAACAGAGGGACACCAGCCTGGAACGTTTCACCCTCAAATTTCCACTCCCATTAATTTCCATGCTCTGCAGCTAAAGAATTTCTACTAGAGGTTTCCCTTTCTTGTGTCAGTGTAGGAACTTTAAAGCTTTGAGATCATTATATAGAGAGATAATACCACTGCACTGCTGATAACATCATTACTAGGCTTAAGTTAATCAACGAGCTACTGGCTGAGTTTCATTTCCTCAACTGTGTGTCAGGTTTTTTTTCCCCACAACGTGCAGACTTTGTGATTTTTTTCTGAACATACTTAGCGTTGAGTTTGATTCACAATTGAATAGGTATCTCCAAGTGTAAATGCTGTTTTTAAAAGCCTTGCAAATACACATTTTGCCAGAGGGGGGAACTGTAGCTCCATCTCCCCACAGCGGCTCTAGCACGACTGGCAGGGATGTACTTACTACAAGCTTTGGATTCACTTAGCTCCTTTCTCTCTTGAGGCAGCTGCTGGAAAGAACTCTAGGTAACATTCATAGTGGATTAATTATTCTATTAGATCCGTTTTACCAAAACCCAATGACCTAAAAATCACATCATGTTTGAAGGCACTTGAAGTACTCATTTAAAGTCATGACGTTTTTAGCATTACAGATGATGCTTGAAAGAATCATCTTGTGCTTTTTCTTGTTCAGTCTTTTGATGGTTTAGTTTCTCACTTTACCTGACAGGGATGTGATTCTATTTCTAGTAACATAACTCAGGAAGCTGGTGCTTAAAAGAGAGTGTCAGCACTACAAATCTTGCAACGAATTACTGAGGCAGAAACACTTTTGGCTGCTTGAAGAGACTATTTGGTGAGGCTTCATCTCAGAGGCACTGGCCAAGATGCAGGTCTCACGTGTAAGGTGGTATCTTTTCTCTTGTACCTGCAGCAGAGAGCTGTCTAAACAGAGAACAGCAACAAAGGTAAGGGTGTGTTGCAACTTTTCTGGGGTCACAGGGCTGGTAAGTGGCAGAGCCAGCAATTGCATCCATCTCCTGAAACTGAGTTGTTTGCAGATAGCACCGTGCCTTCCCAGGACACTGCAATGATCACTTACTAATTGTTCATTTTAGCAATAGATCCATTGTCTCTCCTATTTTCTTACTTCTCCATCCCCTCCCTTCACCCAGAATCTCAAACCACAACAACTTCTGTGCCTTTTTGGGAGGAAGAGGAGCCTTCAGAGAGACTCACAGCCTTAAATGTAATGGAAACATTTGCTAATGAATGAGGCTTCGTTATGCACGTTACAAGGAAACACTGAGTTGACAGTGACCACCGGATAACAAGGTTTAATTAATAAAGCTAGGTGGCGTCACATACACCACAGGAAGGGATTACAGGGGTTAATGTGTCTGTCTGTTGGACTTTTATGGAAGAGTTGTGTTGCCTGTCTTTTAACATGAATAACCCGCATGTCTGTGACCCAACACTTGCAAAAAGGGAGAGTCAATCGCTTATGAGAACACAGCGGCCCTGTCTGGGTGTTTGAACACGGGTTGGATGGCATCTGAGGCTGAAGCACACCAAAGGGACATTTGTTTTCTTGTCTCTGTAGCCAGCATCTGGTTTTCTATGGTCCTATCTATTGTAACCACACACACCACCCTGTCTTTGACAAGCAGTCTTACTCAAACAGCACTTTAATGACCAGTTCCTTAGTGCCTCAGACTATCAGCACCCACCACAACAATACTAGCAAGCTTGAGCAGCAGGATATGCAAAACAGGGATTCTCAGCTGACAGGTAACTTCATTGAAAAAATAGTGAAGCGGTGCTAACCTACTTCTACCTAGCATTAAAACAAAAGCAAGGCTCTGGAGATCCCAATAAAGTCTATTGTGGAAGACAGGTTATTGTTACTCTGACCTACAAGCTTCAAGTCTGCAATGTAATGTGAAAAAGTCCAGGACTTCTCATCAGTCTGTGTTTTGATAACATTTTCGTCCTGTTTGCATGTATTTAGAATCATAGAATCACAGAATGGTGGGGGTTGGAAGGGACCTCTAGAGCTCATCCAGTCCAACCCCACTGCAGAAGCAGATCCCACCTAGATCAGGTCACACAGGAACGTGTCCAGACAGGTCTTGAAGAGCTCCAAGGAAGGAGCCTCCACAATCNCCACCTAGATCAGGTCACACAGGAACGTGTCCAGACAGGTCTTGAAGAGCTCCAAGGAAGGAGCCTCCACAATCCCTCTGGGCAGCCTGTTCCAGTGCTCACACAGAAACCCTCACAGTAAAATAGTTTTTTCTCATATTTAAATGGAACTTTTTGTATTGCAGCTGAGACATCTGAGTGAAGGAACTTGAAGGTGCTCCTTAAATGCAACGGGACTGGACACATGTCCCAGTTGTTTGATGTCCTACTCCCCACTTACACTGATAACACAGTAAAAGCTCTGGGGCTTAACCATTGGCACCAGGGGCTTAACAGTTATGTGTATTTTAATGTCCTAATTATACTGAGTGGCAATTGAATTATAGCTGCTTTCTCCCTGCATCTCGTGGGTACTAGCTTCTTTGTCTGAACCCTGGGCTGGGGGCTGGGCTTGTCCCTGAACCAAACTGGGATCATCCACAACTCTCTGTCTGAAAGCAAGTTGCAGCAAATGGAAGTGAGGCAGAGCCTGTTCTTGTGGAGGTGAGCAGTGGCACAACCTGATTGATTGCAGATTCCTGTGGGTGCCTTGGCTGTTGTTAAGCAATCCAGAGCGTGACACATTTGCTTCCAGAAGGGCACTGGTGCAGACAGGTCATTCTTCAAGACCAAATAGGTTAGTCTCAGGCTACTTTGAGAGATCAGACTCTGCTGCTTGGAAGTCTCTGCCCTTTTCTTAGTGTTAGCTAAGTAGGTTTTGGTATGTTCCATTATTTAATTGACTTCTAGAACCCCTGTCTCTCCTGGTTTTTGTCCTTGTATTAATTAAGCAGCAGTCTATATACACCAGAGAATTGCAGTGGCACTGTGCCTAGATAAGTGAAGAGCAAGACCTGGACACTTGTGCTGTACTGGGATGGTGTAGCTGGGCTTAAAGGGAAGCCTGAGTGATCTGTGTGGGACACACGGCATCTGGGGCTCCCTCTGGGGACACTGGGCTTGGTTGCTTTTGAATGGCTGCACTAAGATCCATCTGCAGGTTTGGATTTAGGATCCTGCAGGGCCTAGAATGATGAAGTCTGTCTAGAAACCATTTATAAAGATCAGTACTTGATGCCATCAATAACTCCCCCTGGGCTTCTTGCAGGCTGAGATAGTGGCAGATTGTCAGAATTACTTAACGTCCTGGAACACCACCCATCCCTGTATGAATAGGCTTCTTGTGTACAACTCACATGATCATGGTGTTTTTCTGGTGTCTCTATGGAGACTGGAGACATTCTTCTGGTCTATTGGTTTGGGATCTTTTCTTCTCTGCTTTCAGGTAAATTGTCTTGTAGGGGGGAAAAAAAAACCCAATAAACCAAACAGATATAATCCTTGTGAATAACAAATAAAGCATCAGTGACAGAACACCAAAACATCCTGACGTGTTTTATAGAAGGAGATGGAAATATTTTGATCTTTCCCTTTTTTGTTTTTTTAACAAGCTACCATCCAGCTTGGCAGAGATTTAGCAAGCTCTGTGCAAAGAAGAACTGGCCTTAGGCAAAGCTGGATGAAGCAGTGAGCATTCCATGTGGATCCTCATCCAAATGAGGCCAGAGTGTGGATTAAAGAGTGAAGCAATGTTAGATTTTTGGGAAGACTTCCATGTTAAAAATTGAGGGATGTTTTTTTGTTAAGATGTTCTAATCCCAAACACTCATTCTCATGAGATCAGATGGTTCTCCTTACCACCGGATCCAGTCCCTCTAGGAAAGTGAGATCTTTTTGTTACCTTGGCCGTATTAAAATAGGTGTCTCCGTTTTCATTGGCACCTTGGAGAGGACAGCAATGTGTGTAGGGTGATGGAGACATGGTTATGCAGCATGGAGTTCCCTGGAGAAATGTCTGCATTTATTGTCTTATTCATATCTGGGATGAATAGCAGAGGACCAGGCCCATCTGCCCTGACCAAATGGAGCCCTCAGGTGTTGTGCTTAGGACAGCAGCTCGGGATGACACAGAAGGTTCACTTTGCATTCCTGGTTTGCCGCTCCCAAACTCCTCAGCCCTAGTTTACAAATCCCAATCCGAGCCTCTTAGCTATAGTATGAAAAAACACATCCTCGCTTGCTGAAAGAAGCCATATGTTTCTTGGCATAAACTCAGGTGTATGTGGTATCTATACAACACCCAGAAAGTCAGAGCCACCCCATAAATATCTCTCTAAATGCCTTCAGTTCTGCCAGTGAGTCTGCCTGAGGATTCATAATGATTTATTCGATCCGGTTTTGGTACGTTGTTTGGTGCCCTGCAAAGGCAACATCCCCAGTGAGCTCATGGAAATCACTCCAACCACCACTGCCAATGACAAGATCTGCTTCAGTTTGAGTCACAACAGAGCCTAGGAAAGGAAAAGCTGTTCAGGTGTTGTGCAAAGAGGTAGCTGGAAAAAACATGAAGCCGCTGTCTCGCAGCCCCCGGTGCTGTTGTGGGGAAACAAATTGAGGTCACAAGAGGAAAATACTGGTTATTTAGCTTATGCTCCCTGCCTGCAGAGTGCATGGTGTTGAGTGAGGTCTGGCTTCTGTCCTGAGCATTAAACAGAGGGAGACTCTGCCTCAGTTGATCTGCATGTAGGTCTAAAACTATACATCTCCTTTCTAAGGGTTTTTACCATTGGTTAGATGAGTTTCTGGCGTGTGCATTCTGAGCCTGCTTTCAGCACTGATAAAAACTGTTCTTAGCTGTACTGGTACTTTAAAGCAGAGCATCTTAACTAATGTGGGGACTAGCCAATGGTTTCATTCACATGAAATACACGAATGAAAGCTATGAATACCATTATTTCTAGATAATTTCGAAGCAAATGAGATTAGGTTTAAGGCTCATGGCAGAGCAAGAAATGAAACAAAGGTGTCTCAACTGATAGTTCACATTTCAGTATCATTTTACTGACAAAAGTAACTCAGGCCTTGCTTTATTCTGACCACACCAAGGGCTACCTTGCAGTGTTGCTGCTGTGAGACCAGGTCTGTCCATTGAGGGTAGTGAAGCCAGGGCTGGTTGGGACCACACAGGTGCTGTTGCATCCCAGCAGGGTAGGAGGAATAGGAGGAGCATCAGTCGGGCTCAGGGTGAGGTCCGTTGACACTCAGAGAGGCTGCAGACAGATTTAAAGGTGGCAGGTGAAGACAGAAGAAGAGTTCCCTGGCCAATGCTGTTTTTCTCTGGCATCAGGCAGACAGTAGAAACTCACTTGTGTGAGGTGAATGCTGAGATCTTTTACTCAAAGGCACTTTCATGCACTGACACTTTCCCACTGAGAGGACGAGGCCCCTGGACTCCCTTGGTTTTAGCCACATGGTTGCTTTTTCCTACTGTGGATCGGGTATCAAGCCCAATGTCATGCTGAAAAAGGCATACACTTAAGATCAGAGTGTCGGTGTTTAACAGGATTGGTTATGTCTGTATGTATCTGTTTCCAAAGGTGGTTGCATTTCTCTACAAAAGGGACTTTTCCAGTAATTAAACATTATAACGTCAGGGGCTTGCAAAAGGCAAAAAGGCATTCAGAATGAGATCTGATGCACTTTAAGGCTTGGGCACTTTTATTTTTGACAGATTTTGCATTTCAAATTCTTGCTTGAGTGTGAAAACCAGGGAGCTGAAACCCCCCAGCTGGAATTCCTCTCTCCTTAGGCAAAGGCTCCCAGTGTACCAATACAGAAGCGAGCAATCACAACCAGCTAACCCTTCCATCAGTGGAGCCAGGTACTTGGTTACTATCTAAATAACACATTTAGTAATGCAGCAGCTTAATTCTTACGGCCTTAATCACCATCTTACAATAATGCTTGTGCTGGGACTAAACGAGTCTACTCTAAGGTGCTTAATCATTTTCCTGAGGTGCACAGTACCAGTGGGGTTCCAGTACATGAAAAGTGCCTGGTAGCACAAATTGTCTCCAAATTAAAGCAGGCTGTCTCCAGAAACCCTGGGTCAGAAAGTCTCCTGCTGGTACCTTTTCTGATGGAGCACAATTGCCCTCCTGGAGGATCTACTTTCAGTTCTCTGGTGGAGGGCTGAACTTTCTGCTCGTCATCCCCAACAACCCGTGGCTGACTGACAAGCTCAGAGCAGTGTGTTTTCTTCCTCAATTCTAATACTACTTTCACACACTCAAAACAATTCCTCTGGTCAGTGAATTGCAGGATGGTGCCCCTTGGATTAATTCCCCCTTCCCTCTCGGAAAAGGGCATGTGCAGAAGTCCTGGTAACTTGCTGCTGCTTGTGCAGGAGTGCAGGTGCTCACACACACACAAACTGCCTCAAGTCTTCTGCCCTCCAAACCTTCCCTAACGTGCCTTTCGCTTCCCACCCTCCCATACGGCCCCATTTCTCATCCACTAAAGAAACCTTAGGGAGAAATACTTATCAACAAGGCTGTCCTCCATGGGAAGAGTACCAGGGGCTCCCAACAGCTGCTGGGGGTTTGAGTCCCCTTGGCAGATGTTTGCTATTCCAGCCACTTCATTAATTTTGGAAACAAAACCCCTGATTATTCCTGACCAAAGCTACCCCCTTTTTGATTGACAGCCAGTGTGTGTTTCATACAGCATAACCCACTGTATCGCTCTGGCCACTGGGTTGGGGTTTGAAATGAAATAAATGAAGTAAGTTTCTAGAGCTCTATCAAGAGTATGTTAATCCCATTTTGCCAGTTCATCTCGCTGGGCTCTGATGCTTCTAGGGAAGAGGCAGAGGTGCCAGCCCTTACATCTCTGGATATCCAGCCTTTTGGATGTGAGAAATGTTTAAAGACAAGAGGAGGGGGGGCTCCTGTCCTTTGGTCAGTTGTGTGTGAGTGAGGCGAGACGGCTGTTTTCTTCCCCTTTTCATTTGTGGGCTGCATCTAGTCAGGTTCATGGAAGACTCCTTGATTGAACAGGGCTTGCACCGGTGCTCTCAAGTTAGGGAAAGTTCCTCTGCTGTGTCTTGTCACGTTTGGTAAAGGCAGTAAATGTGAAATGGATTTGGGGGTGTGGATAGGGGAGCTGCAGCTACTGCCCAGACACCGAGGGAACACGGTTGAGGCAAAAGCCATTTGTCGCTACTTCGGGATTTAAATTAGTTGCTTGCTCAGGACCTTGCCTCACAAATCTTCTTCGCCTCAATTACCAGCAAGTACTAATTGCTTGAGTTCATGTGATTGCTAATTACGATTCCTCTTAAAAAACAGTCTGAAAAAGAAGCAAAGGCAAATGTGCTCCTAAAACGTTTTCGATCTGAACTCCGAAGCGAGTGTTCCGAAAGCTGCATTCATAACCAACTCAGCCCATCTCCTCAAAGATCTGGAGTTTGTTTAGGAAATAAAGCGATGGTTTCATTTAAAGGAGAGTTATATCATTGGGGGGGGGNGGGGGGGAGTCCTTGAAGCCCTTAGTTGTTAAATCCCTGTTTGTAAGGTCACTTTAGTTCCTCAAAACGAAAGAAACTCGCTTCCAACTAATTTTCTTTCCACTACAACACCCTTCCAACGGCTGAACGAGCAAAAGCCGCTTTGTGGGTTTTTTTTTCGCTTGTAACCGAATTTTCCCGTGCTGTGTCTGGTAAAAGTTTGTAAGAACAAAAGCAAGTTCAAAGGCTTTAAATCAAAAGTATTGTATTCCCTCGCGTCTGCCTCCCTGTTTTAACAGCGTGGGGACAACACCACTTTCGTTTTTAGGGCTCTCCCAAACCTGCAAACTCGAATTAAAGCCGACGGATAACTCGTGATCGAACAACAACAACAACAACAAAAAGGAACGACGCTTTTACAAACGAGGGTGAAGGTGACTTGTGGCTTTTAGAGAGGGAAAAAAACCCAACACACCTCCCATAGATCGATGAAGTCAAAGTTGCTCTAATTCTTTGCGGGAGGTTGAGAGGGTTGTTGCCGTTTGCAAAAGCGGGACGGAGTTGGGTGTTTGGTGCCATTTGGGTCACCGGAGCTTGAATACTAAAGGGTGGCTGATAACGATTTGCAGATGATACTTAAATCCTTGTAGGCAGCTTGCAAATATTAAGGAGGGCTGGGGCACATCTCCGTCATGAGCTTGGCTTTACCCGTCGAAAGTTTGCAGCCACAAGCTGGTTGTTTCTGTTAACAGCAAGCGCTGGGAATCGGCAGGACAACTCCTTGTAATTGAGGTGGCTTAAACCTCGCTGGCTCCAAACGAGGGCTAAAAACCCCCTCCTCGGATCTGACAGCCTTGCAAATCGGGAGAGCTGCCTCCGAGACACCGCAGAGCCGGGAAATAAAACGCCGGCTCTCAGCCCGTCGGGTAAAAACAGCTTTGGAGGAGCGGGGAAAAGCTCAGCAGCCGGGAGCAGAGATAAGCAGCGATCTGACTCACCTCTGGCCCTGAGAGCAACCCAGGGACTTTGTAACGCCGCTGTGGAGAGGGCAGGGGGGGTTGCTTTAAGCAAAGACCCTTAGAAATGCTCTTTCCCCCCCTCCCCTACCGCTCTCCAGCACTTTGTGACTTGGGGGGGGGGGGGGGGAATGGGTTTGATACCCATCGGAGAAAGCTTGTAAAGGCTCAGGAACAGACACTTTCCTGACAGACTCGAGGACCTTTAAAGATCTTTTCCAACCTAAACGATTGTGAGACGTGCGCTTCGGATTGCTTTAAAGTAATTACAGGCTGGGGAAGAAAGGTTGGAGAGAGAAGAAAAGGGAAAGGGGGGGGGGGGGGGAGAAAAAGCCAACCCTCATCTGGAGCCATTCCATTAAAAAAAAAAAACAAACCCCAAGCCAACCAAAAAGCGAGACACACACCCCAGATTCTTAAAATAGAGAGCAGGGAGGGGAGAGAGGATGGTGGGATCCTCCCCACCCGGCGCAGGGCAACAATGGTGCTCGGCTCGGAGCAGCGGCCGCCCTGATTGACAGCCGGAGAGTCCTAAAAAGGCCGTGGAGAGATGCTTATCGGCAGGTTTATATAGCTGGGGAGCCCGGGCGCTGCGGAGCAGGCAGCGGGGAGCGGTGCCGAGCCGAGCGGAGCGGAGCGGAGCAAGCAGCGGGGAGGAAGAGGAGGAGGAGGAGGAGGAGGAGGCGGCAGCCGGAGGCAGCGCTCGGAGGCGCGGGGCTGATGCTTGGCCGGCTGCAGCCCTGGCAGCCCCCCGCAGCCCCGGGGCCGGCCCCACCATGCAGTGCCAGCCCCCACCGCGGTCCGGCCGCCCTAAGCAGGCAGGCAGGAGGCGCTACAAGACCTTCATGATCGACGAGATCCTTTCCAAGGAGACCTGCGATTACTTCGAGAAACTTTCCCTCTACTCCGTCTGTCCATCTCTCCTGGTCCGGCCCAAGCCGCTGCACTCTTGCGCCGGTAAGCTGCTCCCTTTAAAGCCTGGGAGGCTCTCCCGAGGGATCCGGAGCATCCTCACTGCACCCGCACCCCTTGCTAGTTCAGCCTCGCGCTAGCAAAACCCCTCCCTGTCCCTTTCCTCTACACCCACGGAAGCTTCCCCAAACCCTGTCGCTGCCGAGGAACCCAAAGTATTCATGTCCCATCTTCAGGAGCAACCCCACTGCACCGGCACCCTTTGCTAGTTCAGCCTCGTGTTAGCAAAACCCCTGCGTGTCCCTTTCCTCTAGAGCCAGGGAAGCTTCCCCAAACCCTGTCGCTGCTGGGGGAACCCAAACTATTTCATGCCCCATCTTCAGGCTTTGCGTTGCTCCCGCTTGCCTGCGTTTAGGGAAGATGTCATCTGTGAAATGTTTGCTGATCTCAGTGAGCAGCGGCGGGATTCAACCTGTCTTCACAAATAAATAACCGATGCAAGTGACCGTTAGGTCCTTTAGAAAAGTGACCTTGACCTGGGGCTCATTGAAACAACCGGTGGCGGCTTTTTCGTTGCCATCTGTGGGAGTCCAAAGAAATTAATAGAAAACACCGGGGGAAAAAAAAATAGGGAGGAAAGCTGCTATTGAGATGCAGCATTTTCTACCCAGATTCTTTCATTGAAAGAAATTAGACTGTTTCTAATAGAGAAGGTGTGAAAATACATCTAATGATTTTTTGCACACGTAGACGCCAGGAATAAATATATACAAGTGGATCTCTGTCCTGGCCAGAAACCACTGATTTCAATGCAAAACCCCAAGTAATTGGGATATTAAAATTCTCAAACAGGCTGATGTGATGCAAGCTCTTAAAAATAGCATTATTGTAACACATTCCCGATTTTAAAGGAAGAAAACAGTCCTCTTGTTTTTTTTCTGGTGAAGCAGGCAGCTTTCTAGAGTGATATCCATCCCATAAGGCTACACTTCCAGTGGTGACACCTAATGTCTAATGGGAATCTGATGATGAAAGGTAAAAATAACCTTCTTCCTGAAACAATCAGACCCATTTCTGGCAAAATCAGACCTATTTCAAGGTCATTACCTTCCACTTTTCCTTTCTCTTCCCTGGCAACGTCCCTTTTGTGGTGGTGTTGTGTTTAAAAGCGCTTTGGCTTAGGTTTGGGGTTTGGTTTTTAACCCTTAGCTGTAAATGCAAAGGAGCATTTCTGATGACTTTAGTGGAGCTGTGTTAATAGAAACTCGCCGTTAGGTTACCGAAAAGTTTGATGACTTGACTAAACCAAGTGTAAGCCTTCCTCCAACCTCAGCATTTATTTGTATAAATGTTAATTATTAAAGACCCAGAAGTGAGTAGGAGGCTGGATGGCAATTAAAAGCCCTGCTGGCCAGCTTTTTGGGGTGAAGTGAAATGAACATTATGATCCTTACTCAACGCTTACTCCTTCCCATCGATTCGTGCGTGACGTGCCTTTGCCTCCTCTTAACTAATTGCTGACAGATTCTTATACCGAGAAAGATCTGGTTGTGAATCAAGATATTGCTGACAAAGCAAATTTTTTTCACAACTGATTCCCTCACTACTGCACAGCCAGTGAAGTTCAGTGCTTGGCCAAAATAGGCATGAAAGTCCCAAATGGTTTGTGTGTGTGTGTGGCGGGTTGCGCTTACGTGGGAAGGGCCCGATTCTGCACACGTCGGAGTCAAGGTTTCATAGCTCCTGATGGTTTGAATGTCTCCTTTAGGCTGAAGGATCTTTAGTTTTTCTGATGTGCCTCTCAGCAGCTGTTTTGACTCACCACCCCCATGTGAAAATGAGACAGTTTTTAATGTGTAGTTCTGTGTCCAGTACAGCAAACGCTGCCTTAATGACTAACATGTCATTAATAATCGTTAATAACCCTCAAATGATTCAGCAGTGGTTTAGGAGTCACGCTAGCAAGACTGTTGTGGTTACTGTTCAATCCAAACCTTCTTTCTCTTTGTGTCTGGGATCTTTAATGAATTTACCCTCAAGCTTGTATTTCTAGCCCAAGCTCTGGCCTGTCCCCATGTCAGGGTGGATCGTGAATATCTCCTATTAATGGAATAAACTTGATGCAGTTGCAGTGCTTAAGCAGCAAAGTGCAGAGACTTGCTTCTGGGATTAAAGCCGTAGAAGAAACTGCTACAAAACCCCACATTTCCATGCTGTAAGGTTGATAGGTACAATCAAAGTCCTATTTGTAGGAGGTAATGGGAAAGTTTTGCCAGTATAAAAGAGAGGAAAGTTTGTCGTTGTCTAGGAAATGAGCAGTACCACAAAACATAAATGTGAAAGGATATTAAAAATATCCAATATAAATCTGGATAAAAAAACCCCAAATGAACCACAAAACCCAACCAACCAAACTTAGGAGGGTTTAGCCACTTAGGGGCTGAAGACAGCAGACATACAGCTCTGTGGCACTGAAATCACTGCCCCGCATTTCCTTTGTCTCCTGAGCTAATCAGGGAACGAGCACTTGGTGTCTTTGTGATCTAAAAAAAACTGAAATCACAGAAATTCCCTCAAAGTCACAGCTGAGACTTGGGAGGGTCTGAAACAGCCATGAGTAATGAAGTTACTTGAATTGAACCTCTCTTCAGCAGCAAGGCTTTTTCTCAAGTCAGGAGCGTCAGATTTTGTTGGCGTTTTCATGGGCTAAAGGCTTAATTGTTCTTTCATCTGGGGTGAAGTCAGAGAAGTCTGATATGCCTTATAATTTATTTGGAGCTGAAAGATCTAAGGTGTTGTAGCTGTGTGGTTTGTGTGCTTAACACGTCCTTGGTGAATGGAATTGATCTGAAATCATTGGTAACTGAATGGAAAAGATTCTTGCTTTCGGCTATGGTCAAACACTAAATATTTCAGCACCTGCAGCTGAATTGGAACAAAACAAAATTGTCAGGTAGAGAGGAGAAGGGGTGGAAGGAGCTGTGAGGACTTTGCCTTTGTGCATCGTGAGGGCGAAAAGTTGACTGTTGTAAGGAAGATTCAGGAGCTCTGATGCCAGGCTCCCGGATCTCACCGGGGAGATTCTCATTGCAAAGAGCTTGGAATGAACCTCAACTGAAATTTTGCTCTGGAAAGAAAAATCCCTGTCAAAAGGGTCCATCATTAACTTAAAATCTGGTGTGTGGACATATATTCTGGCATTTAGGGAGCCAAATAAACACGGCTGTACTCCTGCTGAGCCTGTAACAAAACGCTCGCCCAGGTTCAGAGCCGTTACGATTAAAATACAGCTGTATAAAAACCCAGCAGTTGTTAATACTTCTTTGACTGGTGACTTTTTGGGTTGTGATGATGTAATGGAAACATTTTGTTTCCTGATATTTATATTTTCATTGGCTTTTCATGCTCTGTCATATCGGGTTCATTTGTACATACAGCGTTGCCTACAACGTGCACCGTGCTTGCTTTGTCCTCCTGACTTCTGAAGGTTGCTTTTGGACTGAGCAGAGTCACTCTTCAAATTGTCTTGATATCAGTTTTTTAGTTTTCCATTTAAAATATTCTGTGAGTGAGTCTAGACCCATTCTGGTTTGATTTTTGGTTTTTATACAATCTTGCTTTAGCAAGACGTTGAAATCCAGTTGCCGCATTTGTGGTTTCGGGCATGATAAAGTATCACCATTGTCAGTGTACAATGTTAGGAGGTAAACTGGACCTCTTTATATATATCAAAGTAACTGAAATCACTTGAAAAAGAAAAGCCAGGGTGGTCATGGCTTAGATTAAAAACAACTGCATTGCCTCTTTCAAGAGAGAGCTTCGTTTCATTTTAGCCAAGCTGGTAAAGCAAATTGTTTATTGTTTCTGATGTGTTTTCATTTCTACCAGAGCCTATTCCAGAACACATTAAAAAAACCCCTCTCAAATTTGAAAATATCTTAGTAATTTATCCTTTAATTCTTGATGAGCATCAGTGCCGTTTATTTCTGTTCCACACCAAGGGTTTTTTACTGGTACATGGACTGTGCTGCTTCGGTCGCCGTAGCAGAGCAACATCTCACATTAATGTAGTGTTGCAGGCCAAAGATGCCTTAAATCAATGTGGCTTTACTTGTCTTCCGAGAGAATGAGCTACTTTAATATTAATATATTTACTCTTGTGTAAGGGGGGTTGTGTTAAAGAGGATTGTACTGCTCTGTGGAGGTTTAAAAGCGCCTCAGCTTCTGCAAGTGACAAAAACCTTCATTTTCTCACCCCTTTTACATCTTTTTGAAAGTTTACTACTCTGCTGGCTGATCTGTGGCACAAGGTGCCTTTAAAGAACACTAACAATTATTATTATCTGCTTCCTTGAAATCATTACTGGGATGTTTGGTTTTGTGGTCGGTTTTTGGTTTGTTTGCTTGGGTTTGGTTTTGAGGAACAGACCTTGCTCAGTATTCATGCAATCGGGGGTTTTAATGTAGTGCAGGTATCTTAGTATAGAATTGTTCAGAACTTGAATTCTTCTCTTGCAGTTCTTTTCTCTGTCTGTTCTTGTTTTACCTTGGAATGAAATTGGGAACTGCTTATCCCAAAGGTTCTTCTGAGCTGTCCTTCTCCTGGTAGATTTGATGTTTTCTGGATTGAACTAAGCTGTATGGGCACAAGGGAAAAATCCTTGCTTGTGTACTGAAATGTGAACTCTGCTACTTCTGGTCCTCAGTCACTCTTGTCAGCCTTTATAAGAAACCATGGTGGGGAAGCAGATTTCTTGTGTCTTAGAACAGCTCAGTTTTTATGTGTGACTTCACAACGAGATTCCTTCCAATTCCCTTCAAAAAGGCCCTGAATTTGCTCAGGGACCTGATGTAAAATGGAGGTGTGAGCCATTCCTTCTGCTCAGAGACAGATACTATTAGAGTTTCTGGGGGAAAGCAGGGCGCTGGGGGAAAGGAAAAGGGAATCCATGTAATGTATGTCCCAGCATGGAGAAAAATGGGATGCCATCCCTTCAAAGTTCCTTATCTGAAAGGTAACAGCTGGATTAATCCCAGTAAATAAAGCCCATACAAAGCCCTTCTACCAGGCTAACTTGAACCTGAGTCTGCCCAACCTCCTATCAACCCTGCACCTTCAGCTGGGCTTGAACTGCCACCCCCCAGTACGCTGCAGACTTTGCTGTGGCATCCCAGTCCTTACTACAAGCTATTGGAAAGAGTTTTGGTGCTGTGGTGTGCAAAGTGAGCGCTGGGCAGACCTGGATCTCTGAAATGTGTGTCTGCAGTGGGACTTGGTGATTTGGGAGGTTCATTAAAGATCTGATCTTTTTTTTTTCCTAACTCTTTGTGCAAACATAGGAAGAAAAACCCCAGTTTTTAAACTCCCAGTGTTTACTTGGCTCAGCTTACAAAGATCAGTATAATTCTATAGTTTAATAGCAAAAAAAGTAAAGGCAAAATGACAAAGGAGATCTATTAATCCTGAAAAAAAAAAAAACCCTGTTGCTTCTGCAGATGTTTCTGGTGCAGTGTTAGGGAAGCTATTGAGTATCCTTTAATAAATGTGGGATAATTGAGAGATGATGTTACCACAGATGCTAGAAGATGCAGCCACATTTATTATGCAAACCTCTCAAAGCACTCCTCTGGAAACTTAGAAATGGGAGAACTTGCTGTTGGGACTCTTCCTGATCCTGTAGTGGGATTTATTCAGCTGCAACCCCGTGAAACTCTCAGCCAAATAACTCCTAGTCCATTTTATCCCTACAAGAAACAAATCTTTCTGTAGCAATCTTACTGGGGGCCAGTTTAAAAGCTGAGGTAAATATGCCCAAAAGTGGCATATTTAGGAAGAATAATGGGCTAGCTCGTAGAAACTATGTAGCTGGAGAAGAGTCTGTCAGTGTTCTTGTTCAGCTGGTGTTTCAGAAGCAGAGCCACGTTAGAATCTGAAGACTTGCTTTGCTTAGACTGAGCAGGGAAATCTGTCTCTAAAGAGGTTTCAATGCTAAAGCATTAAAAAATGGAGAATCAAGCCTCTAGCTCCTTACAGATAATAGTAAATAAATTCATGAAAGGCAAGAAAAACTACGTGGAACAAAACAAACTCACACCCCAGTGACTGCAATAAAACCCAGCGTGGAAAGTCATCAGCGTTGTGGTTGTGGTTAGGCATGAATAAGCATCGTGGGGGAATGCTATAATAGGAGGTATTAATGAATGTGGGATTCCACTGGGAAAACTGACACCTCCACCTTATTTTGGAAAGCTTCACAGCTAGCACTGAAGCACAGTTGAAATCCATCTATGCCCTGGTTTAGGTTTCTATGCTGTGATATAAAAGGTGGCCTCAGTTTGGCCACTGCTGCTGGAGACTGCACAATAGAGACCTGGTGCCACAGGCACTTGAGTTGTGATTAGGATTTTTATGACTATTCTTCAACTTGCTGCTGTAAAATACAGGAAAAACCAGCCTTGGCTAGTAGAATGAATGTCTCCTTAGCCTTGCAGCCCTCAGTACCAGCTGAGTATGAACAAGGACATGAATCCTCACCAGGGAAGTTGAGGGAAAAGAAGCGCAACTGTTCTGAGCCAACAAATTGTGTGAAGCTCCCCATCAACGTTGCAGAGCAGTAGCTAAGGAGACCTTGTTTTCTTCTTGTGTTTACTTGTGTGGAGCGTTACATTTCTTTTCCAGCTAGAAGTATGGTGAAGGACAAGTTGTTATATCATAATCTTGGCGGTGTGTTGATTGGAGTGTTGATCCAGCTTCAGAAAGGCTTTAGTGCTGATTTGGATGACTGAAAGGTATCTCTGATTTCAAATCTCTTCCATGCCCTCAGCACAGAGCAAAAACACTGATAGCAGTCAGAAGAATGGATGTTTTGGTTTGTTGGTAGGTAGAAGGAATAATAATCAATTGTCCTTTGTAGTTCAGAGTGAAGAGAAAAATGTCTTAGATTTATTTTTGGCAAGTTCAGAGTTTAAAAAGTGGGGGGTGAGGGTGGAAATTAGACCAGAGAAAGTACTTGATCTGGAATAAATACTGAAAATATACCTTCTAAGGGCTGAAACAAAACTTTCTAACCCTTTTTAAAAACGAGACATTTGGCAAAGCGATGAAGTGACTTTGCGTGTTGCAAAATCATTGTGGTGGTTGGTTGTTTTTTTGATGAGGCTACAACTGAACGTTTTCAGTCGGTTCTATTGAAGAAGTAAAAGCCAGAATACCTTAGGATGGGCTGCTTTTGCTAGGAAATAATAGTTCCTTGGTTAAAGTCTCGGACCTGGTTTGTGATCTCAGCTGTTATCTGTGTCCGTCGAGACAAAGTCTGTAACAGAAACAAGCTCATGGGAGCCGAGCGGTGGATGTTTTGTGTTCGCTTGTCCTCAGTGGTGAGTGGAACACACAGCATTGCATCACACAGATGAGACAGCCCATGTTATGCTTTCTCCTGGGATGGGCTCGTGCCGGTAGTGGCCCCTTCTTTGCATCGCTCCCATTTCTCACTCTGCTGGGAAAGGTGTCTGTGTCGCCATGCGTCTGGTCATTCCCATCACGGACTGCACGGGTGAGATGGATGCATGAGTTTCAGAGTAGGCTGAGCAGCAATAAAGCGTGAGATCATAGTAATATTATCATCCAGGGGAATACTGGAGATGGATTTCTGCCCCCTTGAGTTATCTGTGTTACTCCTTGTGTTCCTGGCAGTCAGAGAGAGTCTAGCTGAAAGGATTCTAACCCTCGTTGAGTGACGTGAAATCCCCAAAGCTACGTTTTAATAACATCTTTAAAAATATGGAGAGATTTGATGTTAGGGCCTGGCTTACACAGTAAATACTCAATATTTTCCATCTTCCTCCCATGTAATTTTTTGTTGTGACTGATTCTTGGCATCTTCTCCCTCGTTCCTCTTGACCAGAACATGGCTCAGATAAACCCCCAGTTACCAATTGAAGATACTGGTCAGGTCTTACCTTGTAACTTCACTGCAACAGGACCACTCCTGCAAAGGGTTTGATTTGGAAGCTTTAGTATTTGCCCTATAAGTCAAATAATCTTGCTCCTCATTTTGTGGATTTGCTTTAAGAGAAGACTTGTTCAGTGTAATCATGGCACGTTTCAATCCTTGGTTTGCTGTCCAGCTTTGGGTATTACTACTGATGATTTACCTTGCAAGTTCCAGGCTAAGGAAATAGCAGATTTTTCCTGCTGATGCAATTTGTTTAATGTGTCTCTATAACCAGGATTTCACTTTACAGAGGTTAGATTTTCATCTGAATTAACTTTTAATAGACATCTTCAGGGCTAATGTTGAAGCAAGAGCTGTAAGTTGGAGTGTACAGGTACCTGTTGCCACATCTAGTGTGCAGCTGCCTACGTTTAGACCTTAAAACCCAAAACACTGTTGTGTAAGCACAGAAGGGTTGAAGCCTTAATAAAAGCATCTCCTTTTCTCTTACAAGACAGAGAAACGTGGCTGATTATGTTTGTGGTTACATAAGCAGGGGCATCCTGTGAAAGATCAACCTATCATCTCTCAAGCAAAATTAGCAGTGGTGGTACTTTTCTTATGGGAAGTAGCTGCTTGGGTGCTGTCTGTATCATCTACATGTAATTGCATCACAGAAGATGTCTGTAGGAAGGCCTAGTGCTCCGGCTTGCATTTCTTCACATGGCTCAAAGAGAAGTCTGAAGCAAATTGGAGTGGGTTTTTAATTGGCCACAAAAGATTTATGTGAGTTTGGGAATCCATTTTGCATCCCCCTTCTGTCTGTTTTGTTCAAAACCGCCTATTGACAGCTTTGCTAACAGTTCATTTTGTTCCTGTGGTGACTAAACAGTGCACGAGCTGATAGTTGAAGTTTTCTGTAACAACAGAGGACAGTACCAGGCAGTTTGGATCTCTGCCATCAGCTCTTTGCTGTGCTCTTTTGCTTTCCTTAAGGAGATTTGTTTTAGGTTGCTGGATAGTAGTGAAATTCTCCACTGAGGGACAGGAAGCTGTGCCAGAAGTTAGAAGGGTTGGTTTCACCTTGTTACAATAAATTACAGAGCAATTGTGAACGATGAAAAGGAGTTTGATGAAGTGGGTGAGGAATAATTGATGGATTATTTTAGTTAAAATTACTTAGAGCCCAATCCAACTCCCACTGAAGTCAATTAAATTATAGTTGGATGGGGGCCAAAATGAGTCAAAGTCAATTATGCCTTAACTGTAAACATTTAAAAGCACATTATTATAAGGTACTTCAGCACTTAAATTACGTTAAAACAAAAGCATTTACAAAATCCCAGACTGACAGTTTTGTTTGTCCAGCTCGATTGAAACCCTTTTTCTTGTGGCTGAGAAACAGAGACCTCTTAGGCTGATGGCTCAACCCCTGCAGCACGTACCTGAGGTGAAGAGATGTCAAGCCAATTGATTCTGCAGATGTGTTTGTGTCCGTCAGAGACTAGTGGTTGTATGAGAAGAGACTGAAAAGAGATTGTAGAAATCCTGGTGGTGTTTCATCTGATTGTCAGGGTTTGAAGAGCTTATTTGTGTAAGTATCAGCTCATAAACTACAGCATCTTTTACATGGGCTAATCTCAGACCTGCCGTGGTTATGGATATTCATCTTTGTTTCAGCTCTACAAGGCACAGCATCCAAAATACTGTTTCAGAATCAGGTGCATTCCACAACATATGGTGGTGTTCTCACACAATCCAGATTATCTTACAAATTATGATTCACAAGCCTGCTTTCAGACCATTTCTGTATTTTTAACAGTAAATGCAGGATTGATCCCTTTTGTTCTGCCTCAGAATTTCTCATCACCATCCAGGCATCTCAGTGTGGCAGGGGTAGGCTTTCCTGGCTTGCACGTGGCTAACAGGTTGGTAATCTCAGGAGATCATAGCACAGCATCCTATGTACCATCCCTAAAGATCTGTCAGAAGCTTGGGGCATGGCCAGCTGCATGTGCAGCAGGGAATAACTGTTAACTGGGCTCACTCCTGTCTCTCCAAGTGAACTAAATTCATCCCCACAGACAGATGATCTCCCAGTCAACACCAAGCACTGAAAGGGCTTCTGCAGGGTCTGAAATTGGTCAGGTTTGTTTTCAGTCCTGATAAGCAGCTGTGTTTCAAATGAAAGACAAGGCCTGATCCTCGTTTTAACCGAGGGCATGACATAGCTCTGGCTCTCTGAAAGGTCTTTGTGGGGGATGGAGATGTTGGACGTTTGCAGAGCGGTGAAAGGATAGAAAGTGAGACGTGGCTGGAAATGAAACAGATCAATTTGACTGCTTGTGCAGCTAGAAGAGGAGTGCTGGAATTGCCTTCAGAGATGTTCAGCTGGCTAAATGGACTTTATTTTTCGTCTGGCAAATGCAGTTCAGCAAATGATTTTCTTTTGTGCCATCACAGTTCTCATGGTTATTTTGCCTTCTTTTTTTTTTTGAGTACCCTTTTCTGTACATTTCTATTCATAGCAGGATTAATTAATAGCTTGCACTAACACTTGCTGAAGAGCTTGCAGCTATGAAACAGGCATTTCTGTCCTTTAGAGAAGGGTAAAAGTGATACCCATCTAGCAGCATTCATCAGGAGAAAGGGACACCACCATGATAAACATTGATACAGGACTTCTGTGGCACGTAGCACTGCCTGGTTGCTTCCCTGTTAAATACAATACCATGAAAGCAATGTGGGCAACTTTCTGTGTTTATAGGCTTTAGCATGGTTGAAAAAAACCTGATTTCTGTGACCCATGTCTTCCTTCTCTCTTAATATTACACCATTCAACTTGTTATAAGGTGTAAAAATACATTGAAAGCGATTGTCAGGTAAAAACTGAGCTTTCCTGTTACCTGCTCACAGATGCTGCTTGGTACAGCCTAAAAATGGTACTTTCCAGTAGTAAATGATGGGATAGAAAAAACTTTCTGGACAGTGAAAGACACTTCCATTCATCACAGTGCCTTGACAGCAACTTAGGTTGAAGAAAAAAACATGTTGGGGATAACTAACTTCATTGGTGCTGTATTTCTGAGTACCTCTGCAATGGTTTGAACTTGTGGCTGATGATTTGCCAGAGCATAACCCATTTTACCCTGAACCCAGTCATGGGTTCACCGAGTGTTTCTTACCCATGAAGAAAGTTGTAATGGAATAGCTGCTGCTGTTAATTAACTGAAGAAAGTTCAGGGTTCATTTCCAGTACCTGACACATAGCTTTAGTGTGGCTTCAAAATGTGGCGGGACTCTTCATTTATCTTCTCAAAAATGTTTGTTTTCCACAAAGCCAATGGTTGGGGCATTCACCTCCAGTCATTGATCCCGATGCTGGAAATGTTTGTCCAGTTGATGACAGCCAAGTGCTTGAAAAGCTAATGCCTCTGGTTAAACCGAGCTTGGTTTGCACATTGTGAAAAAATTCAAATGCATACCTCATCTAGTTTCTGTCCACGAGACTTTTCTTCATGCACATGTCTCACTTTTGACACTGATCAGTTCATAGTGAGGCTTACTTATTGTAAACTCTTCATTTAACCTTCTGCATCCTGCAGTTTATGTCCAAATATTGCTTTACTCAGTAGCTCTTCATTTCCCCCTGCTCCCCACTGCTTCAAGCCAATAGAACTATTGGGTGTGTAGGGGAAAAAAAAAAGAAAAGGAATTGCATCAGCCTGCAAACAGATGAAGGTTTTCTGCTGAGCATTCCCAGGCTGGCAGCTTGGGACATGCCACTGATGGCAACGGGGAAAACAATGAGCTTGGGTGTTTGCAAAGCCCATGGAATAGCTGAGAACTTTGCCATGGGCACTCAGTGGCTTGGCTATCTCTACCCAGCTTTGTCCTTGACTCACTGCGTGATGTGGAGCCAGTTGTGTGCTCGCTGCATCCCTCATCTCTGCCAGCAGTTAAACGGTGGTTCCTTGCATGCTTGTGGAAAGCATCGTCAAATCCCTGGTGAAGAAATGCAAGAGAAGCCCAGAGTGATGTGGTCAGTGGGGATTTCACACGTTTCACTGTGCTCTTCCTGAACTTCAGTTAAGTACAAATAAAACCTGTAATGTTTTTTTTCCCCACCAAAGCCTGCAGGAGGGCAAAGACTTCTCCACAAACCACGTGAAGATAGGTGCTAAAACAAAGCCGTGTTTCAACTCGTTCATTTGCCATTTGTATCCATCCTTTGACCCTTTCCTGGACTTTTTTCCCTTCTATCCATGCCCTGCTGGATTGTTCAATTTGCTCTTTCACTGCCTGCCTGCCTCTTTCCCTCCTCTCGAGCTCTTTCTTGCTGTTCCCCCCTCAGCACAAACTGCATCTGATAACGTTTGAGTTCAAGTCGAACTTTCGAACCCGTGACGTCAAGTTGGTTTGGAATTAGGCAAAACCAGTTTGCCCATCCCTCATTGTAAAAAGGGTTAATCCTCTAAACTATTGAGAGACAAGGGCAGGGAATTATGAAAGGAGCCCCTGTTTTATAAGCATTTGTATTGCCAGTGCTTGAATGCCCGTAATAAGTAGGTTGCTGCTGTGATTAATGACTGTTTTACATGCTGATGATGGATGATGTGTCTTACTGTAGAAGCCATTTATTTTTATTTGGTCTCCTCACCCAAGCAGGACTGGAAATGAGATGTTAATGTGGTTTTTTTTTATTATTATTCTCAACAATTTAAAGAAAGGTGACCCATAAAAAGGAGAAAATCATTAAAACTATGCCCTGTTGGGGTTTTTTCCCTTCTTTGTAATGTGTGCAAAGACAACTCCCATGTAATTCTTTTCTTAAATACAGCCTTTTTCTTCAGAGATTCTTATTTTGTTCTCTCCAAGTTGGAAAGGAATAGGAGCGTGTTGTCAGCCTCAAACTTCGTGAATTTGGAAGGGACAAGCTATTCAAATGCCTTAAACTCAGTCTGGCTTTGTTTTGTTCAGTTATTTTTAGTAAAAGATTAAGATAATTGGGGGTCTTTAGTTATTTTGAGCCTGGTTTTGTATCAGATGATAAGTTTCTGATTTCACTTTTAGTTTGAGTTGCATTTTCTTCCCCCACTAATGTTGTTTTATATGTATAAAGGTGGTGGGGGAGTGTTTGTGGTGGTCTGAATACACAGACTAGACACAGAAGAGAAGGCTTTTCAGTAAACCAAATAGATATCTGTATGCTTTCAGCAATGCATCCATCTAACTTCAAGGTTTCAATATCCATTGAGTGACTTAATGAAGGGAGGAGGAAAAAGACTTTTAAAAAGCACTCTTGAATTAAATCGCTTTCAACGTGAAATTGGCTGCTGTGTTGAACCAAGTCTTTCTACAATCCTACATAAACTGCCTTTCCTCAGCACAGAACATGCTCCAGGCCCCTGAGCATATTGGTGGCCCTGCACTGGCCTCTCTGCAGCACTTCCCTGTCCCTCTGCAGCTGGGGAGCCCAGCACTGGCCACAGGACTCCAGATGAGGCCTCAGCAGCTCTGGCACAGCACAGGGGGAGCACAAGCTCCCTCAACCTGCTGCCCACACTCTGCTGGATGCCCCCAGGCTGCCGTTGGCTTCTTGCCCACGAGCCCACGTTGCTGCTCATGGTCAGTTGCTGATCCCCCAGCAGTGCCAGGTCCCTCTCCTGGAGCTGCTCTCCAGCAGCTCATCCCCAGCCTGTGCTTGGGCAGGGGGTTCTTCCTCCCCAGCTGCAGGACTCTGCACTTGTAAAAAAAATACTCCCTACAGACTTCTTTAAATCACCATCACGTCCAAATTGGCAGCCACAGGTGATCTTTGGCAGAATATCTTTCTTGGTTTAGAAGAACTTTGTGTTCTGTTAATGCTGCGTATGTGCTTGTTACTGGAGGAGTTTCCCCTTGGAAACACTGCCAGTTGCACAATAACAAGGTACGTACGTTGCTTGCATGTTAACAGACATATTAATGGCACTTGAAGGGATTTCCTAATCATATGACACAAAAGAGAGGTCTCAGTGCAATGTTTATGCAGCCTATTAATGTGAGACAATAACAGCTCTGCCTCTCCTTGGGGCTTCCATTCCAGTACTTTCCAGACCATAGAATGACCTTGTGGGGTAGGTATCAGCATCCTCGTTTTGCACATGGGTTAAAAAAGAAGTCTAATGAGATTCAGGGACTTGGCTGAGGTTGTTCATTAAGGCAGGTGAGAGTAGATAAAAGTCGGTGGGAATGAGACAACATTCCCATCAGCCTGAGGTTCATTTTCTAATGTTAGCAGGAACTGTACACCCACACGTGTGTGGAGGGAAGAAAGAGCTGCATTGTTATTTTGCTTATTGACTTTTATGATTGGTATTTAAATGAGGTGATGGAGTCCCAGCTGTACCTGTGGAACACGGCGATGCCACATTCCTCAGCCACAGCAGCTGGAGGAGAACCAGGGGGAAACAGAACTGCTGCTGAAAACCAGAGATGGGTGATAAGCAAAGCTTTGATTCAAAGCTCTCCAAACCTTAAGGTGAGGGAGAAGTTTCCACTTGGATCCCTAAAGCAGAGCAATTTTAGGGGCACATTTGTAGCTCTAGATTGGAGCTTCTGGAAACGGACGTCGTAACATTTCTGTCCATAATGAACATCAATTCACATCAGAGCTGACAGAATTTGAGCACTGTAGAAACCTAATTCAGTCCCTTATGATGAATTAGAGCCTATCTCCACCCTGAGCCTAATCTGTGTTTGTCGAGAGATGTGAAAACAAAAGTCTCCCTGTCTGACTTCCTATCAGACCCAAAAGAGCACGCTAATGTCTGACATGAGTGAGGGCTCATATTTGGAGACTGGGACAGCTGAAGCTCACCAACAGGAATTTCTGGCCTGTCTTTCTACCAGTGCTGTGGTACAGGCAACCTGGTAGCTGGGAAAAACCCTGTCAGTGGTTTTCTGACACATAAAGAGTTGCATGCCTCCAAAGTGCTCTGTGACTCTAAAGTTGACATTTTTTCTCATCAAACTGCCTGTTCTGGGTGTGTCCATTTTGAGGCTGCCCATCCTTGAGACACTTTTCAGCTTGCTTTTCGAGATTAGGTGAATTTCGACAGGAGCAAAACTTGTTCTGTGCATCAGCTGAGAAAACCCAAACCACCACCCACCCTGAATGAATGGGCCAGGTCTCTGCTACCATAAATCAGACTGGTTTTGATGTTGGGTGCTACACACGTTTGTACAGGCTGAAGATCTGGTGTAGGGTGGTCTGTGCTGCTGTTTGGAGTCCTCTAGGTCCTTCTCCACCAAGCCATTGGCTATTCTTCATGTTGCTTAGCATTGTTTCCCAGCTACAGACCAGCCCAACAGCTGCTTGGTCTGCTCTGCTTGTGTTTTCACCCACTGGCTGTACTCTGGCAGTATTACACATGTATTTTCACTGCATCTGACATGCTCTTTCCATGATGTCTGTAGGAGTGAATGCAGCTTTCCTTGTCCTCACTCACTCCTGGGCCCACAGGGCAGCCTAATTGAGTACAGATGTCGAAGTGAGTGGAATAGATTTCCTGGAGGCTGGGGGGTGTAAGTGATGCCAGCATCCCACCTCTCCATGTCCGTGCTGGATACTCCTGGCTGCAGGTAGAGGCAGTGGTGAAGCCACGTGTCTGAGGGTTTTTGCAACACCTTCAGCTCGTGACTGACGGTCCATAATGTGGACAGTCCTGAAGTCAAGGAAGCTGCTTTGGGAATGAAGTTGCTGGCAATGATTTCTAGCAGTGTTGTAGAATGGTTTGCAAGGAAAGGTTTCTATAAACTGGAAATTCATCTCTGTCTCTTTTTTCCCCCCTCCATCCAAAAAGTGAAAGCTTAGCTGTCCTTGATTCATTCCGTTTGGGTTATGATTCAATCCACGGGGTGACAAGGGTGTGCTGTTACTTGATGTGGAGGGAGTAAAAATAGCCATGCCCTGTGCCCAGTGGAAGCTGTGACATAGTCATTGTCAGCTTAATCAACCACTATTCAAGCAGTAAGGAGGAAATCCTTCTTCCAAGCTGCTCTAGATTCTGATAATAGGGTTTCACCTTCCTGGAATAAGGTGTGTGATGCTTAGCTTTATTCCCTGTGCAGATGTCTCCTCCATACCCCAGCTACAAGAGCTGGGTTAAAATCACTAATGTTTTGGTTGGAAAAGACCTTTAAGATGATTGAGACCAACCACCAACTTCTCGGTGCCAAGCCCACCACTAAACCATGTCTCTAATCTAATTGGCAAACACAAAGGGTAGACAGGCTGTGAACAAAAGCTGCTCATGTATCATTTGCATCCTTCTAAATGGCATTGTTTGTGCAGCTGTTCAGCCAAATCCTCCACAGCGTTTATTTTCGTCCGTAGAGGAAACAGAGATGAGTTTTCTCTCTGTTAGGGCAGATGCAAGATCAAAGAATCATATATGCAGCTCAGAGAGACCAACCTCTCTCCTCAATGTGTCCTGATGGGGGCAAGATTATTAATAAAGCAACCCTTGAGATGATAAGCCAAGATGTGACAAGTCTCTTTGGAGTGAACACTGGTGCTTGCTGAAGTCCCCCTTTCATTTCAGTGTGAAGGAGGGGAGCTGTGTCTTTTAAACACTAAATGCAAAATGTACAGAGTCTGGTGTTTAGAAACAATGGAACTCTCCTTCTTCCCACCAGAGTGTCTTAGAGGCTCGAGGCAGGAAGAGGGAGCGATATTTATGGCAGGCCTTTTGCTGGAGCTCACACAAGGCTGGGCTTCAGCAACCTGAAGAGTGCTTTTGTGTGCACAGTTAGTCAGCTGTCCAAGGCCAGTGTTTGCTTATAGATGTTGTGATAATAATTAACAGAGCAGGAAGTAAGGGACTGATTGATTTATGTGTGCATGGCATTATGCATTTGAACTTGGACAGAAACTGTGAAACCCTGAGAGAAGGCAGATCTATTTATCAAACATGTAAGGATATGAGAATGGTCATAATGTGTCAGTCCAAAGCCCATATAGACTCAGATCTTGGACAGTGGCCAGTGAGAGATACTTAGGGAGCAGCATAAAGAACAGAACGTGACTTGTCCTTTAATTAAACTGTACCCTCTCAGCTCTCATGAGCTGTTTTCTCGAGCTAGGTCCAAATCTTGCTTCTTGACCCGTGACACCATCCAAACAGAGGATTGGATTTGGCCTCCTATGTTTCTCCCCAGCGTCCCAAGATGCCTCATCATCTGTCTGTCATCAGCAAAGACCAAAACTTGTTGCAACTTAAGCTTCAACACCCTGAGAGTTGTGTTTTCTTGGTGCAGTGTTTCTCCTTCCCCACCTCCCCCCTCAACAGACAAGACCAGACACTGGCTGGAAATCCATTCCTTACAGCTATTTGATTCTGTAATCTTTTGGCTACTTTGCTTACTAACTCTGGGTCCAGGGGGTGACGAGCTCTAGACTCAAGTCTTATCCTTGGTAATGTAGGAAACACTTGGCTGAAGTATTTAACATGACTTAGTTGAAGCGAAAGAGCTTCAAATTGAAGCTGACTTGGTGGGGCCAAAAGTGTCCCTCAACACAGATAGGATAAATGAGCTGGTGGCTTGGATCCCAGGAACTTTCTTTCACTGTCTTGAGTGCCATTGTTTGTGGAGATATGCTTGTGTTTATTTCTCTGGGACTAATGTGACCTGGTCTTCAAACTCCCTCAGAGTCCAAACAACAAGGGTCTGGAATGGAGGTTCATGTCCAAAGCCATTTCCAGCCACAATAGCCTTGGGCCCACGTGTCCTAATAGGAGAGATCTGCTTGGGTTCAGAGCACCTCCTTTCCCACTGAGTAGGATTTAAAGGGATCACCTTTGATGGGTGAGGAATCCCATTCAGAATCCCTCTTCAAAGAGCAGGACCTCTCAGAGCCATGCTCAGTTGGCAGGCAGAGTGGGGACTGGGATCAAGGGGGACACCTTTCCAAAAGGGACGTTGCCCTTTGAATCTGGGAAGCAGAACAATTCAAAATAGACAAGTGCTGTGTGTGTTGTGATTCATTCTGCACTGATGAAGCCAGGCTGCTATTACATTTGCTACGATGGGTTTCTTGAGTTCTGGCCAAGTAATTTCTTCAAAAGCTTCTTAAAAAAAAATACAAAATTAAATCTTTATATATAAATTTTCTTCCTCATTGAGGATCTGACAAGGTCCTGGCACACTCCTCTGTTTGACAGACAGCCTGGAAGAAAGGCTGCTGTGTGCAAGCAGAACAACCTGTAGCACCCAGGTGGTGTTTGCTTCTATCTCTCTCTGGCAATTGAGAAGAAACTCAGCAGTTAAGCATTGTTATCCTGTGATAACAGGAAACCACAGCAGAGGACTAGCCCCAGGAGAGCAGCACCACCAGGTCTTTAGATGCTTTCCCATCTCCTCCCCCACCAGCACGGCCTTTGAACAAAGCCACCTTGTTATAATGGTTATTGCCAACCCTGCCAGCAGAAGCCAGGTGCCATCCTTCAGGGATCTGGCATCCCTGGAGACACCGATGCTGTAGGTGAATTCTTGGCTTGTGTTTATAAAACAGATCGTTGCCCCACATCCAGTCCTGTCTGAGGCAGGGTATCATACAGCTGCCTGTGGCACCAGGGAGTGAGACAACTTCTTGCTCAAGAAAGCTCTCGGGCTCATCATTTGTTCAAGGGCAATTACTTGCTGTGTGTACAGTGCCTTAAAAAAAAGCACAATATAAATATCAAATGCCATTATTAAGGAAGGATTAATTATCTTTCTGCTTAGTTTCTGTGGAGGCCTCCGGCACACATGCCTCAGATGCATTCAAACTTATTAATCACTGTAATTATGTAGAAGTTCTACTGAAACATTATGTTGATAAATTGCTAATGGGGGACAGGCTTGAAACAGAAAACCTGGCTCTCCCAGCTCCAAGCACTGAGGAGATCTCACTTTGTAATGGTGCTCAACTCAACTGCAGCTCAGGGAACAGCAGCTGAAGCTCGTGGCCACCTCTGATCACCTCTGCGTAGCTGGACAGGTAGTTGCATGATGAGGGATGCTTTGAGGGGTAGGAAAAGAAAGTTACATTCATCATTATAAAAGTCAATGTTTACAGACAATGGGTGTTTCTGTTTGCAACTAATTGAGCTGAAAACCCACTCCCTGTTTGCTAAATAGGACTCCTATTTTACCTTCCCTAGGCATACTAGAGCACAACCACTTTGCTGTTTAATCCCTTTCTTTTTTAATTTGCTCACACCTAAGAAGCTGTTGCCAAAAATTATCATTTGCTACGGTGCCACTTTTTGCCCCTCCACTTACATTTGGCTCATCACTGAAGGTAGAGACTCCCAAAGAATTGAAAGTCCCTACCTTCAGTCCAAATGCTGCCAAAAAGGCTCATTTTAGCTGTGCTAAAATTAACTGCACTCATTTTAATTTCTTCTTTTCCTCCTGTGGACTCATGTCAGTGAAATCCTGGCTCCAGTGAAGCTGATGGGCATTTTGTCCCAGCCATTAGCTAGGGCTGGATTCTTCCACAAAGGAGACAAGCTGTTTGCTACAAAGCAGACTCTCTTTTTGCTGTGTAGCTGAGTCACATTGGATTTTTGGAAGACTCAAGCTTCTTGTCAGGCTAATAGGGTTCATTGAATTGAAAGAGAATGTGGTGTGAACTGTACCTGCAACCTTTGGTGATGGACTGTTAGACTTTGCTCCAGGGAACCTTGCTAAAAGCTATTTTGGAGCCCCATTAGAGTGTCTCTTCACGCTCCAGCTCTGCACTTAGATTTCAAGGTTGATTTCTCAGGGTTGAGTACTCTGCTTTTCTGTAGCCTCTGTGACGCTCCTGATTCCCATGGAAATGTTGGCTCTGTGCAGTTGGGCTGAGGCTTGGGTCTATATTTGGAAGCTTTCAAAATGTCCCTGAAGTTCCCTTCACCTCTGCTCATGTGCAGAGGCTTTGACTCTTGCTTAGCTACAACTTGTTTCCACATGTAACCAAAGAAGAAGAGAGCTTAGTGGAAAAAGAACTGTCAAAGCCAAATAAAAGCCACCTTTCCCTAAAGGGTCCTGACTCTCACTTAAGTGACCAAGCTCTTAGTTGCTGACAGGCTGGAGGAGAGGAATGACATTAAAGAGCATCCTCAAGCATCCCTAATTCCAGAACTCCTATTTAATATGCAATTGCCACAGAAAGATCTGATTATAAGAGCTGAGACATGGCACTTTCAAAGATGGGTAGGCTTTGGAGGGTTGTCTTATGATAAGACTGGTAAGAATGAGGAGCAAACAAATGTCTCAACTGGTTGATGCAAAAGCTTCCTGACAGATTATGTGTCAGCACCTCTCTGGCCAAGCTTTGCTTGTCAGGGATGCTAAACCCAAAGTGAAGTCCATACTTGGGTACCATCTCTGCGCTTGAGGCTCAGTTAAATTGTGCAGGGGACAGCTTCAGGAAGATTTTGTGGCAATGCCTGGACTTCCAGCCTGTTTGAGAGGATCCAGGAGGGGTAGCTAGCTCTCAAAGACCATCTGTGTCAACGTATTTGCAAGGGCTGCACCGTGCAAATGCAGCGACTCAAGTCATGGAAACTGTCAAGCTGTCAACACAGCGTTCACAACCTAATTAGCCCACCTCTCTTCAGGCCATAATTAGCTCAGGTGCAATCATAGCCTGGCATGGCTATACTGCTTCCCATTCTAGAGACAGCTGAGGTATCTGTGCACTGCACCGTGTTGTGCAGCATAAACATCACCCAGGCTTTCAAGTGTTTATTACTGTCAGCACCGCAGTGGGCAGGGAAGCAGGGAGAGGACTGGGGCTTGGGCTCTTTGCAAGGGGTTGCAGATCCTGGTTATTGCCCTGCAACCTTCTCCTAGCTGCTTGTTCCTAAAGGGAAAGGAGTTTGCTTGCTGTGTGCACAGTCCATTGCTGTTCTTCTCTTTGCTTTTGCCTTTACATCCTTACCGAGGTGCTTGGTGAAGCACAGCACCGACCTGAGGAAGAACCCAGTGCAAGCAGCCTTCTGTGAGTTAATAAAGTGGAGCTTGATGGTAAAAATGAAGAGTAGCAGAGTGCAGGTTTCTTTACTTGCACAGTGGCTTCAGTTTTCGGTGTGCTATTGGACAATCCAATTGCAAATAAGGAAGGTGCCTTGGGATGGCAGTGCCTGTAAAAAACACAACGTAAGCATGGGGGGAGAGATGAGAAGGAATCTTGCTGGGGAGGTGCTCAGCTGGTGGTAAACTTGGCAGTTCGAGGGTACCATGTTTTGTTTCTGGATTGTACCAGGTCTACACTCAGCTCTGGTGGCAACATTTAGCCAAGGGCCCTGGGAATGATGTGGCTGGGAAGTCTCAGCTTTAGGGAATCTGTGGTGGGAAAAAGTAGATGCAACACTCCTCCCCTCTAAAACTGTGGAGGGTTCAGCTTATTTTCAACATTTCCTTGCTGCTTTTGCCTTCTTTGCTTCATTTAGAGCTTGCTTCTTCCTTTCAGTAAGCTACTTGCTCCTTCAGCAAAACGAAGCTCTTTCCTAAATGAACTCAACTCCTTCTTGGTTCCTTTTGTTTTGACACTCAGGAGGCAGCAGATTTATAGACCTTCCTGAGTTGTAAGTTCATTTTCTTTCATTATTTACCTTTCACTGCAGCCTATTCTGAGTGAGATCTCATTCTGCCTCCGAGCAGGGCTGACCTGCCAAGAGGAGCTGATCCATAAATCTTTCCTTCCTTTTTCTTTCTTTCCAAAACAGAATTAGCTGCCTTTGCCTGAGAGGAAAACTGTTCTGCCATTGCCGACAGTCAAACAGTGCAATTCATTAGTGCTTTCCCTTTTCCCTCTAGTCTGTGTCTGCCTGGGTTGAAAGTAAACCAGGGAAGAGGGGGGAAAAAAAGGGGGAAAGCTGTGTTTGAAGTGTTTCTTTTTAATTAAAAGCTTTTGCAAGGTGATCTGGTGTCAAGATGGTAGTGATCATGAGGATAATACAAATGTCAGAGCAGATGAGTAGAGGTGAGTTCAGGTTGGTGTGATGAAAAGCCGTGCTCCCAGTTGCTGCTCACATAGCTGGAGCCAGCACGGTGAGGCCTGAGTATGTGCTCCTTTAGCCAGTGTGTTCACACCTGGGGTGAGAGGGAGTAAAAGGCTGAGACTGCAGATTTACACCTGAAATACTGATTTCTTTTGGCTGGTAAAAGTTCATGTTCCTGACCGAAACCTTCTGGAGAAAATGGAATGAATTCTGTCAACAGCAGGATGAGCCTGAGCCAGCAACATGCCCTCGTGGGCAAGAGGCCAATGGCAGCCTGGGCTGGGTGAGAAGGGCTGTGGGCAGTAGGTCAGAGAGGTTCTGCTCCCCCTCTGCTCTGCCCTGATGAGACCACATCTGGGACAGTGTGTCCAGTCCCAGCCCCTCCATTGCAGAAGGACAGGGAGCTGCTGGAGAGAGCTCAGTGCAGGGCCACAGAGATGCTGGAGTGGAGCATCTGCCTTGTGCTGAAAGGCTGAGGGAGCTGGGGCTCTGCAGCTTGGAGAAGAGGAGCCTGAGGGGTGAGCTCAGTCATGTCACAAACCCATCAAGGGTGGGTGTGAGGAGGCTGGAGCCAGGCTGTGCTCAGGGATGGCCAAGGACAGGACAAGGGGCAACAAGCTGGGACAGAAGAGGCTCCAAAGCAACACAAGGACAAAGTTGTTCCCTGTTGAGGTGAGGGAGCCCTGGCAGGGGCTGCCCAGATGGGCTGTGGAGGCTCCTTCTCTGGAGACATCCCACCCCAGCTGGATGAGTCCCTGTGTGCCCTGCTCTAGGTGCTGCTGCTCTGGCAGGGGGGTTGCACTGGGTGAGCTTCCCAGCTCCCTCCCAGCCCTCAAGATTCTGGGTAACTGATGAAAAGCAAAACAAGTGAGGGGGGGAAAAAAACTCCCACCTTTGAACTCATGATACGTTTCTAGGACAATGATTTTCCCTGTAATGAGGAAACAGGAGGCCAGGTTTCTTCTCAAGCTGTGTGATGGTGTGGTCAGTGCCCTGTGCAAGGAGCAGATCTGTTCTTCACTGTACAGCAGCTGCCAACGTGCCCTGATTTAAACAGCAAACCAAAAACCCCAAAGATCAGACCCTTAGAAAACACTCTGCAGATCCAATGTCCTTTTTATTTTTAGCTCTTGGTTCATTTTAGCAACTGAGTGGCCAGATGTGAGCTTGATGGAGATGGCCAGAAATAAGAGACTATTCCAAGGCTTAAAAAAATAGCTACAGGAAAACTTCTGTTGCTGAAGCACCAGCCCCTCAGTTGTGAGTGGTATGAAGTCTGGATTATACAAACACTTCCCAAATAGCTGAGAAGGCTTCAGCAGCAAAGTGGATCTGAGACTACCCAAGACCTTGGGGTGACTAAGACTGTTCTAATAGATGAAACTGGGACTTTTCTGCAGCAAACCATATAGCAAGAGACCAGTGTCGCCATGAAGTGACCTCCTGAGTCCTAAACCACTGATGGACTCTGCTGCCTCTTGATTATCTTCAATGGAAACAATAAATCACTGGAGGTGTGTTGCTAGGGTAGACAAGTAATTCTTCATTTGCTGCCTTTTGTGGGCTGTGCTTTGGTTTCCTAAGTGCAAAAGACCCATTGGAAAAGGTGCTCAGACAGCAAAGTTCAGCTGAAACTGCTGTGAGAGGCAGGGAAGGGAAGGAAAGCGAATGAAGAGCGTTTCGTTTCCATTTCAGGAGACAGAGCATGTCACAACAGTGCTGAGCAGACAAGAGCTGCTTGCCAGCATTTAATTTGTTGAAGATTAAGAAATGATTCCGTTCTTCCAGTACCATGTCAGTCTAGAAATACCTTTGAACTCCAGGGGATGGGAAACTCAGATCTAAGCCTCAGATTTCGTAGTGTTTGGAAGCCAAAGCTTTGTCAGGGTAAGAACTGTACGGATGGTTTAAGGGCAGTCACGTTAATAGTGACCCTAGAGACAATAGACTGGCTCAACTTCAGCTGCCTTTGAACTTCAGGATAACTAGATCCAGAACAGGACTCTGAACTTGGGCTTTTCCCATTGTGATCTAGTAGATAAGTACTTGTGGTTTACTTTACAAGGAGAGTTGATTGCTAAAGCATTGTCCCCTTCCTGGCTAGAAGCTTTCCCTCCAGAAAATATCTGCATCCTTCAATCCCACATCTTCCTCTAAGTGTTGTCCTTCCTCTGTGCTCTAACCATCCCATGTCCTTGTCAGGCTGAGGGGGCAGAAAGCTCAAAAGTCTTGTGTGTGGCTGAGCCTGAGCATCAGCAGATGCTTTCTCTATTTACGATGGTTTCTAAGCACTGTCACAACTGTTGGTGTCAAACCATAAGCAAAGGCTTCTCTTATGAGCACAAATGATAAACAAATACAAGACACTTGGTGTCAACAGCCCCACAAATCTCTTCAGCACCTGGAGCTCGTAGCAACTCAGGGGTTGCAAGCCGCTACTAGCACAGAAGCACAACAGCCCTTTGAGAAGTGCTGTAAGTAAATAAGAGTCCTGACGTGGGCACCAAAAATAAGCATGTGCTGAGCTTTTCTGAGCCCTTGGCCAGGTCACAGCTGCTGGCTGCTGAATGTTTTGGAAAATGGATCTCCTCATTCAGGTGCTCTGCACTTGAAAACGTGGACCTGCACAGCTCCAGTGGCATCTGCTTGTCTAATTAACCAACTGCTGCTTTACCTTGCGAAAACAGCCAACTTCTCACTGCTCATCTTGAAAGCAAGAAAGCACTTCTTTTATTCCTGATCCCACCTGATGATTAGGAAAACATCCCAAAGAGACTCTCCTCTGTATGATGTTATGGTCTGGGAGCATTGCATCTAGCTTGCTCCCCCTCCTCCAAGCAGTCCCACATGCTGCTACCATGCCATGCAGGAAAGCAAATATCCCTGATTGCTCTGATATCAAATACCTTTTGCTGACCTCCCTTGAAGAGAGTTCCTTGTAAAAATGCTTTTGTCCAGTCACTTGAAGCCTTGCAGGGGTTTCTGAGCACTGGTGATTTATTACTCCTTAGAACTGCTGTGGTTTATGGAGAAACCCTGCTGGAAATGTACAGGGGTACAAGGGTAAAAGTATCGATTAACCAGTGATCTGGTGCCAAAGCCACCCACGTGCAAGGCTGGGAATGGAGTTTCAGGCTGTGAGACAGGGCATAGAGAATGGACCTACAGGGGAGCAGGAGGTCTGTGATGGGGAGCTTTGAACCAGGACCCCCTAGCAGCAGGATAAGGGTTTCTAAGACTGGAACCACTCCTGATAAACTGATAGGGCATCAGTTTTCAGTCTCCTTGTCAGAGCAGGCTGGAACTGAGATGGGTGAAGTCTCTTGTCTCAGAGCCTCTGCGAATGAAAGCGGTAAAGCAGAAAAGTGAAGTCCCAGGGCCATCAGCACACCTCAAGGCTCACCCAGGAACATCTCTTAAAGTGGAGGTGGCTTCAGGCTTCCTGCACAGGACTCCTCAGGAAGAGAAGAGGAGCAGATTGGATTGCTTTTGGCAAGTTTGTCTGAAACAGAGGAAGCTGCTCATTCCATCCACGGGTCAGCATTGCTTTTGTTGTCCCCTGATGGCAGAAACTGACTGTGGTGGGTGCTGGTTGGGGGGACTATGGGAGCAGGATCTGGTTTACCTTCTGTGTGACTGGCTGGCTGGTATCAGTGGGTGCATAACTATGTTGCAGATATGTGGAGGAGGAAGCAAGGCTTAAGTCTCAGTCTGTCTAAACCCCAGTCACTTACATCCCAGTCTGTTGGGGTCTCCAGTGTTTTGGCAAGAGTTTGCCAAGCTTCCTTTGTAAGTGGCTGGGTTTGCACAACAAAATCACCAACACAACAATCACCAAGCTGCACAATTCTCTGATGTCCCCTGTACATTGCAGCTCACCCGAGACCTGGCTTGTGTGATCACAACCCTTCACTGGGAGAAGGAAGGTATGGAATACAGGTCATCAGCAGGCCAGGCTGACAACTCCTTTGTTCCACGGTGACAAGTCACTCACTGAAATAGACTCATTGAGGTCTACAGATCATTATTTTCATTAGTGGTGATTCATATGAAGAGTTTCATAATCAGGCTCGCTGGTGTCATATGTTCCTCCCCGCAGTACCATTTATCTAAGCATCTCAGAACACTTTATGCACATTCAACTTTAATCCATGCTTTACCATCACTGAAGGAGGATTGTTTCCATTTTGCAAGGGAGGTAAACTGAGGCAGGGAACAAGAAAGTGACTTACTCTGCAGGTTGGATGCAAGGTTGTCCAGAGTGACATCTTGCAATGAGTGTACTTTTCCCATACATGACCCTATTTCCCTGCCCAAGTTTTAAAGGAACATTTGATTTCCTGAGGCTAAGGCTGAGCAGAAATCTGTCTATAGCTGTAAATTCACATGGTCTGATGTGAATCACAACTTCCTCTAGTGTTAGATTTGTCATCCCAGACTGGCCCTGCCCTGAAAGGATTGGAGTAGAACTGCTGGTTTGTTTTTTTAAGGCTGGTATCAAGTGGTTGGCATATGGTGTAGAGCTAAAAGTTAATTAAGAGCTCGGCTTCCAATCTATTCACCCTCATCTGTCAATGTAGTCAATGGGGTCAGTGTAGACAGCGGAGGATGCAAGTGTGATTCTTCTGACTCAGTTACCTACCAGAGGATGAGATGAATTGTCTGTCACCTGTAAAGGGAGATTAGGTAACTGTCTCAACTGAGCTCTGTGTCCCAGTGTCCATAGAGAAGCAGAGTTGCATGAATGGTGACAGATTTCATTGTTGGCTGTGTTTAATCTCATGTGGTACTTGGATGACTTCAACAGTCTGGGGTTTAACAGCTCCTAAATAAAAGGAGCATTGGAAATGCAGGTTCTCTTTTGCTTGTGGTAGAGAAATGCACATCAATACTCCCTGCCCAAGGAAAGGAGTGAAATTTAGGAGAAGGAAAGGGAAGAGAGGGAATTTGACTTGCCTGTGGTCATTTAACAAGCGAAAGGCAGAACCAGGGGAGACATTCCTCTCTCCAGTGCTCCCTTTACTCAACCACACTGCCGCTGAACTGACCCTTATCCCACCTGTGTTTCCTTCCCCACCAGGATCTCCTTCTCTGAGGGCATATCCTCTCATCTCAGTCATCACCAGGCAGCCTTCTGTGGTCCCTCACCTCGTCCCAGCTGCCTCCAGCCCCCGTGTGCTGCCAGCCCAGCCCTCCTCAGGACCCGTGAGCTCAGAGGCACCCGCCAGCGAGACCCAGCCCAGTAGCGAGTCAGAGGCAGAGCAACCCGGGCCACGGTTAAAAAAGCCCCGTCGGAGTAGGACCATCTTCACAGAGCTCCAGCTGATGGGCTTGGAGAAGAAATTCCAGAAGCAGAAGTATCTCTCTACCCCTGACAGGTAGGTCAGTCACTGACTGGGAAAATGAGTGAGCTCTGGACCTCAGGGCTACTCTGGCCCTGCTCAGCTGTTCCCGTAGCAAACGCTGCTTCTGGCTGCACAGAGGTGCCTCTGCCATTGGCCAAGGACATGGGGATTTCATAGCATCAGTGAATCATTTGGGTTGGAAAAGCCCTTGAAGCTCATGGAGCCCAAGCTCTGATTTCACTCTTCCAAGCCCAGCACTGACCCACAGCCCCTCAGCACCTCAGCCCCACGGCTTTGGGATCCCTCCAGGGCTGGGCACTGCCCCAGCTCCCTGGGCAGCCTGGCACAGGGGCTGACACCCCTCTCAGGGAAACAGTTCTGCCTCAGCTCCAGCCTCAACCTCCCCTGGGGCAACTTGAGCCCATTTCTTCTTGTCCTATCATTCATTGCTGGAGCGAAGACACTCATCCTCACCTCTCTACAACCTCTTCTCAGGTAGTTGTATAGAGTGATCTTGTCTCCCCTTAGCCTCCTCTTCTCCAGGAATTTCCTGGGATCAAAGGTGACACAAATAGGCTATAGCAATTGCAATGCCACAGGGTGATGATATATGTGCTTGCCAGCAGCCATCCAGCCTCAGAGATGGGCAATGTACAGACCAGAAAGTGCTCTGCCATTCCCATTCCTGCTACACACTTGAGCTTGTCCCCTCCAGGGATGTGGTAGTGGATGGCAGTGTGTCCATGGCAGCTGACAGGTTGGCTGTAGCTTCAGCTGGCTGCTGAACTAGCTTTCATCTATCAAACATGGCTAGCAGTTCAACAAGAAGGCGGTGACCTGTCCAACAGCTTGGAAAACAGAGCCAGGGTTGTGTAGGGTTGAAGGCTACGTTGCCCTTGTGAAGGCACAGGCAAGTACTTCGTGAAGGAAAAGCCAAGTTCTTAGAGGACTACTTGATACCAAAGGGACAAACCAAACTGAGGGGAGGCTTTAACCTTTTGAAAAGGGTTTGAATCCTACTCTTCATATTTAGATTAAAGCAAAAAGACCTTTCCAGTTCTTATGACATGTATAAACCTGGAGGGGGTTTGAAAGCTACACCAGGCCTTGAACTCCACTGATGGCTATGTCCCCGTATTTAAGTTGGACCTGAAGACTGACATTCTCTGCTCATGCTGCCTGTCACCAAAGCCAGGGATGGCAGCTAAACCAAATTTCAGGCTGTCTCATACAGTTCCAGAGGTCCTAGTGTGCCTGTACTGACTCCTCACAGCTTCACATAACCAGATGGTTGACACTGTTGATGAAGCACTCGAGGCTGTTAATTAATTTTATCCTATGACTGTTCCTTGGCTTTTGTACGTGTTTGAGGCTGATGAGCAATTCCTGTCCATGTACCACTTCCCCTGTTTGTTTCCTCGGGTTTCTAGGCAATGCTGGTTACATATGTTGTGTGGCAAGAGACTGTAACTGGTTACTGGTAACCAAAGTGAGATAAGACACCTGCACTGAGGTAGAAGGGTTAGTCAAGCAATGTTTCTCTGACAGCTCATGGCTGGAAACATGATGGCTAAATAGTGGATTGTGGTCTGCCTGCAGCTTTTTGGCCTGGGCACAAGATTGTACTGCTGGGGAGGCAACTGAAGCACCTTGTTTGTTACTTATCAGTGCAACAGGATAATGCTGCTGCTAGATCCTACTTTCCACATATCAGTCACAGTGTGTTTAAGTCAATGGAGTATCTCACAGACATCATGTAGTGACACAGGCAGCAGACTAACCAAGCCTGTAGATGTAGAATGAATCCAAAGTGGGGAAAAGCGTGAATCCCTGAGTGTGAGTTTGAGCACAGAGAGCTGCTGTGGGGTAAGTAGGTGTTTGGAAGTATAAAAGTGAGTCTGATTAACTTAGGCATATGTTCCTCCCATCCAGAGGCAGAGAAATGCTTGCCAAAAAGTTCCCAGAAGCCAGGACACCTTGGAACATGACTGAGTTTGAGCTGTCCCACTGGTAACTCCATCCCAAAGCTACCAGATTGCACGGTGCTAGCACCCGTGGGGAGGGATCAAGAGTTCCACTGAGCTGCATTTGCTTCCTATCCTGAGTTTTAATACAGAAATAATGAATGGTTTCAGATGAACTTGCATCAGTTGGAGATTTGTGGAGGATGACTCAGATACACGGGCTGTCTGCCACACATACCCTTAAGCTAAACACACAAAGCAGACATCCATTTATAACCCTGCATTGCCTATAAGAGCACAGTGCATGAGAAATTAATAGATTTAGATGTACTGCTACTACTCTGTGAGAAACAAGAAAGGCTTCTTATCCCCCATTATGTAGGTAGTGAAGAAGAAAGGCAGACTGATGCTGGGTGTCTTTGCTCTTAGGTGTTTGCTTCAGACACCATAGACTTGTTTTTCAGGGATGTGGTGTGCCAGCAGCTCCCTGCTTCGTATGGCAAAGTGGAGTGTCAGCAGCTGGAGTGCAGTGGCCTGTGTTTCAGAGAGGGCAAGCAAACTCCTGCAGCTTCTAGGCTTGCTTCTTCCATAAGACCTTTACATCATAAATTCACAGTATTTAGCACTTTTGTCTGACTTCTTCTCAAAATAACAGATTAGAGAGACAAATAGCCATCATTTCTGGCAGTCCCACTGTTGGATTGGCTGCATCTGGCATCTGAGCTGTTCTTGTCCTCGTTAAAACTCATTTCAACATTTGTTTTGCCCTCCAGGCTCGACTTAGCCCAGTCATTGGGGCTGACTCAGCTCCAGGTGAAGACGTGGTACCAGAACCGTAGGATGAAGTGGAAGAAAATGGTAAGTGCTTCATTACCATTGCTCCATGGTCCTTAAAAACTGAGGAAGGTGAAGCTGAGGATTGCGTCAGTGACCTGTGTGTGTGTTTATACCAAACTTTGGGTTATTCTTGGTCAGACACATACTCCTGGTATTAACACCTTCATACTGCAGTCTGTGTGGTGGGCTAGAGAGGACCATAGGAAGGATGCAAAGCAAAGGGGTGAAAGAAATGACAACAGAACAGAGAGAAGAACCAAAAGATCTCCCTCTGTGTTTTTGGCATTGCTGTGATCTTCGTGCCTGTGGGATTGGTTATGTGCAGAGACAAAAAAGATTGTGTTGCTCCATGGAAACCAATGCAGTTTGGAGAGCTAATGTCATTAATTCTTGCTTTTCCTTTCAACTCTTCTGCTTATTCTGAGCTTCCTGGCCCTTTTGAAGTTCAAATGCTTTTAGAAAAGACAACTGCCCACTAAATCCTGGTGGGAAGCATGATGCTGTGACATTTCTGCAGTGGAGACGTTTATGTGTCCTGGTCTGGGAGAGGAGATGCAGCTCTAGGCTGTGTCTTTGAGTGCATGTGGCAGCTGCTTGCGTTAATGCCACTAACTAAGAAATTTGGGATTAGCTTGCCTACTGATCTTTACTTGGAAATGTCTTGTTGCTGCAGTGATGGTGTGAAGGGAGAGGGAATTAAACAGAGCAACCTGTCTTGCTGACTCCCACCTTTTACCCAGCTGAGAGTGGTCTCATACAGGGCAAAGAGGCAAGAGGGAGGGCAGTCAGAGGAAATCCTGGTCAAGGCTTATGGCTGTTCTTCCTTAGGCTTTGAAGAAAGTAAATAGTCAGGAAAGGAAATGAATTGTGTGTAAAATCTCCTCCTTCTGTTAATGTTGTTTTATTTACATGAGAAGATGAGTGAACTCATTCCATGAATGCAGGCTGAAATGGTGACCCAGTCATGGATTAACTTTGAGGTCAAAGCCAAGTTTCATCCCTTCTCTAAAGGTTATCTCACAGCAGTGCAGTTCACATTGATCCTGATGGTTCATCTCTTTGCTCCAGGTGCTGAAGGGTGGACAAGAAGCTCCAACAAAGCCCAAAGGCCGTCCAAAGAAAAACTCCATTCCAACCTCGGAGGAAATCGAAGCAGAGGAGAAAATGAACAGCCAGGCTCAGAATCAGGAGCTGGAGGGATCTCAAGCCCCTGAGGAGCCTCAACTGACAGAAGAGAAGCCACAAGTCTCTTTGGAGACAGAGAAGTCTCCAGAACATATACCAGAGCCCTCCTCAGAGGAGACTACACCATTAAGTTAAAAGGGAAAAGAAAGGAGGGGAAAAGAAAAGCAAAATAAGATAAAAGAGCAAAACCAACCCCAAATATATAAATGTGTATATATATATATATTTAAATATGTATGTAATTGTGTGTGTGTACATATATATATAAATANTCTTCCTTAGGCTTTGAAGAAAGTAAATAGTCAGGAAAGGAAATGAATTGTGTGTAAAATCTCCTCCTTCTGTTAATGTTGTTTTATTTACATGAGAAGATGAGTGAACTCATTCCATGAATGCAGGCTGAAATGGTGACCCAGTCATGGATTAACTTTGAGGTCAAAGCCAAGTTTCATCCCTTCTCTAAAGGTTATCTCACAGCAGTGCAGTTCACATTGATCCTGATGGTTCATCTCTTTGCTCCAGGTGCTGAAGGGTGGACAAGAAGCTCCAACAAAGCCCAAAGGCCGTCCAAAGAAAAACTCCATTCCAACCTCGGAGGAAATCGAAGCAGAGGAGAAAATGAACAGCCAGGCTCAGAATCAGGAGCTGGAGGGATCTCAAGCCCCTGAGGAGCCTCAACTGACAGAAGAGAAGCCACAAGTCTCTTTGGAGACAGAGAAGTCTCCAGAACATATACCAGAGCCCTCCTCAGAGGAGACTACACCATTAAGTTAAAAGGGAAAAGAAAGGAGGGGAAAAGAAAAGCAAAATAAGATAAAAGAGCAAAACCAACCCCAAATATATAAATGTGTATATATATATATATTTAAATATGTATGTAATTGTGTGTGTGTACATATATATATAAATATATATATATATATATGTAGACCTTGTGTATAAGTCTAAAGTTTGGTCACTTTGTGCCTTTGGGAATCAGCCACGATGAGCCCCAGTGGAACAAAGACAATCACGTGTGAGCCTGATGGTGTTTGCAGAGAACACCACATCCACACAGCCAGGACGCCTCCTGGCAAGAAAAGGGGAAGTCCAGGGGCTCCTTTCACGCTGCAGGAAGCGATCGTGTAGTGATGTGGCTGCGTGTGGAGGGTTCAGTGGGTTTGCTTGACTTTTAAAGTAGTGCAAATGGACGGAGTAGTTGGTCTGGTCTGAGCCCAGGGACAGCTAAGAAGTGGGCAGCTCTGCTTGCACCATTTCATCGTGTAACCAGCACTTATTTCTTTTTAGGGATGAGCCTGACTTAATTTTAGGAAGGAGTTTAGACCCTATAGATTTGCTTTGGCCCAGTGTGAAGATGGAAGCTTCCCAAGTGAGATTCATAGCCGGGTCAGTGTTCAGATTTCAGCTGCTTTGGGGGTCGTGTCTGTGAATTTGCAGTGATCCAGGAGGAAAAAGAAAAACCAAACCAACCTTGGAATGAGATGAGGGTTTTGGATTTGAGTCTGCTCCAAAAGCTTTGGGATGCTTGGATGTGGGATTTTGCTTTGGGCCCACTTCTTAGGGGGTTTTTTTGTAAGGTTTTTTTTTTTTTTAAAGAACATTGAAACGTTTTCAGGGTTTTTGGGAGAACGTCGGATCGAAGAAGTTGCTGCAGGAAGCTGGTGTTTTAAGATGTGTGCTGAGAATAGATGTGCATCACGTTTCATAAAGTCTTGTTAAGGGTGCATTTTTTGCCCAAAGGCTGCAAGAGATGTATTAAGATAACCTTTATTTTTTAATTAAAAAAAAAATAAAACCTAGAAATAAACCAACTGTTGCTGTTTCTCTTTCAGAATGCTAGACACAGACTTTTCTTGGGCTAGGCTTTTCCTATCCTAACCAAGCTTGGAGAGCAGGAGCCATCAGACTTTTCTGTCACACTACTGTGCAGCAAGCACTGTGCAAACTCCCTTGTAGCATCTTGCCGAGGTAGGTGAGGGGTGCTGTGAGTGCCACCTTGTCACTGGTTGAATGTGTCAGGACGAGAGCACTAGTGGTGTCACCTCTCCTCCCTGGGCTGAATAAATGGGCTTTGTAACCCTCTGAAGACGATTTTATAATATCCTGAGTTTTGAGGTGGTGGGAACAATTCCCACACATAGATCTCAAGTGATTGATACAAGGAGTGTTGAGTGAGGAGAAAGGTTTTTGCCCAATTTCTTGCTTCAGTGGTGTTTGGAAGACTTTCATTCCATCTCTGCGTGTTCATCTGCATCAGGTAAGACTCAGATGGCAAAACCCCAGCTGACTTCAACAAAGCCAGGGTGGGACATGGCTTTACTCACTCTCTCTGTATCAAATACACAGTAATCAACTCTCCAGAGGCATCTACAGGTTTAAGTGCCTTGGCAGATTTATACCTAAACCAGATTCCCCAGATGCTCCGTTTGCGAGCAGCTTTGGGAATCCCAGGCATCTGATGCCATTTAGCTCTTCTTTTATGACACAGAGAGATGGGAAGGGGATAAAAGATGTCCCTCTTGCCTCTTGTGTTGAAAATACAGGCTGTCAGCCTGCAGTTAAAATGCATCCAAGTTTGTCTGACCCCTTGTTCTTCCCCCTGGGCTCTGACATAGTCGTGACAGGCACAGTAAGAGGCAGGAGTGATGGGGCAAGATTTTGGCTCTTGTCTGGACTTACAGTATGTTGTTGCACATTCTTTATCTGTGGGTTTGTTTCCTTTCCAGAACTGTGCTATAATTCAACCATATCTGTTGGATTAGAAATGGCTTTTAATTTAAGGAAGGCCTATGGCCTGTTTATACAGGAATTCAATTAGATGCTTTGTGAAATCTATAGTCATCCTCTGTTGTTCTTGGATAGTGGCACCAGCACTTATCTCTTCTAAAAAGTTTCCACAGCTCTTAAATGTGGTACTACCTGGTGAGGGTGAAGAGAGCAATTTACTGGAAATAATTTGTCTAATGAGTTTCATCATCAGATTGTGACTTAATTCTGCAAGAGACTCATACTAAGTTTATTTGGAAGCCTGAATGGTTCATTAAATCCAATCTCCCGTGCAGATCCTTCCAGAAACATTAACAAGCTGGACCATCAGGAGAGGATTCAAAGGTGGTTTTAACTTCTCTGAGTTGAAAGTGGAGGTATCAGTGGAAATATCATCTGGTGACTTTTTCAACACAGCTTCAGGGGCGTATTTGAAATGCAGCATTTGGAAAGTTCACTAGGTAGTGAATGTGGGGTGTGGTTTTTGCATTTGGAACCCAGTGGATTTGTCTAGTTTCAGAAGTTTTGGTAGATTTACCTCTCAGGTAGAGACAGGACAAAGAAAGGACTTTCTTGCCTTGAAATAAGAATTGGGGGGTGATGTTTCTGTGCTGCCCAGTGAAACAGATCTATATGAAAACACACAATTTCCACACATTTCTACATCACAAGCAAAGCAAAGTTGGTCATTTTCCAGCAAAGAGGAAAGAGTTTTTCACAAAATGACATTTCTCACTTCCCAGGTGAACAGAATTGTTCCTGACTCAGCCTCACTTCACAGTGGGAACAATTCCAGTGATCTTGTTGTTACTCCCATTCTAATCACTTCTGAGTCAATCTGGGTAAAAACATGCAATACTCTAGCTGTCTGGGCTAGTTTTTAATGAGTCCCTGAGACACGGAAGATGTGTTTGTTCCTCTTTTGGATGAGTAGCAATCTTAGCATCTTCTTTTTCAATGTGATTATTGTTTAACTGCAAAATTAGCTCTTGAAACGCTGTCTGGTACTTGCTCAGGCTGAATTACTTTCACTGAATTTCCTGATGATCATAGAATCGCACAATGGGAGGGGTTGGAAGAGACCTTTAGAGCTCATCCAGTCCAACCCCCCTGCAGAAGCAGCTCCCACCTAGATCAAGTCACACAGGAACGTGTCCAGGTGGGTCTTGAAGAGCTCCAAGGAAGGAAACCCTTGAAGGTTCAGGGAGAGCACGTTCAGAATGTATGTGTTTGGATGGAAAGAAAGCAGCAGGAGATAAATGATCAAATACTCAGCTAAATCTTTTCAGATTTGTTTGTTCTCCTGGAGAAAAGCATCTACAGATTCTGGTGGGACTGGGCATGCTGATACCAGCCATTGGTGGTGGGCAACTGCTCTTTTTTCCTCTTGTTTTAAACTTTTCCTCCTTTGGGATTGTTTTTGCTCTTGTTGCTGAAATGCAAAGAATTGAGAAACTCTTCCCCTCTGCTTTGGACTGAGCTGAGCTGAACTTCAAGGTTAGGGGGGAGAAAGCTTGGCTGTTTTGAGTCCAGCCTTTAAAGGGGGCTGTGGGGACACCCAGCTCCTGTGGCTTGAGTTGTGTTTGCTTCAAGGCTGTTGGCTGCTCTGTCTCCCAGATCTCCTGTCCTAAGACTGCTTTTCATGAGCAGAGACATTTGCCCCTGGGCTTGAACTTCACTGATGTTCAGGGGTGTTTGGGCTTCCAGGTCTAACAGCCAAGAAACAAGCCCTGATGTCGAAATCCCAACTCCCCTACAGGGATGGGAAGTGTTCATCTCCGGAGTTCTGTCTGACACCCACCTTTTATTGTACCCATTTTGCACAGCACTGAGCTCATCCTGCAAGGTGGTGAGTTCCCCCCAGGTCCTATGATGAATGGGCTGAAATAAATTGGTTTAACTCCAGGCCAATCAAAACAATGGTGGTGTGGTGGTTCTTTAGTTCCCCCTTCCTTCCATCATCTTTCTTCAGAAGCAAAATGGGAAAGAGGAGAGGAGAGGAGAGGAGAAGAGAAGAGAAGAGAGAAGAACAAAGCAAAGGTGAAATGCTCAACTGCATCACACTACATGAAAATAAGTACTAAGGGGAAAAATAATCATGTTGAAAAGTCTACTTGGGTTTTTCTGGTGGATCTTGATAGATAAAGTGCTGGTTCTGTAAACAGAGAGAGTTCTCAGGGTTTAGCTGTACCTGCAAGACAGGGGAATGAGGTTTTGCTAGTTTTCCTCTGATGTAAGTGAAAGAGTAGCTGAGGAAAGGACAGTTGGATTAGACTTAGGCCACTATGCAGGATTTGGGCTCAAATCTGTGGTGAAGCCTAGATCCTGGAGAACTGTAGACACGGGGCATGAACATCCTCTAACAACTTCACTCCTCTTTCTTCCCAAGGTCTGGTCCTGCCAGGCAGGATTGATCAGGTTTGACCGTAACCTGCAGAGTAGCTGGTTTGGGCACACAAATCTTTGCAGCACTACAGCTTCCCTTTGTTTTATTAACAAGAGCGACACGTACCAACCAGTTCCAATTCACATCTCTGAAATCAGTGATATTTGGTCCCAGTGACAACCAAAACCACACCAACCCCCTTGCTCAGCTGTATTGCTTGCCTTGTGCCCTGGCAATCCATAAAACAACACAAGCTGTTAAGACTTTGAAGGCCTGGAGCTGAAGTTCACAAGGGGAGATTTTCAATGCAGGGATTTGAACCTTGAAATACACTTTTTTCCCCTAGCAAAACCAGATGATTTCTTGTGTGATTTCTAGGCTTTCCTCTCAGCTCTAGTCCTTTCCCCTATTAATCTCTTGACAGCACTGTCTCAACCAAGAGAAGAGTTGCCAAAAGGGAGAGGTGTGTCAGGAGGCTGCTGATGGAGAGGCTGAACCCCTCTGGGCTGTTCTGACAAGTCAGTTAACTGCTGCAAACACTGAAGCTCTTGTTTTGTCAAACAATTGAGGGTAATAAGACAGAGTTACTCACTAAAGAGAGGTTCCTGAAGTCATCCAGCTCCTGGACAGCCTACTTTCCTGCATGCAGCTGGGAGGAGGTGGGTTGGTTTTCTCTTTTCCCCCTCCCCAGAGCTAAACAAAGTCCTGGGGAAGGCAGCTGCTGAAGCATGGCAGAGCACTCACAAAAGCAGAGAGGAAGCAATGGTTACCCCTTGGGCAAATGCTTCTAATATTTGCATTAAACCAAAGGAACCACACACTTGTAGCTAAAACAATCAGTGAAATATTTGAGGCCTTTTATACTTCCCAGATGAGGGCCAGCAATATCTTTCCCAAACAGTAGCTCAAGCCTTTGTCCAGTGGCAAATGTTGCAAGTTCCTGGACACTTAAAAGACTTCGCCAGTTCTCATCACACCCAAAGCTCTGCTTTTTCTCTCAGCTTAAAGCAAACCCTTTCCCGGGAGCTGTGATACCCAATTCTGATGCTGTGCAGGTTCTGACAGACCTGGGGCAAGTTTGGGGTCAGGCAGAAATGTGTAGGTGTAGTGATGTAGATGTCCTGCATCCCTGGAGAGGCTGTTGCAGCAAGTGGGTTGTCACAGCAGGTCTGAGAGATGCAGGCAGAGCCTGGGGTTTATGCAAGAAGCAAAGCCCTGGGAGAAGGTTTTCAGCAGCAGCCTCTCCTGTCACGGCCAGGCAGCTTTGGGTGCCTGTTCCCACTGTGTCACCTCATCATTATGATGTTACAGCAGCACCTTTTGTAAAAGTAAGTGGCAAAAAAAGAGATGTAAACTCACATGAAAGCAGGGGGGCTTCTTCCTTGAGACTGCTGAGAACAAGCCCTGCAGATTTGTGTGGCTCTTGGGTGCTTTATAGCAAGGAGTTTAGGAGTGGAGGTTATTTTTAAAGCCAGATCACCCTGCTCCTCTCTGTGGAGCTTTCCTGCAGCCTCTGGAGAATACAGACTATGGTAGAAGCCTGGGAGCTAAATGACAAACAAGCAAACTGAAAGTGATGGATTGAAAGTGATAAATAGATAAACAAGTCACAAGGCAAGGGGGTTTCTTACTGACAGTTGTTCTGCTGGGAGCTAACAGCACCAGCACAGTGAGAGGAACTTTTCCTCCACCATCCAGCCCTGTCCTGAGCATGTCTTGGTGCTTCTGGGCATGCAGAGTCCTGCCAGGGGAGGTGGGAATTTCCCTCTCCTTCCAGGAAGCTCAGGTTGCCCGTCATTTCAGCTCCTCTTCCAAGCCCTCCTGCCTCTGCCCTTTCCCAGGCAGCTTTGCCTCCCACTGGAGCAACTTCTTTGCACCTTCTGAGATTGCTGGAGCTGAGAGCTTTGGTCTACCCGTGCTGTGCCAGCTTTTCTTGAGCAGCAGACACCTAAGTCTGCTCCCAAAACCACAAGCTGCCACATGAGAGCTGCTTCCCTCATCCAGAACAAGCGCTGCCTGTCCCTGAGTGGATGTGGGATGACCCAAGTTGCAGGTGTGAGAAGGCTGATCCATTGCAAACAAGGGACGTGCAACATCAGCAAACCTGAAAGAGTGCAAATGCTTTGGCATCCAGGCCACCTAGGAAGGAGGAGATGGCTTTCTGTGCTGGGATTTGCACCCAGGAACTTCTTCGTGATGAAATGTCAGGGCAGCTAATCCATCACGTCACCTGCTTCTCCTCCACACACAGGTAGCTCTGTTATTTGGGTGGGGAACATGACTCAGAGAGATGATTTCCTCTCTGTCCATGCTTCTCATTACTGGAAATAAAAGGGTATAGTTCCCCCCACACACACACACAACTGTGTTTCATTTTGTGTTATTTAGGATAATGATGCCAAGGAGGTGGCTGATAATGGGATTAGAAGCCCAGACTGGGAGTTACCTGCCTTACTCTCTGTGTGCCTGAGTGAATATTTACCCCTGAGGTAACAATTAGATCCATTTATGTGGTGAAAAGTCACCCATCATGAGCAGGAAGATGAAGATGTCAAAGAGCAGAGGGCGGCTTGAAGGTTTGTTCTAAGCTCTTGCCAGGTGAGATGGGATAATGCATTTGTGAAGCCTCAGCCAGACTTTTCCCCACTGCACCCAGGTTTCTTATTCCCTTTCCCAAGGACCTGCCTCTCACCTTGTATCCTCCAACCACCTGGGGATGAGTGAGAGCATGCACTTGTCCCTTTCCTTCATTAAAGCTGTTTGAAAGCCCTTCCTGAGGAATGCCCTGCCCCCTGGCTCCCAGCCCTGATCTGAATAAGGCTGAACATTGTTGACCTTTTGGATGCAGTAAGGAGCCCTGTTCCTACAGGGATCCGTGCAGACCCCATGGTGGCAGGAGGTGGGATTTTAGCCTGATTTAAACAGGCCCAGGAACAAAAAGGCAGGTCTTCAAAGTCTCAATTTGAGACACTCAAGAGAGATCCTGATGTTGAAGCAGCAGCTGATCCTGCTCTTCTGAGGCTGTCACACACACACACACTCCTGCAGTGACTGTTCTCCTAAGTCAGGAGTGAGTTACTGCCAAGCCAGAGACTGCCTTGCAAAAGGCAAGGTTCTCTTCAAATTTTCTGTCAGGAAAGGAAAGCTTGCCACATTTTGACTCTTCTAAAAGCTCCTTTGACAGCTCTGCTGTCAGCAGAGAAACTGAGCTCTAGTTTTGGACAATACAGCTGGAGCAGTTAAACAGGGGAATGGTGCCAAAGCAGTGCCTCTAAGAGCCAGGCCATCCTCCTCAGAGGATCCTGCTTTGATCAGGTTCCTTTCCTACTTGTTCTGCCTTACAGCTTAGTTTGATTCATTGTTTGGGGATGAAGACCAAGTGGTTGCAATGCATTTGTTCATCACTTCCCCCCTCATAAATCCATCTCCCTTTCAAAACAAATGGAGGGGCCTTGAACACTTCCACTCCTCTTGCAAAGCTGTTTCTCAGGATAGTTGTTTCCATTTTCTATCTACACTTACACATGCTTTGGGTTTTTTTTTACCAGTGTTGTCCACTAGCACAAACAGCTCTTCTCCCTCTCTGCTGCTTCCCTCCCTGGGTATTAATAGCTGGGGATCAGATCTCTGTGCAGCCTTCCTCCCACGAGGCTCTTGGAGGCTTTTCTCATGAGATAAACTCCTTCCCCATGATCACTCCAGTATCCTTTTGCTGCTTCTGTTTCAGGCTGAATGTCTTTTTCATGAACACAGGTGATGAAAACTGTGCAAGTTGCCACAGAGGAAGTGTCCCAGCAGTGCCGCCTCCACAAATACCTTTTGCTGCCTCATTTTGAAGTTACAGTTGTAGGGTAAAAACCTGAGCCACTTGTTTTTGGTAGTGAGAAGCTGTCTTTAATCATTCACTGATTACCACACTCAGGTTTGCCTGTTCCTCCCTCATTCCTCTGCTCCAGCCTTCCACCTCCTGCAGGTTGTGGTAAGGGCCATCTGACTCAGCTTGCTTTCATCAGCAAACTCTCACGGCTCAACTCTTGCTTTTTCTGCCCAGGCTTTCAATGAAAGGCTTCACATCAAATTAGTCTCAGGCTGAATCCTGAACAACTCTCTTAATCGACTTCCTTGAGCCCACTTGTTTCCCTCTGAACACGTTTCCCTTTGACCTCCACTCACCTCTGTGCCCTCCCATACAAACCCCCATGTTTAGCAGGGAAGTTATTAATTCCCTGGGTGGATTTACACCAATCCACACAAGTTACTGATGTGCTCCATTTCTTTTGTCTAGAAAATCCATTCTCTTGTTGAGGAGAGAGATTAAAGCACAGCAAACTTCTCTCCACCTTGAACCATTTCCCTGCATCTCCTCTACATTTAGGGTTGCTTCCCCCCACCCCAGAAGCTATTGATATCACCCTTCAGTCTATTTATCTGCATTTCCTATTTTCTTTCCAGGTCTTAAGTAGATGTGACATTTCTTCAGTGCCACTTTTGGCTAGACTCATTTGGTAAAACTTGTCTCTTGTTGTTCAGGCTTGTGTGAGAAGCATCTTGTATGCAACACAAATGCCCTGCAACCCTCTCAGATTTGTTTCTCACTGAATTGCCATAATTCCACCTCTTATCGTAGAATCATAGAATGGTGGGGGTTGGAAGGGACCTCTAGAGCTCATCCAGTCCAACCCCCCTGCAGAAACAGCTCCCACCTAGATCAGGTCACACAGGAATGTGTCCAGGTGGGGCTTGAAGAGCTCCAAGGAAGGAGCCTCCACACCCTCCCTGGGCAGCCTGGGCCAGGGCTCCCTCACTGAAACAGCTTCTCCTTGTGTTTAAATGGAACTGTTCGTGTTGCAGCTTCATCCCATCACCCCTTGTCCTGTTGCTGGAGACAAAAAAGTGCTGCCCCAGCCTCCTGACACCCACCAGTGAGATATTTGTAACTATACTGTGCTCCCCTCTCAGGCTCCTCTTCTCCAGACTGAACAGCCCCAGGTCCCGCAGCCTTTCCTCAGCAGGAAGATGCTCCAGGCCCCCGAGCATCTTGCTGGCCCTGCACTGGCCTCTCTGCAGCACTTCCCTGTCCCTCTGCAGCTGGGGAGCCCAGCACTGGCCACAGGACTCCAGATGAGGCCTCAGCAGCTCTGGCACAGCACAGGGGGAGCACAAGCTCCCTCAACCTGCTGCCCACACTCTGCTGGATGCCCCCAGGCTGCCGTTGGCTTCTTGCCCACGAGCCCACGTTGCTGCTCATGGTCAGTTGCTGATCCCCCAGCAGTGCCAGGTCCCTCTCCTGGAGCTGCTCTCCAGCAGCTCACCCCCAGCCTGTGCTGGGGCAGGGGGTTGTTCCTCCCCAGCTGCAGGACTCTGCCCTTGCCCTGCTTGAAGCTCAGCAGCTTCCTCTGTGCCCAACTCTCAGCCTGCCCAGCTCTCACTGCCTGGCAGCTCAGCCTCTGGGCAATCAGCCAGTGCTCCCAGTTTGGTGCCAGCAGGGAACTTGCTGAGGGTCCCTGTGTCCCCTCACCCAGGTGCTTGATGGAGATGTTGAACCAGACTGGCCCCAGAACCCATCCCTGTGGAACTCCACTGGCCACAGGCCTCACACTCCATCCTGTGCCATTGCTCACCCCCCTCTGGGCTCTGTCACTCAGCAGCTCTCCATCCACCTCACCTCCCCTCATCCCAACCCACACTGCACTCTTCTGCCCTGATTTCTTTCCACAGGAGTGGAGATGCCTTTGCATTCGTTCTGGAGGTCCCAGTAGCAGCACAGAGACACTGAGAGATGCTTCTATGATCTCCTCTGTCCACAACAAGTTGATCTGACCAAACACAGAGTTCCCAGGCACCAGCCTAACCCCTTTTCCTTCTTGAGCATCCAAAGGTCAGCCAAACAGGGATGGGAAACGGGGGCAATCCTACCATTTCAAACAGGTTCAATGACAACATCCTTCCATACCTGCCAGTGACACTAATGTTTTCTTAAGCTCTTTGGCATTGTTCATCTCGTTTCTTTTCCTTTTCCTCATCTTCTCTGTTTATTTTTGGTGCAGATTTATTAGGTGCACAGCGAAGTGCCATTTAGCTTTGCAGAACTGTCATTGCCCTCACTTTATGAATGGGAGCATTCACTGACAAACTATTTAAACACTAAAAAGAGGGGGGAAATTTTACTGCTCCGGGTTACTGAAGAAGCCAAGATCAACTGAAACTCAGCTGCTTGTCTCCCTGAATATAGGAATGTGACGAAGGCTCTCGGAGTTTAACGTCTCCTCGGCCTTAATTTATCCTCTCACGTCAAACTGAATGTCACTGGTTTTGCAGTGGGATCTTACCTAAAATAATGTCTCTCTTTCTGACAGCTTGTGAGAGCCTGGAGAGCTAAAAATGTGGTTAAACAGGCAGTCACACAGCTGCTAATTAAGGCTATGAATAAGCTGTGACCAGTCATGCAGCCACTGACAAACCAGTTCCTTTTAGGGGCTGGGGGGAAGGGAAATAAAGCAAGGAGAGTTTGGTGGATCAAATGCAATCATGGTGATGGGAGCCTGGGAGCAGTTCTGTCCTCCTTCCCTTGATAACCTTGGAAAACTATCTTACCATCTTCCTTGGAGGGCTTCAAGACCCACCTTGACATGCTCCTGTGTGACCTGATCTAGGTGGGAGCTGCTTATGCAGGGGGATTGGACTGGATGAGCTCTAAAGGTCCCTTCCAACCCCTCCCATTGTATGACTGTATAATTCTATGATCGTATAATTCTATGATCTTCTTACATTTCTACTCCACACCTGGCAGAAGGGCAGCATGGTTTGTCCTTTCTTCTACCACAGGCCAAGTTGTCAGAGCTTCCCTTGGTCACCTCTTTCACCTTCGTAGTGTGGGAACAACTTCTCTGGGTCAGTTCATAAACCAGTGAGGTTATCAGAAATGATTCTCTCTGCTTTCCTTCAGCTGAAACATCTTATAAGCTTGATGTTTAATGCTTGATGGTAAATCCCAGCATGGTGGGGGTTGGAAGGGACCTTTAATGCTCATCCAGTCCAACCTCTCCTGCAGAAGCAGCTCCCACCTAGATCAGGTCACACAGGAATGTGTCCAGGCGGCTCTTGAAGACCTCCAAGGAATGTTCTTCTTGAAGGGGAATTGTCTCCCCTCTTTTTTTTCACTGTGGTAATGCACCCAGCCTTCAAAAGGTAGATCAAGGTTGCCTGTTCATATTTGATATGTTTAATCATGTCTTTCACATCCTAATCTTTCATAGTTGTCTTTAATTACTCGGGGGTATGTGAATCTATATTTTTATATACATGTGTGTGACTGGGTTTGAAGAAGGACTGGACAAGCTCCAGGAAGGCAGCCGGTAGGGGACTGTGTGGTGTTGAGTGAGGGATCTAGGTGGCCTCAGGTTTCCCATCTCTCATCTCTCTGATGCTCTGACCCTGGCAATTCCACTCTTTTTTTTTTTTTTCCCCAAGTGAAAGCTTTCACCTGATCCTGGGATATCACCAGGCTTAAAGTTCATTATACACGGGGGTGGGGTGGGGGTGAGGGATCAAGTTGTATTGGAAGAGTTGACCAAAAATGACAACTTTCTCTCTTTTGCTGCAGCAGCCCCACGTTGCTGTGCCAGGCTTCTTGACTAATCCACTCAGCTTTAGAGTTAATCCTCGTGCACTCAGTAGATTTGGGTGTAGGTATTTGAGAGGTTTAAATGGACACAGCTAACCCCTTATGGGGTCTCATTTCTTAACATACCTTGGAAACATAATCTGATGGAGGAAGATGAGACACAAAGCCTTCTCTTTTTTTTTTTTTTTTCCCTATAGCAATCAGCTTTCATTTTACTCTCCTTCCAGGGTGAAATCAAGAAACTAAGAACCCCATGGCCGTGGTTTGAAATGCTTTAGCAACGTTAGCTGATGCAGAGCTTCTACATGAAGGGATGGGCCTGTTGTGCAGATATTGGATACTAAAGGCACAAAGGACAGCTAAAACACAAAGAGGTGAGCAGAGTTCTCAGAGTAACAGAGAAAAGAGTGACAAAAGTACAAAACCCAAGGATCCTGAGAGCAATAAGAGCACGGACATGAGTTCAGCTGCTCCTATGAAGTGTATTTGAGTTCTTTGGAAGGCTTGTGAACCAGGGTTTAAGTCTCATAAATTCTCCTGACTTCCTGTGTTTTTGGTGCATGGGGAAATGCTATAACTGACTCTCTGATAGTATTTTATCACCTGCAATTCCAGTCCTGAGGTGCAGAAGGACAGGAGGAGCAGGGACGGGAGCAAGCTGTAGCGTTCAGGTCAGGAGCTGGATTATGAAAACACCAAGTCATGGTGGAGGTTGCTGTTGGGAATGAGTTTATGAAGGCACCCAAAGCTGGCAGTTCATGAACTCAGCCTGTAAATCACTTCAGCACTCCTGAAGGGCTGTTCATCAGCTTTAGAGGGGTCCAGGTTGACGCCACCAGTGCTTAACATCTCAAACTGGATCTTTACCCCCATCTAAAGTGAACACACCATTAGCCATACTGGTACTGGTTTGCTGTTGTGTACCTCCCACATCCAGATTGCCATATTCATTCATGTTCCTGATGAGATAGTGAGTTAATACCAACAAGTTTCACCTGGATTTAATAGCAATGCCATCACCCTTTCCATTTACACTGCCTCCTTCTCCAACAAACACACCGCTCCAAATCCAGGTGGTAGTTGCATTGCTTTCTAAACTTCTGATGCTTTTATGGTATGCAAAAAATGAGCCTTTTCAGGCCTGACAAGAGGTGAGGAAATAAACTTCCTACTGCCTCTGTTTTATTTCATTAAGGCAGAGATTTTTATGCTCACTTTGAGGCTCTATCAGGCAGCACTGTGCAACAGTGGCTTGTAACATTCCTCCCTTCGTCTCACCTGACTTTGACCATCTACAAGTTTGCTACAGCCAGTGCAGAGAAAGAGACTCTCCTGTCTCCTGCAGAGGTGAATTGCTCTCTGGAGATGCCTCTGACTATAGATAGAGGTTATTTCCTCTGCTTAGATAGCTAGTAGCTAGATAAGGTTTGAAGCCACCAGGCTTTGATTTGCATGGAAATGAATGATCCTTTGGTACCTGCAGCAAAAGCAGATGTCTTAGAGTTTGCTTGCTTTGTTCTTAGCTGAACACTACCCCCAACACAGAGCAGAATTGGAGAAAACACCAAACAGCAGGCTCAAATTTGTCCAGTCTGTGTCAGCACCGGGTGCCAGGGGCTCAGAGGGAAATACAAGGACCAGTAGCAGGCAGATGCAATCTTTCTTCCACAGTGGTCCTTTTCCTAACCTTTAACAGCTTAACCCCTGAACATGACATTGTATATGCCTCCCAACTGCTTCTTTCTTCTGGCTATAACGACCTTAGGTATCATTACCCACATCACACATACTTTGGCTCTTAGATTTCAAAAGCACCGTGTGTCAGCGAGCCCCGTGGCCTCGTTAAGCTCTTGAGCACACTCTTCCTTCTTTGCCCCTGTGCTGATCCTCTTCTTTGCCCATCCTGGATGGCTGCATGGACATGCCTTCCTGGGCAACCCCTTTAGGTTCTCAGACCCCCCTCTCCCTTCCCTCACTTTTGGCATTGTGCCCTTGAGGTGTCTGTAGGAGGGAGCAGAATCAGGCCCATCGCTGGTGGTTATAAGTTATACAGTCATATTTTTATCCAGCCTTTCTTTTGGGGGTGTGTAGGGGGGGGAAACTGTGGGTGCTTTGGCTTAATAACAGATGTCACATTAAAAATAGGTGATCTTGCTGAAGAGGCTGGGAACAGTTCTGTTCAGCTTTTGTGCTTTAACTGGGGGGAAGAGCAGAGAAACCTCTGCGGTTGCTTAATGGAGTAATAATAACTCACTGTGACACTTATTTCCATTTGGAAATATTCCCCCCTCCCTCCACATAACCCTTCCCTCACCCTCTAATGCTCAGGCACGCTCTGCTTTTGAATGGAGGCAGCATTAACGTGGCTGAGGCTCTACGAAACCTTCTATTCATAGGGCTCAGCTCCTGGCTGTGCCAAGTCCCTTTTCCTTTGTCAATGAGTTCACTGGCTCTCGAGGGGGCTAGAGGCAGCAGCAAAAGAGCTGTGATTGCAGTGATATCTTTTGAGGAAGGTGGGAGTGAGGGTTTTTTTTTATGGCATGGTAAAAAACAAAACTGGTAGAGCAGTTGAAATGCCACACATCTCATTGCTAAATCGACTGGCTTTTGCCTAATGGACAGAGGGGATGGTGGAGGCAGCAGGAGGGAGGGAGGGAGGTTTGAACAGCGAGGCTAATTGATCATGGGCCAGCCTGCCTAGGTTATGGTGGACTTTCCATTACTGAAAATACTGATACCCAGGGTCAGTTTCTCTTCCTCTAGTTAAAAGTTCATTCTTTGCCTGTGTTAGAAAGGAGATGGAAAGCGGGGATCACACTGCTCCCACCTCATTGTCTTCTGTGAGCTTCCAGCCCGGCGTGGTTGGGATCACCACAGCTCTTTAGTTCTCAATCAGAGAGCCACAGAATCATCTTGTTTTGGTTGGGAAAGCCCTTGAAGCTGCTGCAGTCCCAGCCCTGCCCTCACCCTGCGGAGCCCAGCACTACCCCATGGCCCTCAGCACCTCAGCCCCACAGCTTTGGGATCCCTCCGGGGCTGGGCACTGCCCCAGCTCCCTGGGCAGCCTGGCACAGGGGCTGACACCCCTCTCAGGGAAAAGGTGAATAAAGCCCAGGGAAGAAGTGAATAAAGCCCTGGGAATAAATCAAGTGAATAAAGCCCTGGGAATAGATAAAGTGAATAAATCCCTGTGAGCTGATGGATGCTCTCTGCTGTGTCTGTGGGTCTCTGCCCATGCTGTGGTTGCTCTTCATGCACAAGTCCTCCCTTGGCAATGCCAGGAATTGCTGCCATGCCATTAAGCTTAATCCTGCCTTGGCATGGTGTGTTTTCCCAGCCTGCCTCACTTGGCACTCCTGCTTTATAAATAGAGGGAGCAGAATGCAGAAGTTACAAGTGAGGAGCGTTTAGGACCCATGATGGGGTGTCAGCATCCATGAGTCCACAGCGGATGAGGAATGGGTGACAGGGAGCTGCAGGCTCTGCCTTTCTCCTCTCAGCTTCAATGCCAGGAGGAGAAAGAGGGGAGGGACAGGTAGGCTGGAACGATGGGTAAATACAAAGAATGCATCTCTGATCACATAAAGATTTCATATCTCACCCTATCTACTTCAGTAGACCACAGCTTCGTTTGTCACTTTGTCCAACACCCACTTTCCAGCATTGCCAGTCTGGAGTCTGCAGCTGAAATCCTGAAAGGTGTTTTGAAGATTCTTTGAGAATGCTGTGCCCTGAGCACTGCCATCCTGGGCTGGCCATGCAGTGTATCCTCTGTGCTGGCTGAGGGTGAAAAGTCAATGTACAGACACTTGAGACACTTGAATAAAGAGCTGATGGGGGGAGGGGGGGTTTCTTTATGGGTGTTTTCTTGGGGTTGTTTTTAGTTTGAAAGAAGATGTATGATGCTGAGGCAGGAGAAGAGAACAGCTCCTTCATTCTTTTCACCTGTTGCAGTGGCTTGGAATTTTTTGCTTAGCTGAAATTCCTGGCTTCAAGTGCAGCATAGTGCAATCTATACAGAAACCTAGAGACAGACACAAGTCGTATTTTCAGCTGACATAAATCAGTGGGGAGCCATTTATACCCTCTGAGCATCTGGCTGGGGATTAGGTATTCCATCTTCTATCCTCCCTGCCAGAGGCTCATCCCATGAACAAGGAATAGCTTTGACCCACAAGAAGTTAGAAAGAGAGGTCAGGGTTACACACGCCCCAGAAGTCAGTGAGGGTGGGAATTTGCAGCGGTGCCTGCTCTTGATGCCACGTGGATGGGAAGTTATTTAACTCTCCCTGTTGGAGAGAGGGAGGAGGATTTAGAGTGTGAAGTGCTGAGCCTTTCCCCAAGCTTGGGCAGCAGTGGGGATCATCCTGTGGAGAATATAACCTACCAGAAAAGGCCAGTGCTGGGGAACAGTGGGAGCCTTAATTGCAGGTAAACACTGGGAAAGCCACATGAATCATGAGCCTGTGCATGTGTTTTGGAGAGAAGAAGAGTCTTAGCCAGTGAAGCCTGGCATTGGCAGGAAAAGCTGTTGCCACCTATTATCTTTTGAGGCAGACAAAGGGTGAAGAAAAAGGGACGAGACAGTAGAAACCACATATAAACATTAATTAATGCTTTCCAGGCTTTTTCTCCTTGGTCATGTTAAACCTTTAATCCCTGAGATGTAAAACCATGCCTTTTTATCTGTCTCCAGACAATGAGTGTGGAAAGGCAATGCTGAGGGAAAGCCTTTGCATCCAAATCCTTGCCCCACTCCTGGGCCAACGCAGTGAGCTGAGCCCCCCACACTCAGCCTTCAGTCCAGGGGAGCACAGATGCTGCCAAAACAGGAACAGGGCAGGGATTGTCCCCCTGTGCTGGGCCCTGGGGAGGCTGCAGCTCAAAGGCTGTGTTCAGTGTTGGGTGTCCCAAGACACTGAGGGGCTGGAGCATGGCCAGAGCCGGGCACAGAGCTGGGGAAGGGACTGGAGCACAAGGGTGCTGGGGAGGGGCTGAGGGAATGAATGGGGGTGTTGAGGCTGGAGAAGAGGAGGCTGAGGGCAGACAGCAGCACTCTCTGCAGCTCCCTCACAGGAGGGGAGCTGGCGATGGTGCTCTTCACAGGACAAGAGGAAAGGGGCTGGAGTTGCCCCAGGGGAGGTTGAGGCTGGAGCTGAGGCAGAACTGTTTCCCTGAGAGGGGTGTCAGCCCCTGTGCCAGGCTGCCCAGGGAGCTGGGGCAGTGCCCAGCCCTGGAGGGATCCCAAAGCCGTGGGGCTGAGGTGCTGTGGGCCATGGGGTAGTGCTGGGCTTGGAAGAGTGAAGTCAGGGCTTGGATTCCAGGAGATTCAAGCTCTTTCCCAACCCAAATGATTTGATTATTCTATGAAGCACTCGCCACCTGCTCTCACCTCCCCCTTTTCTTTTCCATTTACAGTAAATTAAGAGAGTGTATAAGGTCAGTCATGCCACCTCCACTGAGAGACAGTGATTTTGGCAGGTTATCTCCCTTGCCCTGTCTCCACAGACCTCCCAAGACCTCGGCTGTGGCTCTGCAGGTGGCTCCTGGCAGAGAGGCCTGGAACGGATTTCTTCCTCCAGCATTTACTTGCTGCTCCTTTGGCAAGGGGAAATGCTCCCTCACTTGAACTCTTGAGGTTAAGCCACATCATTCCTGAGTGTCATTCAGCGCTTAAAGGCGCTGTCAAGAAGATGACACAAGAATTCTGTTAAGAAACTAATGTTTCCCCTCACGCTCTGCTCTGCCTCAGGGCTCACAGGCACCCAGGCTGAGGAAGACATAAGGAGAGGGGAGGGATTAAACCCCATTGCAGCTGCTTCAGAGCCAAAGTGAGGGGCACTTGGAGCTCTGTGTCCTTCCTGAGGGAAGGAGGCTGGCAAAATAAGCTCTAGACACTTTTCTGTGTGAGTTTAACCCACATCATTAATCCTTAATCCAAGCGAGCCCATCCAACTCCATTTTGCAGACGAGCCACTTGACAGCCTGCTGTTGGTTTCCCAACCTGCCTCACCCTTTTTAAGCAACACAGAAATAGCAAGATAGTGGCGGTTCCAAGAAACAGGAACCATCATTTTCGTGGAGGTTGCTGAGAGCAAGAAGGGCTCATCCCACCGACAAGTAGGAGCGAGCCCAAACCTCTGCCCAGCCTGAGAAGGTCCCCTATGTCACAACCTGGCCTCTCTTTTTCATATCTGGAGCAAACCATCCCTTTTTCTCTGGCAAATAATGATAGTTTAGTGTTAAGATTTATGGCAGGGCTGTTAGTGTCTCGGTGGTAGACACACAAGGCTGTTTAACCATTGCCCAAGGTGGAAATCCATAAAGATGATGGAAGAGTCTCTCCTCAGGCAGCACAAAAAGGTCATTTGTTGTTCTCCTGAAGATCCCAGGGATGCTATCACTTTTCCTCTCCTCCCCTTTCCCTCAGCATCCTTACCATACGTTGCTTTGCCTCTCTAACTTTGGGAGTGTAGAAAAGGTTGTTCTCATTTATTTTCTGCCCCTCCCTATTTGCTTTCCTCCCTTAATGTCCCTTGCTGGGGTTCAAAGCCTTCAACCTGAACACTTTTGCCACCACCTTGCTCTCAGCCCCTTCCCAGGCTTTTCCCATCCAGCTGGCTTCACTCTGGTTTACTTTTGCTCCTTTGCTTGGCTTATTTCACATATTCCCCTCAAAACCACCTTTTTTTTCTCTGTTGGGAAAACAAGGTGAGGCAAAAGCAAAAGCTTAATGTGTCAGTTGCTGGGTGTTTCAGTACAAGAGGGCAATAAGAATAAGAAGGAGGACACTAATGAGAGTAGGAATAAGAGCAAGAATAGCAATAATGATGATCATAGTAATGCGAGAGTTGCTGGGGCTGCATGGGAAACCCAGTCTTCTGTCCAAACAAAGCTTTAGCCAGGTTTTTCTCCCTGTCTGGGGTCTCAAGCAGAGCCTCGATGCAGTGACGTGTCTTTGTGTGTCCAGACCCTTCTCCCCCATCCTTCTCCACCCCACCAGAGCAGAGAGGACCATGGCAATAAACACTAGACAGTGGTGACCCTGGCACGGTGACAGGGGTGTGTGTAGCCCTGGGCCACTGCTGAGGGCTGTCCCTGCATGTCAGGTGGGATTTTTCTGCTCTTGTCTTTCATCCGTGTTTGACTTCATCAGATTTGGCCTCTCCTCCCCCTCCCCAAAAAAACACCCCTCATCTCCTGATGGATAGGTGACCTTAGTCCCGTGCCTTGAGCAAACTTGCCCAGCATCCATCCAGTTTCAATGAGTGAAAGAGTGGAAGGTGCCGAGGGGAACATGTGGACTGATCAGATACTGACTGGAACATCTTTCTTGTGAGGAAAGGCTGTGGGACCTAAGGCTGTTTAGTCTGGGGAAGAGAAGGCTGAGGGGGGAGCTCATCAACACTTAAAAGTACCTAAAGGGTGGGTGTCAGGAGGATGGGGTGACTCTTGTTTCTGTAGTGTCTAGAGACAGGACAAGGGGTGATGGACATCATCTGGAACACTAAAAGTTCCACTGGAACATGACAAGAAACTCCTTTTTTGCTGAGGTGAGGGAGCCCTGGCCCAGGCTGCCCAGGGAGGGTGTGGAGGCTCCTTCCTTGAGGTTTCCAAACCCACCTGGACACATTCCTGTGCCCCCTGAGCCAGGGGAACCTGATTTAGCAGGAGGCTTGGACTGGATAATCTCTAGAGGCCCCTTCCCAACCCCACCATTCTATCATCCTATGAAATTTGCAGCAAACATACTGAGAAAATCAGAAACTCCCCCCCTCACAACCTCCTCTCCCTCAGGAGCTGCAGAGGGTCAGCACAGCCAAGTCCTGCATGTCTTTGCCCCTCCAAATGCATCCACACTTGTTTCCTCTCACTGCAGGTGCTCCTTGAGGCTTTCAAGCTCATTTAGTTTCTGAAACAGTTGGGATTGCTTCATGCAGAGGCAAGAGAGAGCAAATTGGGCTCTTGTTTTACTGCCTTATTCCACAACTGTTGGGTGGGATGTTGGCTTGGCAGAAACCACGCTGACCTGAGAGGACTGGAAAATGCTGCCACGTTGAATGTGTTTGGCACTCCATCCCAGCATCCCCAAACCTCAAATCCCCTGGGTGAGCTGAGCTGTGGACAGTGGCTGCNTGGATAATCTCTAGAGGCCCCTTCCCAACCCCACCATTCTATCATCCTATGAAATTTGCAGCAAACATACTGAGAAAATCAGAAACTCCCCCCCTCACAACCTCCTCTCCCTCAGGAGCTGCAGAGGGTCAGCACAGCCAAGTCCTGCATGTCTTTGCCCCTCCAAATGCATCCACACTCGTTTCCTCTCACTGCAGGTGCTCCTTGAGGCTTTCAAGCTCATTTAGTTTCTGAAACAGTTGGGATTGCTTCATGCAGAGGCAAGAGAGAGCAAATTGGGCTCTTGTTTTACTGCCTTATTCCACAACTGTTGGGTGGGATGTTGGCTTGGCAGAAACCACACTGACCTGGGAGGACTGGAAAACGGTGCCATGTTGAGTGTGTACTCCGAGAAAGAGCAGCTGGTGTTTGGCACTCCATCCTCAAATTCCCTGAGTGAGCTGAGCTCTGGACAGTGGCTGCACTCTGCTTGCCCAGTTCCTTGGAAGCCACAGCCAGAGCGTGCAGCAGAAGGTGAGAGAGCTTTGAGAAGACACACACAGCAACCCCTGGTAAAATTACTGATCAAATGGTTAGTAAAACAAATAGAGTGATTGTAGGTTCTGGCCTCAGTGTTCCAGGTCTTGTTTTAGAGCTGCCTTTAAAAAAAAAATGGGGAGAAACAAAAGGGTGGATGAGTAAAACCTCATTTTGCACCAGATCCATGAACAATTAGTTTGACCTCCTGCAGAATATAACTCATAGAGCTTTATGTGCAGTTGCTGTGTCAGAAGCAAGCAAGCATGGCAGTAGCTGTTGTATCAGGGGGTGATGCACCATCACAGGCTTCTTTTCCTGTCAGTCCCCACGAGCAAAGCAGGAGGAGAGAAGGTGAAGCAAGGCAAAAAATGCCTCATGCAAAGCTGTCCTCCAAAAGACATCACCAACCATTGGCTTTAGCTCAGGTGGCTGAAGCATTAGTGCAAGAGGAGAGGACACAGCTCTTGGCTGTGCAGATGGTCACCCTGTGAACACAGAACAAGGCACATAACAGCATCAGCTGCCCACACCACAGCCTTCTCCATCGTGGCTCTCCTGCCAGGAGTGGGATGGGAAGAAGCTTTCAAAGGGCGTCTCCTTTTGCCTCACCACTTACCTCTCTGGTATAATGGACATTCCTTTTCCTATCAAGCCTTTGGGACAATCACATTCTTAATGTCTTCTTTACCCAGGGCTGCATACCAAAGCTCTGCTCATCAGAGGCCAGGCGAGAGCCAGGAAGAGCTTTGCTCTCCCTGAGGCATGGAAACCCTGAGTGGAGCTCTGGCCCTGCCTCAGGAAGAGCTTTGCTCTCCCTGAGGCATGGAAACCCTGAGTGGAGCTCTGGCCCTGCCTGTTCTTGGATGCTTTCTGATAACAATGTTTTAATAAAAGATCTGTCACTCAAATATTCATTACAGGGGGAAAAAAAGGGAGGAAGAGAATGAAAAGGAGTAATTGGAACCCTGAGCCCAAAGGGGTAATGTGGAAAAAACCAGCCCTACAACCCAAGCACACCGTGGCTGAGAGACCCTAAAATTGAAGCTGAGCCTCAAAATCCCTCTGGGAATGATTTTCTTGTCTGAAATCCAGAGGGGTCCATGATTCATAGCCTGATCCTGCCCTGCAACAGCAGCTGCAGAGGACGGGAGGTGTATTCAGGTGTTAAATCCTCTCTCTTGTCCTCCACCACGGAGTCTGAGCTGGGAACAGAGCAGTTGGGAGGAGAGCCAGGAAGGAATGAAACATCTCGAGATGGAGCCAGACCTCTGGGTTCCTGCTCTGTCTGTGCTCCCACCAGTCATCTAGGAGTCATGGGATCTCCTGAGAGCCTCTGCTCCCAGGGAGAGGTGGAGATAGAAATCAATCAGGAATCGATTACACCTTTTGGGATAGGTAGGAAAAGTTGAGGGGGGTGGGGAGTGGTAAATGCCCTCTAGGAGTGAAGAGCTTCAGAGTCAACCTTCAATTGTATTCCAAAGCTCCTGTCTGCAAAGCTGATCTCATTATCTGTGGAACATGACTCATGGGCTTGGTGGATTTGTGTGGGTGGTGGGATAAAAATTTCCTCTGAGTAAGGAGAGGAGGGTTTTGGTGAGTGGGCACTTGGTGCTTTCTCCTCTCCTCCCACCACGAGAGACGCTGTCGCTTCCAGAGCTGATGGAGTGAATCACTGCTTCTCCTTTCCTCGTGGCAGTTAGTTCTTGGCTGATCCTTTAAACCCCCTTTTAATGTCACCCTTCCAAAAAAAAAAAAAGCAGCTCTCTTCTGCAAAGGGTTGGGTTTTTTTTGCAGCAAGAGAGGAGCCTGCAGTTGGGAGCAGAGGCTCTTTTGTCACCTCAGCCAGGAGCATGGTGGAGAGGGTTATAAACCCATAGTGTGGTAATGAATCAAAACTCACTGGCTGCGCCTCAGGCTCCATTTCCCTGTCGCTTGATAACGTGCCTTTTACCCTCATGAAGCACAAAACTTGGGTGAAGCTTCCCTTTTCACCCCTCTGATTGTTCATCTGCAGTCCCAAAAGGGCTGCAAAAACCAAAGGCACTGGCTGAAGTGATGTTTCCCCACATCAGTCACTGGATCCTGAGAGCATCACTCCCCCTGGGCAGTTTTCCACCAGGTGGGAAGAGGGATGTGTCTTGCTGCTGCTGTGCTGACCCCTGCTAAGGCAAGCACATGCTTGAGTCCCTGACTTTATTACTTATTTGTGTGGTTTAGCACAATAAATCACTCTCATCTTTCCCAGGTTCCCCCCGCCTCCCCAATCCATGCAGCCATTCGGACACTTTCCTGTCCTGTTTTAAAGCTCCATCACCCTGAGCTACCTGAAGACTCCTTTTACCTGCTGATAGACATCTACATCTGCAGCAACTCACCTCTAGGCAGGTGAGGGTTGCACCTCCTGCCTCGCTGAGAGGTGCAAAAGGGAAAGGGCGCATCCATTGAGAAGGAAACAGGCTCTACTCAGCTCCATTGGGAAAGAGGGAAGTTCAATCATTTATTCCTTAAGAAATGGACATCTTGGGGAAACGTGGTGTATAAGAATATACCATATAGGTAAAATGATGTGGATAATAATTGCTAACAGTAAAAGAATAATATAGTGGCACTTTGAGTTAAAATCCCACTGCTGGTGGGATGGGTTTTATGGTTAGAAGTGTCTGAGCCTTATCGTTCTTGCTCATCTTGGTGTGACGAACAACTCAAATGGATCCCTTGCATCTTCTCCTCACATATGTTAGATCTGTTTTAGTTCTATTTCTGGCCTAGGTAGATGGGATCCCACCATTTCAGGCACCTATCTGGCAAAACAGCCTACCCCATGCCTAGAAAGAATCCCTAAAACCCATGAAGCTCCTTCCTTCCCCTACTACAGAACCCACCTGCTGTGGGATGGTTTTTTTTTGGATGAGCTGTTCTGCAGTGAATATGTTGGGAGGAACACTGGCTTTGCACAGTTGAGTGTCCTTCCCCTCCCCCCCCCTTCTTCTTTACATGGAACACAACTTGGAAGCCAATTTCTCCACATTAGGCAACTCCTCACCGAGGTGGTTCCACGCCGTTCATGCATAGTGATGTTTCCTTCTGGATCTGACACTGCAGGGTTCCCAGGTCTTTGACAGCTCACAGCACCTTCAGTGAGGTGATTAACTTGGTGAATCTCCTTTGTAGAGACAAGCAGGAATGGGTGGAACTGCTCAGGCTCCAAAAAAAAAACCTCAAACCAACGTGTTTGATGACTAAACCTCCTCACACAGACCAATGTCCGAGGGCTCTCCAAGGAAGATCAGTGGACAGCAATGGTTTCCCCACCTCCCCTGAGCACCTCTGTGCTTGTTTGGGATCCCACATGCAAATAAACACAAAAAACCAGAGGCTGTGGAGGTTGCTCGAGCTGCCTGCCCTGACTGAAAGGCCAGAGCTCTGTTGTGGTGCCTGTTGCTATAAACACCCCGGCGATTTGCACCAAGTATGTGACACGGTGAAAGTTCCTGAAAGATTTGTATCTGGTTGCTTTTGGCTGAAAGCCATTTTTATTCACATCTGAACTGCCAGGTGAAAAACAAAATACAGACAGCCAGTGTGTGTGTGTGTTTTCAACTTCCTAAAGGCCAGCGAGTTGGAAAGGGAGTCAGTTTGCTTCAGCATCTCTTCAGTTGGAAGACAAGGTAACCCAGGAAAAGCTTCACCTTTCAAACAAACCCACCCTGCACGGGGTTGGCTGGCTGCTCTTTAACAATCCCTTGTGCCTCTGAGTTGTTTTAGTTCAAAAATATGAGTTCATAACAAACCCTGAGCTGTCAAAACCGAAAGGATCCTACAGGAACAGCCTCGAGGTTACATAAACAGAGTCATCGCTGGGAAACAGTTCATCCAAGTCACCTCGAGAGGAGGAGGAGGAGGTGTTTATTGTTTAAAGGCATTTTGCCACCTGAAGAGTGTCCCTCTTTGCTTTGGGAAAGGATATAGTGGGATTGGAACGGGCTGGGGATGGAGAAGGAAGGCAAACGGCAGAAGGCAAAGTGGACAGGGGAAGGGAGAAAAGGAGCTGGGGCAGCAGTTGCTAAAAGCAGATTCAATCAGTCTTTGGATGGGAAGCAAGTGGGGATGATGAGTGGAAGCTGGAAAGGGCAGGTGGGATAAATTGGGGCATGTTTGAGCTGAGAAGAAAGGAGAAAAGTGTGAGGCTGAGAGGAAGGTAAAGACAGGAATTGCTGAAGAGGTCATCTGTTGTAGGGGCAAAGTGGCAGAGACTTGGGCCTGAAGAAGAGTGAGATGTTCTGAGCCTTTGTGCTGGAGGAGGGACCAGAACAGTGTGTCCCAAGGGTGTCCTTTGGAGAAAGCAGATGGAAGAGTGACAAGGTGAAGGAGATGACCCCACAGTGGTCAGGAGAACACAGAATTCCTGTCCTGGCTGGATTTAGGACACACCACCTCTGGAAAGGATCCAGGGTATTCCTGCAGCTGGAGGTGACAAGGAGAGAGTTGTCAAGCTGCCTGGGACCCACTTTGAGGAGCTCCTGAGGCTTTCAGAGAAGGAGAGAGGTGGGTGTGAGTTATAAAGGAGCAGTTGGGTTTTGGGGTGGGAAAGAGAGCTCTGCCCTTAAAATTGTCCCAGTTAGAGAAGAGGGTTGGACTAGGGCTGCTAATAGCAGGCAGCAGCGATGGGGAGAGAATGGAACTGGGAGAACACGGAGCCTGTGGCAGGTCCAAGGAGGATGTTATGATGCAGAAGAGGGACATGATGGGTCAAAGGTGGCAAGAGGACATCTGGCAAGATGCCCCATCCCTGAGGTCCCTCTGCAACAAAGGCTGTTGCTTCCTTGGAGCAGGAGATCTTGCTGCAGCAGGGTCAAGTGCCTCAACAAGCTGCCCCTCAACCCAAACCCGTGTGTCATCCTCTGAAAGCAAACAGGAGCAGCACTGTCCCTTCTGAGCTGAGGCTCCAGGTGGTTTCTTTCCTTTCTCTTTCTTACCCTCATTAGGTAGTTTCCTGGCTATTTTGTTCTAACCCAGCTGCAGATCTCTCTGACCCACCCAAGTCCACGAGGTGAATATCAGTTCTGCTGCCCCTAATTCAGCAAAAACACTTAGGCACACGTCTGACTTTCAGCAACTCAACAGCAGGCCAACAGAGCTACTGTTTAATTAAAGCCCAACATAACTTGGTGTCTGGTTTATTGAGGGGGGGCCTGCTCAGCTAATTAGTTAAATCTTCCACCAAAAGTCCTTAATAAAGCAACACCCCACAAACAGCTGCTGTGTGACTCTGCCCAGGTCACATTATCTTGTTTGCAGTTGAGATGCCTGAAATATCTCTTTCTTTAGTGTGTCTGGAGTTTAATTGGTGCTGAGGAGCTCTCTTCTCTCCTTTCCCCTGGGTAAGAAAGACATGAATTGATTGAAATCCACACGGTACCTACCAGGTAGACGTGGTAAATCATTGCTTGTCAGCTCATTAAAAGCGACCTATAAATCACAGGGGACCACATGGACCCAGAGTTCAGCGCCCATGCCTTTTAATTAACATTGTAAAACAATATTTCAGGCTTAGCTCGAATGCATGAGGTGGATAACGTATCAAATGCTGGCTCATAAAAATCTCAGCAGTGAGCACAGGGAGCCAATGCCAGCCTCAACAGTCCAGGCTTGCACCCCGACAGGTGCTCCTTGCCTTGAAACACGGTATGCAATGTTATTGCAGGGGGGGATTAAGGGTGCTCATTAGACTCTGGTTGCTCTTGTAATGCTGGATTAATTAAGCAGCAAGCAGAATTATCTGTGTCCCTCCCATCACTCTGATCCATCACCTGCTAAAATGTACCAGCGGGCTGTGAAGGATTAGGGAGGGTGGGTGAGTGTGGAGGGAGAGGAGCTGATTCTGCCCTTCCTCGCTGCTTCTGTGCTCTGTGGTGGTTTCTGTTTGCAGCCTTTGGCAGTGGCAACACAGGCAACCTGTCAGAGGGGGGGAAAAAAAGGGATTGCAAGACATAAGGAAAGGGTCAGGTTTGAAAGCACTACTGAGGAGCACGATACGTTGCCCAAGAAGGGGGAATTCTGGTGCTTTCACAAGACTCACGTTGCCTGTTCGTTTTCCTGCTAGTCATAGAATCACAGGCTGGAAGGGGCCTTTGGAGATCATCCAGTCCAACCCCTCTGCTAAAGCAAGTCCCACCTAGGTCAAGTTGTGGGTGAGTAGCTGCAGATATGGCTCTGAGCAATACTTCTATTGCAAAAAGACAAGGTGGCCAGCTTAAATGATACAGAGTGGTGCTGGAGGTTTCAGCTGCAGCAAAGCCCTCGTGGGAGCACCTGGGAGATACCAAGGAGGGAAAGTCCAGGCTCAAATCCTGCAAACTCCTCTGTGGGGCTCTGGTTGAGTTACAGTAAATCCCTCACTGTGCAGAGGCACTTGGAGCTGGATTAATGAGTGGAAAACCTTGGTTTACCCACGTGGGTGTTTGCTGGGATAAACAGCCCATGGCCATTCCTGATCACTCTCTCCAACTGGAGCGTGGCCAGAGCTGGGCCCTGGAGCTGGGGAAGGGGCTGGAGCACAAGGGTGCTGGGGAGGGGCTGAGGGAATGAATGGGGGTGTTGAGGCTGGAGAAGAGGAGGCTGAGGGCAGACAGCAGCACTCTCTGCAGCTCCCTCACAGGAGGCTGAGGGGCGACCATCTTTGCTCCCAAGACACAAGTGACAGGACCAGAGCAAACGGCCTCAAGTTTCCCCAGGGGAAGTTGAGGCTGGAGCTGAGGCAGAACTGTTTCCCTGAGAGGGGTGTCAGCCCCTGTGCCAGGCTGCCCAGGGAGCTGGGGCAGTGCCCAGCCCTGGAGGGATCCCAAAGCCGTGGAGCTGAGGTGCTGAGGGCTGTGAGGTAGTGCTGGGCTTGGAAGAGTGAAGTCAGAGCTTGGATTCCAGGAGCTTCAAGTTCTTTTCCAACCCAAATGATTCATTGATTCTGTGACTCTGTGGTTTATGCTGTTGACATCTCGCTGGGCTAATCAAAATGTGTCACATTTGAGAGCTTTTGAGCAATTCAGCTGGGAAAAGAAAACCAACAAACAAAGAGAAAAGGTTCTTTTAAAAAACTTAATGCCCAGTCTTAGCAGCCCATTGGGGTTTTGTTCTCCCCAGAAGGTTCCTTTTTCAAGCAGAAGGTTGTTTGTCCCCAAAAGGTTCCTTTTCCAAGCACAAATCCATGTTGCTGAGTGAGTAATTTGCTGATAGAGCCACCAGCTCTAGCTTTTTAAAAGCCACTGGAATGGCAAATGCTTCACACTTTGCAAAAGGCTCAGTCTGAACAAAATGCTCAACCTTCACAGCCTTTCTCCCCCCACAAAAAGGGAAAAGTAACCCCCACTTCATCTCTGAGCCAGTTCCTCATTTCCTTCTGTCCACCTCCAAACATCCCTGTGCTTTTGAAACCCCCTCCTGTCCTCTTCCCACCGAGCATTTCAGTGCCATCAAGCCAATGTTTCACCAGATAAAATGAGCACTTCTAGGGCTTGCTAAGCTGGGCTCCTCTTGAAATTTATGTCTAATTGGTCTCCTCATATCATCTTCCCTCTTCCTTCAACCGTTTAGTTGTTAAAAGCATCCGAATAGTCTTCTGTAATCACTTTACATGCAAATTATCTGTCATTTGTAAGGATTAAGGCTTACCTAAAACACATTGCCTTAGTCACAGATCCATTACACTGTGAATTTGTCTGAAAAGTGCTTTTTTGGCTTACACAGCTTCCCCCCCCCCCCCCCCTCCCGTGGGAGGAAGCTGAAGTTCAGACCAAATTTATCGTGTCCTCAGCCACGTGTGGTTGGAAGGAGACGCCGTCGTTCCAGCACATCTCGGTGATTTCACAGGGCTTCCAGGCCAATCTTCACAAAGAGCCAGGAACTCGTGCAAGTGAAATCCTGCCCTCGTTATGTCTGCAGCCAAATTGTAGCTGGTGGCTCAGGAGTGGGTTGTGAGTGGATTCAGGAGTCAGGGAGGGATGCTGTTCTGTACCAAATGACAGGGGAGGCTCCTTCCTTGGAGGGCTTCAAGAGCCACCTGGACACATTCCTGTGTGACCTGATCTAGGTGGGAGCTGTTTCTGCAGGGGGGTTGGACTGGATGAGCTCTAAAGGTCCCTTCCAACCCCTCCCATTGTGTGATTCTATGATCAGCAAAGGCTGAATTGGAGCCCTTCCTGATAGAACTGTGTCTACCCAGTGTCCAGGAGCAGCGATGGAAACTCCTTACCTTCCCAAAGACCACACAGAGATACATCTCCTCTTTCAATCCCATTCCCAGAGCACAGACTGCTCTCTTCTCCTAACTCCTGGCTCTCAAACCCTCCTGTTTTTGGCCTTCACCCCGCTCTTCCTCTTCTCCCTTCTAAATAGCGGAGATGGGTCATTTGTTTTCACCCTCATTCTTCAGAGCTGCTCCACCGGTCCTCGTGCCCGGGAGGTGAACGGGAACAAACAGGCTTTGTGTGGTTTCTAGATGACTGTCAGAGCCCCATGGGATAAATATTGTTTGGCTGAAAGGGAAAAGGACTCTAGAAAAAAAAAAAGAACCAAAGAAGAAAAATATAAAAGGCAAATAACAATTTCCCCTCCTCCCCCTTCCTCTGTTACACCTTTGTTTTGTTTCTTGATGTGTTGGTAACTACAAAGCCTGCTCCTTACCCACTGCTTGGTCTTGCCAAGGGGACTGGAGCCTTCTCCTCTCAAACGGTTGACTTGCTTGTTCTTTCAGTATCCTTGGGTGAGGAAAAGGTGAACAATCCTCTGGCTTTCGTGATGCTCACACTCTGGGGGCTGCCCAAGAGCATCTTGTGTTTGAAGGGAGCTTTTCTCTCAGGTTCACTGCCCACCTTGATTTACGGTGCTGGAGCTGGATGCTGTGCTTAGGCTGTGTTGCTTGAAAAGCAGAGATACAGAGAAGATAGGGCTTGGTGAGATAAGTTTCAGCTTCTTTCCTAAATTCCCTCTGCACCCTGTGCTATTCTAGACACATTTTCTAAGCACTTTTGTTATTGCACGGGCACCAAGGTCTGGGGAACGGTTGCAGGCAATAGCTGCTGCTCTCCTTGCAGCAGTCGGGGCCTCTCTCTCCTCTTTGCGCACACCAAGGCTGTCCACTCTGTACGTGCCTGCTCTCTGAAGGCAGCTTTGCTTGTCTAGGTTCATGTCTTTTCCATGCTTGGCACAGGAGAGCCTGTGAGTAAGGCTGTATGGGTTCCACAATAAACATCATAAAAGTGCTGTTGGTGCTGGTGTAACCTCAGGAATCGGGGCACGAAGCAAAGCCCTTTCTGCCACGACTTGAGCAACATCAGCAGGAGTGCTGCCAGCTCTGCTGCTCAAATGGAGGTAATTCTGTAGCACAAATGTCATGCTGGGACCTCTCCTCTCATTTGTATTCTCCTCTGTTTTCCTGCTCTTTTCCCTTCCCTTTGTTTTTTCTGGTTTGTTCCTTGACCCCTGGCCAGCAGAGCAGCAAAATCAATTAGATCCAGCCCCGGTGGCTTTCGCTTGTCTCCTTCACAAGCAGAAAGGATGCTAAATCTCCTGCAACCTGGCAGCTCTGCTGCAGGCAGGACATGGAGTGTGGCATGTCATCCCCCTCCTTGATAGCTGAAACCCTTTACAATGGGTTGGCAATAACCTCCTGTGCAAATCCTCAAGGATATTTTCAGTTGCTGCCACAGAGGCTTTTGGCCCTTGAGCCAAAAAGCAACAGCTCAGGGGCTGTTGGAGGCAGCAGTTCCCAGGACAGGCATGACTTGTCCCCTGTGTGTGTGTGTTTGTGTGTGTCACACCTCACCTGCACCTTCCAGCCTAAATCTGCTATAGGGCCAGACAAAATAACTCCAAGAGCTTAATTGTTCTTCCATGGCACTAAGTCATTTACACCCCAGGGTTTAATTGTTCCTTTGCACTGATTCTCCAGTTGTACCCCAGGGCTTCCTGTGGGAACCAGAGGAGCGGGTGGACAAACAGGGCAAGGAGTGAGTGATGTACCCATGGCTGGCTTCCCCCCTTTCTCTCCTCCACTTCCCAAGCCTTCCTCTCTCTCTCCAGGCACGCATGTTGAGACAGTTCACAATGATCTAGGTGAGAAGCTGGCAGAGCAGGAGCTTAAATCTCAATTACCTTCCTCCTCGTCCGTTTGCGCAGGATCTTTATCTCCCTCGTGTAGCTCTCTCATGGCTAATTATGTGCAGTGATAATCCTTCACACACTAAGTGCATTATTAAGCAACTCCTAAGATAAGTAGTTTTCTGGATCCCCAATTATGATTAGATATTGGCAATCAAGCTGTCTTCCACTCTCCCTCCCGGGGCTGGCCTGCCAAAACCAGTCTTGTTTGGGTAGGTGAGACACGAGACCAGTGTGGGAAGCTGCCTCGCAAGGAGAAACTTAGACAGGAGGCTATTCATGGGTAAAAGATCCATCTGGCCATGCAGGTCTCCATGGAGCTGGTTTAGATGTTGACCTGAGGGTTCATAGAATCACTTTGGTTGGAAAAGACCTTTAAGATCTAGTCCAACTTGACCTTGCTGAGCCCATGACGAAGGAGGGATCCTCCACTGGTGTGTCACACGTCCTACTCCTTCCTCATCCTTTGAGTGACAGAGGCCACGAAGGTGGATGCAGCTCTTCCAAGTTGTGGTTCTGTCTTTCAGTCTTTGCCCTGACAGGCAGAATGAGAGCCATCTCTTTGTGCATCTATCCCCCAGCAGCTTGTGATGTTGGCTTTGTTGCAGCTTCCAGGGCTCTATCCATCTGACAACGAGTGGAAACGAGCTTCTTTCCTTGTGTTCATGGGCCATTTCTGTTGAGCTCCTCTGCTCCCTGCCCAGTGCATCTGCCCACTTCCCCTCTCTCCAGTGCTGGGAGGATGAACTTTGGGGTTGGTTTGGCCCTGGCCATAAGCTTTAGCAACCCCACCACGCTTTAGATTAACCAGGTGAGCTCCTTCTTGCCCTTCTGTTTTACCCCCTCCCAAATACTGGCACGAGCAGGGCTGAGGGTCAAGTTGTGGGTGATTCCTCCTAATTCTGCCCAGGAAAATGCTGTTTGTTGGTGTAACTGAGGGGATGGCTTTAGAGCCAGTGACTCCAAGCTTGTGTTATAGCTGGATCACGTTTCACCTCTTTCAGGGCATTTAAGAGCTTACCAGAAAAACAAATGCCATTGCTCAATCTGCAATGTCTGTAATGCAACTTGCTGTCTCAGTCCCTTCTCTCCCAGATGGAGGGAAACAGATTTATTCCTCTTTTCAGACTCTACAAAGGTCACAGTTGCCCCCTCCTTCAGTGCTGGTGCACGTATGTGTGTTTGTGTGTGTGTGTGTGTGTGTGTAGTGACAGCCTACAGCTTGCCAAGAGCCTTTCCATCCACTCTCCAAAGTATTCCTGGTACAGGGAAGATTCAGCTGTAGCTGCTGTCAGGAAATCCTGAATCTGAGCTTTGCAACGTGTGTGCGCTCCTGTGAGTTGCACAAGGACAGATTGCAGTGTAGAGGGGTGGATGTTCCATGCAGCTGAGCATCAGTCTGTAGAGCATATTTTCCCTCCTCCCCCTGCCCCACACACACACACCTCCCTCTATATTCAGTCATGAGTAGCTGAAGCCTGATCATTTGCACTTAACCATGCAGATGTGTGGGAGCAGCTGAGATAACACCCAACCTCTAGTTGTCTGTCCTGTATTTAAGAATACAGACCTCATGTCTGATTGTGGGGCTGCCAAAGCTAGAGACACCTCTGTAATAGGCTTGGAATCCTAGAATCAGAGAATGGTGGGGGTGGGAAAGGGACCTCCAGAGCTCATCCAGCCCTAACCCCCTGCTACAGCAGGTTCCCCTGGCTCAGGGGGCACAGGAACGTGTCCAGGTGGGTTTGGAACCTCCAGAGAAGGAGCCTCCACACCCTCCCTGGGCAGCCTGGGCCAGGGCTCCCTCACCTCAGCACCAAAGGAGTTTCTGCTGGTGTTTAAGTGGAACTTTCAGTGTTCCAGCTGATGTCCATCACCCCTTGTCTTGTCACTGGACACTACATAACAAGTGTCACCCATCCTCCTGACATCCACCTATTAGGTACTTGTAAGTGTTGATGAGATCCCCCCCTCAGCCTTCTCTTCTCCTGAACAGCCCCAGGTCCCGCAGCCTTTCCTCAGCAGGAAGATGCTCCAGGCCCCTGAGCATCTTGGTGGCCCTGCACTGGCCTCTCTGCGGCACTTGCCTGTCCCTCTGCAGCTGGGGAGCCCAGCACTGGCCACAGGACTCCATATTCTTGCAGCTCACAAGCATTAAGCAGGAATTCAGGGACAGAAGGGCTTCACCCTTAAAACTTGATGCTGAATTTGCTGCTTGAAGACTGTTTACAAGATTTGGAGGCCTGAGAATAGGAAGAGCTCTGGTCTGACAGCCTATTTACCCTACAGTCAAGGCCAGATCCTGAGCTCACAGGTCTCCATCCAGGGCTACGACGTGCAAGTGTCAGTGCCCCACAGCACCTTCCTTCCCTGCTTGGTCTCTCTCATTACCTCCCTTCATGAAAGAGCAGTTTGCTGGCATGCAAGTCATTAGGTGAAGCATCCCCTATTTCCCCTTGGGGAGGAACAATTGTGAAACAGCATGGAAGGTAAGCAGATAGCAAACTAATGCTCCCCCCGTGGTGGTGCCAACAATAACACCTCTTGTGGAGTAATACTTTGGTTGGCACATTGTGTGGTGCCTCTCTCTGCAAACAGAGTCATTAACCACACTCTCATCACGTCTCTGTTAGATCCATTTATTTATAGATGCAGAACTTTCCATCCCCAAGCACTCTGGAATCTGTTCATCACCTAAAGACAAACAGAATTGCCCCAAGAGAGAGATCTCTGGCCACGAAAACTGGTGGGGATGAAGACAAAGAGGCTCTTGTGAGGGAGGCAGCGGGTTGCCATTCCCATTGGGACTGGATTCCTGCTTCTGCCACATGTTTCTGCAAATCAGCTCTCTCCAATCTGACTGTGGTGGAAGCCAATGTGGGTTTCTGGAGATAGGTGGAAATGATGAAGGTGTTTCATCCCCATCCGTTGCTCCCGATGGGCTTTGGTACAAATTCAAAGAGGTGAGTTGAAACCAAAGCCCAGGAGGACAACTGCTCAGGCATCTGCCTCTGGTGTGATGGAAAAACATCCCTTTTCGCTACCCATCTCTCACTGTCCTGGGCTCATTTAGTCCTGCATCACTGCAGAGGCAGGAACAGGCCGCTTCTTATCCTGTGGGAAATAGATCTGGGGTTGTTTCACCTTTGCAGCTTTGATCTCCCAGCACTGGGAGTGGGGAATGCTAAAGGTGAGACATGTTGGCTGATGCTGAGCCAGGCAGAGAGATCAACAGGATTTCTGGGTTGACTTTCTGCCATCTCCTTGCCATTAGGAGCTTTTTAACACCCACGACAGCAGGTGCGAGCAGGGTTTGGTGAGCTGTACAGCACAACTGCAACTCCAGCTACTAAATGGAGTCCCCATCCCTGGGCATAGTTAAAAGACACATAACTGAGGGACGTGGCTTAGTGGTGGGCTTGGTAGGCTGAGAGGAGGGCTTGGACTTGATGACCTTAAAAGGTCTTTTCCAACCAAAACAATCCTTTGATTCTATGGAAATACCCCCTGGCTGTAGGTCTAGCATCACTCCTGACTTTGGGCCCACATTTGTTGCCCACTGCCCAAAAGATTGAGTCGTTATCCAGCCACATCTCCCTGCTCTGAATCAAAGTCCCCAGAGAGAAGAGACAAGCTGGGAGGTGTTGGGATAAAACCAGCTTTACACCTGGAGTTTCCAGCCAGGGTGGGGTGGTACCAAGGGGCTGTGCCCATCACCCACTCTCACCTCCAGCCATGCTTCTCCTCCAGCACTCACAGGTCTCCTCTGTCTGAATGAAAACAGGCTGAGAGGCACCCCACAGGAGCAATTAGCTCCCGTGAAACTTTCCACCATTAAGAACAATGGCTGGCTTAGTTCTCATCTGATTGAATTCACCATATCCTAATGAGGGACCTTTTTTTTTTTCCCTGCCCTTCCCCCCCCCCCCCACCTTTGCCTTTTGAATTCCCTCATTTGGAAGGAATTGCTCCTCATAAATTACACTTATAAAAATTAGGCTGGTGTTTTGTATTGTTTACAACAAGCACTTCAGGGTTATGGATGTTACTCATTGATTTATAACCTTTAATTCTTCTTTCTCCCACCCCCAATAGCTCTTCCCTGTTTGAGCTTCTCCATAAATCAAGCCGAGATGTCAACCCTGTGTCAACATTTCCCCTCAGCCCTCGAGCTGCAAGGCAAGTCAGGACAGCAGATCTGCTGGAGAAGGTTTGGACTCTTTCCCCTTCACTGTCTTTCCCATTGCCATGAAACAATGAGAAGGTGAGGCTGGCACTTGTCAGTTATTTCTGAGTCACATTTCATTAAGGTTCTTCTCTTTTCCTCCCCCCCCCCTCCCCTTTCCTCCTCTCTCAAACACTTTGGAGAACAATGTTGGAGGGGTGAGTGATCCAAACAGCTCATGTTCCCGCTTGTGCACTTGTGGGTTAGGGCAGCAGCTGCTGTGGAATTACACTGGGAGGCTCAGCAGGTGTCTGATGGTCCTGGACCATATCCGGATGATGTCAGGTAGCTTCTCCTCCTGGCAAAGCTCCTCTTCCCCCTCCTCAACCCCAAAGCCAGCTCCTGGGGGTCATCCTTCCAAAAAGCCTCAAGAGGTTGTTGGAGTTTCTCTTCTTCCCCAAGATGTCAAGCCAGAAATCCTCTTGATCTCTCTGCTCAGCATCAGACAACGTGTCTCACCTTTAGCATTCCCCACTCCCAGTGCTGGGAGATCAAAGCTGCAAAGGTGAAACAACCCCAGATCCATTTCCCACAGGATAAGAAGTGGCCTGTTCCTGCCTCTGCAGTGATGCAGGAGTAAATGAGCCAAGGACAGTGAGAGATGGGTAGCGAAAAGGGATGTTTTTCCATCACACCAGAGGCAGATGCCCAGGAGTGGCCAAAGCAAGTTGAGTACAGCTGAGTGGAATCTGAGTAACCTGTGAGTCACCCAGAGCTGGTGCTTAGGTCAAATCCCAAAAGAAGGAAGGTTTCAGGGGGTTTGATGAGGAACATTGTGCGTGTCTGCAGGGTCAGGGGTTGAGATTGTAGTGAAATCGATGGGAATTAAGCACTGAAGGGCCTCTGAGAGCCCCTGTCAACTAATCCCAGACTAAACCAGTCCCTCGGGAAGACTGGGGTGAAAAAGTTGTGTCTCCCCAAAGATTTTGTTAAGAAACACCACAGATCTACCAAAGAATACCCAGAAGCTGTGGGTGGATTGTAAAGTTGCCTGCATCGGGTCAAAACTGAGCATTTTTGGGCCCCTTTACTCAGGTCAAATGAGCAGGGAACTGCTGAAGCCCTCAGCATTGCTCTGCCATCACCTCCAGCAGCCACCATCCCACGAGGCTGAAAATAAGGTCTTGGATTCTATAGAATCATAGAACGGGAGGGGTTGGAAGGGGCCTTTAGAGCTCATCCAATCCAACCACCCCTGCAGAAGCAGCTCCCACCTAGATCAGGTCACACAGGAACGTGTCCAGGTGGGTCTTGAAGAGCTCCAAGGAAAGAGCCTCCACACCCTCCCTGGGCAACCTGGGGCCAGGGCTCCCTCAACACAAATAGCTTTTTCACTCTAGGTGGGACTTAAAATGAACAACCAAGTCCCCAGAGATGGCAAAACTCCATTTCTCTCACCCTACACCACCAGCAGGAGCTTTAGGAGGAGCCAAGCTCAAACCAAAGTGCCTGGCAGATTGCAGCTGTGTGTGTGTGTGTGTGTGTGTGTGTGTGTGATGGAGAGGGGGGAGCTATCTCCTCTTAATCCCTGCTTACACCATGCCTGCACTGGGCAGGCTTCTCAGCCTGCCACTCTCCTGAGCAAACAGAGGCTCGCCCAGTTGTAATAAGAAAAGTAAATAAATACATTTTAATGATCTGGTGCTGGTAATTAAGGATGCTGAAAGCCAGATGTCTCCCTGAAGAGCTCATAAGGCTTGCACAAGCTTGGCCCATTGTGAGGATGTGAGTTGATTATTAAAAGAAAACATTTAGCCAATGCAGAACAGGATCTTCATCTCTGCTATTACATAATGGCAAGAAGCAATTGGGTTTGGGAGCTGGGATGGATCCTTCCAGCCCGTGGAACAAACGCAGAGTGAAGTGTATTTATGGGCCTCCAACGTGAAATAGTTCCTCCTTGTTGTTCCAAGATGGGGGAGAGAGATCTTTCAAGAGGTAATAAATAAAATAGGCTCTAGTTGCTTTAACATGAAGCAAGATGAGTCCTCAGGATTAGTTTGGATTAGTCTGTTGCTAATGGCACTGGAGGTTTGTTTGGCTCTTGGCCACCGATTCACCTCGAATACGTCGAGCTAATTGGAAAAGCACCTGTGAGGAGATGTAGCTCACCACCTGCACTCTGCTGAAGTAAAATAAGCCTACATAATTGACTACATTACCTATTCATGTTATGAAATCACCCCCAGGCATTTTTATTATGATTATTATTGTTATTATCATCTCCTCCCAACCTGACACCCCCCCTCCTCTCCCTCCCTCCTTCCTCTTTCCCCAAGCTTTTATGAATCAAACTTTTGTCTCTTGCTCTTTTTTTTTTAACTCCCCTTGGAAGCCTGAGGATTTGTGCCACTGTATTAAGATCAGGGCTGCTCTGACTGACTTGCTTCTCCCTGCAGGCAAAAAAAAAGAAACCCTTCAGGAAACAAATCCATTTGGACATTTACCTGCGTGTTCTCACGGGACACAACCTCCTCCAGCTCTCTTTCCCTCAAGCCCAGTGGGAGCCTTGTCACTGCTTTATGTGGCTGTGGGGATAACAACTCAGAGCAGCCTCAGGAGGATGAAAACACCTCCTTGTTGGCTCTTTCTTTTTTGTTGGTCCCACGAGGTGGGGTTTTGCCCAGCTGTTGTTTTGCAGAAGGTGTGTGGGGCACGGTGTGGTTTGGAGATGGGTGGGCTCCCTGCTTTGTGGCAGCCACGTTAGAAAGTACCTTCCTGGAAGACTTTGAGAGTTAAATAAAGCTCAGATAAAAACATCTGTGGCTGCTAAGGAAATTGAAGACAGAGATAGGAAGAGTCATGGAGAAGAGCCATAGGAAATTCACCCTGATACATCTTCTCCCCCCTCCACCCCTCTTGGCAACTTTGCCACAGACTTGAACCAAGCTCAGATCAACTCAAGTCTCAATCAATTCTGGCTCCAAAATAACTGCTGAAAGGTTTAAAGGTTCCTCTCTTGCATTAGGACAAAAAAAAAAAAGGCCCCATTTTTCTGCAACTAAAGGATTTATCTGTGAAACAGGCCAGGCCTGGACACTGAACTGTGCTGACGTGCTATTCTCCCATGGGATGCCATCATGAAAAGTCCCACCTATTGCCCTGTCCTTTGTGCCAGGGAGGTAACCTCAGTGAAGAAGACTCCAGCAGCCCCTTAGTTCAAAGAAACTTTGCCACTTAGCCTGAGAGGTGAGGGTCCCTCTGCTAGGGCGTGCTCACTGGAGACCTGTATGATCTTTCTCTTCACCTTTGTCTTGTTCCCAGTCACTGCTGTGATGGCCTCAGTTTGGCTTTGCTGTTCAGTCTCCTCCTGATGTGGCTTTTCATGGGAAATAGTCCAGCATTGATGGATCTTGGAGGTTCCCCTGTCCCTGGGCACATGGTGCATATGGCCAACTACAGTCTGGAGCTGCACTGAAACATCTTCTGCTTCTCCTGGCCCTCTGAGTTGGCATTTTGAGGATTGCACTTAAATAGAACTGGCAAGGATCTACCAGACAATTGGGTAAGGCACCTCCAGCTACCCTGGACCCTAAGGGGATGAGAGGTGAGGGCTGTAAGCTCAGGATCTACAGAGCATCATGCAAGGGACCAGGAGATCCCACTGCTCCCCCAGCAAGAACCTTGGTGTCCTCCACTAATCCAGCTAAAGATTCAGTTGCAGCCACTCAGCTTCCAGCTTCTCTGCTCCTTTTGAGGTCTCTCATGTTTTCCAGGGAAGAGTTTTGTCTCAGTGTCCTGCTTCTGAGTGCCAGTGAAGTGTCTGTGTGTGTGTGTGTGTATGCACATGAGGAGCAGCTCTCAAGAACACTGAAGCCAAAGACAAGGTTCCTCACATTTAAAGCCCAGGAGAAAAATGCAAGTTAAGAGAAGCTCTTGCAGACCTCTTGTGGGCCGTGAAGCAGGGCAGAGTTCCCTCAGCACAGCTCTGGAGAAGACACCAGTGGTATCTCAAAGCACATCCAGGCAGAGAATCAGAGGTGAGCAGGGCTGGGGGGGGGAAGGTTTATTGCAGTGCTGAATTACTGAGGTTTAGCTTGTGGCCTTGAGCTCATCCCCATCACCCATACTGGGAGCTCATCTGCACCTCAGGCCAGACCCACAGCTCAAATGAATCTGCTTTCCTCTGAGCTGCAGAAGTGTAGCCACTCATTCCAGGCAGATCAGCATCCATGGGCTAAATATGGCATAACTCAACCACCCTGCCATTACTGTGATAGGGTTGGTGGGTTTTGATTCCCTTCCTTGAGTATATTCCCCTCTTCTTATTTGCATTGACCTCTGAGAAAAGAGCAGTATCAAAACAGGAGCTCAGATATTACCAAAGTTATTCTCCTGTTGTGTACCATGGATGATTATTTTATAGACAGGTATAAACCCCCCCTTCCCTCCCCACCCCACCCCCTGCAAAGGCAGCAGCTCAATAAATAATTAATGTTTCTTAATCCTGTAGCTATTTCTCTTGCTGTAGAAAAGAAAAGTTAATTGGTTTTCCATCATCTGTTTCCCTCTGACCTGGAGGAATCTGGCACAGCATTCATGCCCCTGCTTAAACATGCTCCCTTGTAATCTTTGTCATGCCCATGGTACAGAATCTGATTGGGGGGGGGGGGATAAACAAACTAATCAGAGAGATTTGAGGCACCTCCAGGAAGGTTTAGTCATCCTGACACTTTTGAGCTTAGGCAGCATCCATCAGTCTGGGGAATAATTAAGCCACTCAAGCCTTGATGAGGTAAATGCCACGCTCATTGGTGTGGAGACTGGGAAACAGAGTCACAGGGAGGTTATATGCTGTGGCCCAGACCACACAGTAAGTCAGTGGCACTGCTGAAAAGGCAGAATCTCCTCATTTACTCTGTTGCTCTGAGGTTCCATTGCCTCAAAGATGCCCCAGTGATGAAGAGGAAAGGGGCTGGAGCTCGCCCACCAGCTCCAAGGAAGCACCAGGTGAGGAGGAGATAGAAAAACCTTGGCAGTGCTACACACAGACAGGGGCAAAAGGGAAATGCTTTTGCCACCAGCAGCTTGCAAAAAGGAACTGAATGGTGGAGGGGGAAATGAGGTGCAATAACTCTGGGGTCCCAGGTGAACTTTGAAGTGAGATAAGGATTTGCTTCTCCTCTGTGGGCTGGTCATGTATCTAAGAGCTGACCTAAGGCATGTCTCTCAGTCAGGACACAACTGGAGCTCAGCCAGAATGCAGGACCCAGAATGCAGGTGCTCCTTCCACCTCATCACCCCCACAAGCCTCAGCTGGAACCTGTGGCCTATTTGGGCTTCACATTTGCAGCCCATTGCTGCTTAGTTCTCTTTCCTCTTAGCCCCAGTCCTACACCACAGCAGCCCTATGCATGCTCCAAACCAGCTCCATCCTTGTCAGGATGGTCGAGTTTGCTGAACAACAAGGACATGGAACGTAAATGGTTAGAGAATGATGTATTCAGGAGAGGAAAAGGACTTTGATCTCACTGCCTGTCAACTTCTTTCAATGCTCCAGGGTTACTCTGGTCCCATCCTGCTCCCCAGAGCATCTCTGGTCCTTGTTCTTCTTTTGTAAGCACTGTCATCCTTTTGATCTTCTGTATCCTCCAACTTTCACCCGTTTCTTTTTTTGAGGGGAAATGGGGCACCCTTAAAGCTTCTCAGCACTCTCTCACAATCCTCAAGTGTTTGCTGCAGGGTGACTTGGAGACATCCCATTTTCTCCCCAGCTTGTTTTTCCCCCTCTCAGCTACGTGCAGATGCTCAGCATCCTGCTCACCAGGAGAGCACAGGGCTCCCAAGCTCTTTTTCTCTCTCACCACAGCAATGCTATGCTGGATGCTTCTGCTTTCCCTTTGAGCCCAGGGGTTGCAGGTCCCTTGGAAAGCACAGCTTGCTGCAGCAATCAGCTGCTGCCCCCATGTAACTGGGGGGGAAAGGGAACTGCAGAGAGAAAAGCCAATAAGCTTGGGGAATGTGACTTTTGCAGCAAATACTTTGTGTCCTGATCTGCAGAGTCAAGAGTTTTGGGCTCTAGTGTCTCTTGTTGTCTTAGCCAGTGGTGGGGGCTGAAATGGCCATGGCTGCTGTTGCTTTGCTGGTGTCATGGAGCTGAGAAGTGCCACGAAAGCTGCTGTTTCAGGCTCCTGTGGTCTTCCACTACCTACCTCATGCTGTGTTTCACATGGGAGACTGAAGGGCAGAGCTTGCTGCACTACCTGGGCTTGAGAAGAGCAGCTTGTTTGGCTTTCTTAGGGTGGAATTCAATGGCTGTACCTGAAAGAGTTAACTGATTGGGGGGGGGGGGTTGGAAAGCAGAGCCAGTTCAGCCTAGGGGAGTTAGCAAGTACAAGCATTCTCCTAATCTGAAGCTTTGCTTAATTAGGTCTGATGAAGGCTTCAAGTGGGAGCCATCACTGCCACTGCAGTTTGGCTGGAGCAAATTCCTGCTAACGTTCCCTGAGCAGCCAATCTTGTACAAACAGCCCTACAGCTGGAAAATCAAATGGAAAATGTGGGCTCACATGGCACAGCTGAAGTCTGAGGGCGGGATGGGGGGGGAAGGCCAGGAGGTTACAGGGGAAGGATTCATGCTCCAAACTGTCTCTGCACATGTCCAGACTGAACTCTTGCAGATGTCTAGAGATGGTGAAGCCCAGCATCTCTGGGAGGCTTTGCCACAAGTTTGGCTGCATGGTCCCAGTGTCCCTCCCAGTCCCATGGGAATGGCAGAGCAGTGCAGGTGTTAAAGAGGCTTCATGGGACCTGTGGGGTTCCACAGGGATGGGTTCTGGGGTCATTCTGCTTCAACATCTTCATCAAGTACCTGGGTGAGGGGACACAGGGACCCTCAGCAAGTTCCCTGCTGGCACCAAACTGGGAGCACTGGCTGATTGCCCAGAGGCTGAGCTGCCAGGCACTGAGAGCTGGGCAGGCTGAGAGTTGGGCACAGAGGAAGCTGCTGAGCTTCAAGCAGGGCAAGGGCAGAGTCCTGCAGCTGGGGAGGAACAACCCCCTGCCCCAGCACAGGCTGGGGGTGAGCTGCTGGAGAGCAGCTCCAGGAGAGGGACCTGGCACTGCTGGGGGATCAGCAACTGACCATGAGCAGCAACGTGGGCTCGTGGGCAAGAAGCCAACGGCAGCCTGGGGGCATCCAGCAGAGTGTGGGCAGCAGGTTGAGGGAGCTTGTGCTCCCCCTGTGCTGTGCCAGAGCTGCTGAGGCCTCATCTGGAGTCCTGTGGCCAGTGCTGGGCTCCCCAGCTGCAGAGGGACAGGGAAGTGCTGCAGAGAGGCCAGTGCAGGGCCAGCAAGATGCTCAGGGGCCTGGAGCATCTTCCTGCTGAGGAAAGGCTGCAGGACCTGGGGCTGTTTAGTCTGGAGAAGGTTGAAAGTGGCCCTTCCAGTGCTGATAAATACCTAAAGGTAAACTATTAATTCCTATAGGAGCCAATAGCTTTGGGTCCATTGAAGAGCCTGGAAAAGTACCTTGTGCTACACGAACTCTTGATCCAGTGCTGAATTCCTTTCTCTCTTACATCTCACTGCTCTTTCTGCTTTGGTTTGTGTCCTCCAGAGACTCAGATCATGATCCCCCAGCGTGTGCTGCATGGGGACAGCAGCATTTCCCGGTAGGAGCTGAGAGATCACAGCATCATTCCCCATGGGAGCACAGGTCTGGGAGACCTCACCGAGACACAGCCTCCATGGAATCATCACAGGTATATTTCTCTCTCAGAAATGGCATCTGCTAGCACAAATACCTGCATGTACTCATTACTCATAGCCTGCCTTTTGGGGTTAGTTTGCTTTCATTGCTGTCTGACAGCAGCAATAGCAGTTGTAGCAGTACAGCCACAGAGCACCCACCTAATGACATCTCCATTGAACCACCCCCCTTCTTCTAATGAGGTCTTCAGCTTGACACAGTTGATGCTGAACTGACTGTAGAGGTGTTGCCTGTTCTTCACCTGAACAAAAGCTATTCAGAGACCAAAGAAGGGTCCTTGACGAGGCCCGGCCTCGCTCCTTCTGCCTTGCACACAAAACAAATCCGGGTTGTGAAACGCCTGTTGGAAAGGCAGATACAAAAATTCAACAGCCACAGGGCACCCAGGTTGGTGGATGGCTTCCAGAAACATTAGGTCATAGATTAACTTTTAATTTATCCTTTTCCCTCCCTCCTCCCCCCCACCCCTCCAAAATACACCCAGGCACTCTTCCAGCAGTTATCAAAAGTCACTCTTTAAAGAGAGGGTGTCTTCTCCAGCCTCTCTTCCATTGGCTTCATCCTCACCCCATCTCAAAGCTTTTCTTTCTTGATTTTACATTAAGGTGGAACAGCTCTAAGGGCAGGAACTTGATAGTTTCCTCTGGATCAACCCAAAACAAACAACCCCAAAAATCTGTGTTGGCCAAATGGTCCTCCTTGGAGGTGGGATAGAGGCCTTGCTAGGTTTGCTTGGCCTTTGCAGCTTGTTTGCTTGTTGACATCCTGATGGGGAGCAACCTGCTCCTTCTCATTTGAATAATGATTCCCTTGGAAAAGCACAGACAGTCATTGCAATGACAATGGGGACTTCACCCGTGGTGTGTTACCACACCGAGCAAAAACCTATGGCAAAGGCCCAGCAATGACATTCCTTTCAGCTCAGGGTTGCTAAAGTGCTGCCCAGGTGCTTTATAATGCACCTCCCAGCTGGAAAGTGGGAGAAGTGAAGTGATTTAGCCACCAGCCATAGGAATTGGTGGCAGAATTTGGGAGGCGGGTGAGGGAAACCCACCAGAGACAGCATCATTGATGATCTCAGACACCAGAGTCCATCCTGAGGTAGCAGTGCAGACTCAAGGATCTTGTCTTGGCTGGTGGGAGCAGCAATCTCACCTTCTGGCTGCTCAGAAAGCATCTTGTCCCTACTGGGTGCGATGCAAATGGCAGGGTGACCTCATTCCTCTGGGACAAGGAATCCAGCTTACACACCACTGTTGCGCCTGTTATTGAGGTCATTCGGTTGCAGAGCTCCTTCCAAAGTCACTCCTTCCAAAGATTTGGGGGCAGAGGCAATGTAACCAGGTTTAATCTTAGCTTTTACCTCTAGGCAGCACTCCTACCATGTTACCCTCCTTTAACAACTGATTCAAAGGCAGAGGGGTGCTGCTGTTACAGTAGATGCTGTTGATCCCAGCGGTGCAAGACCACTTAAGCACATTATTGGAGTTACAAACATCCACTTCAGTCCCAAGTCTAGAAAGCAGAGATGGAGAACAACCTTGAAACACCATCTAGCTTAACTACCCCCTTCAGGATGAAGGAGCAGAGACAGCTCTGCCTAACCCACGTTTGGCACTTTTGTGTGTCGTGGCCTTAAAACCCATCGATGACTCGATTCCATGTTTCCGTAAGGAACCTCTCCTGGGTTTTCACTCTATTTAGATGTTTCCTAACCTCAACTCCTTTGTTCCACTTCATTCCTTGCTCTGCTGAGAGTGAACAGAGGGCTATTTCCCTCCCTCACAGATTTCTGCATGCCTTTGATTCCTCCTCCCTCTCAGACCCCTTTTTCTCAGCTGAGCAGCTGTGTCTCTCTCAGCATCATGTTCTCTGACTGCTCCTCAATCCTGCTGCTCCCTCTGTTGCATAAAACACACAGATGCCTGTCCTCAATCCACCAACAGAAATTCATTTAAGTCTAAGGAGATAATTGAAGCTTGTTGGATCAATAGCAGGCAATGATCTAATTTATTGACCGGAGATCTCAATCTGTGCAGTAACGGGTTAGTCATCGATACGTGCATAAATGGCAGGGCATCTGTGGCCAAATCTAACCTGGCCTTACAACATCCACATCTTCTCCATCAGTCATTTGGGTTCCCTCTGAGTCTCCAAGCATTTGCCCAATGATGAGGGTTGAACCAAAACCTGACAAATCCCCACCAAGTCTCCGTGGCTTGAACCAGAGACTCAAGCGTGGAGCAATTCCACGCTGGTACTGTCCATCATCAAACAGACACATTGGGATGAGCACTAAAAGCTGTGGATTCTCTCATGTTTTACACAGGGCTCAGCATATAAAGGCTTTATTTTTTGCTTCTCTATACAGCCACCAAAGACAGATTGCTGTTGCCAAAGCTGATCAGGGCAGCTGGAGGCACCTCCTCTCTCCATCTGATGTCTACCCTCGTGCTTAAGCAGAGTGGGATAAAGCTGGGTGCTGCTGAGTGCTGTGGCATTTGAGTATGCTTTGTTTTCCCCCCTAAAAATCCCCCCCACAAGAGCTCCCAAGTCCACAGGGTATCCTTTTGCCACCTTAAGCAGACAGTGAGACGTGGGAATCTGAACACAACCCAAATAGCCTGAGATATACTGTGACGTGGATTTAAAAGGAAGAGGAGGAGGAGGTGGGGGGGGGATATATTAGCACACAAAATATTAAGTCATTCATATTTTCTGCAATTAATTTATCTGTCATCAATAGGCTCATAAACTATTTGACTCTGTGACAGCTTGGAAAGGGGAAGATGCCAACTTTTCCTGCAGGTGTGCATCTGGTTGGGAAGAGAGCAGGGATTGTACGTGCAGGGAGGGAGGGTGAAAGGAGGGAGACAGAGGGGAGGGTTGTGAAATAACATAGGGAGGGAAAGGGTTGGAAAAAAAATGCTGGCTAGCTGCATTCATTCTCCTTAGAAGTGTGAAAGGAAGGTGTGCAGAGCCTTGGCTTCAAAGCAGCATTCCCAAGAAGTAGGTCGAGAACTCCTTAGTGAACAATTGCATTGATCTGGCTTCAGGCAATGGACCCCTGCAAGAAGCCCAGGGCACTACAGAAAGGTTTCAGCACATTTCCTATATGACAATGATACTTCAAATGTGTATTCAGGGCCAGAAATCAGGTGCTCACATGCCACTGTGATCATAAACCCTCCTGATTTCACCAGTGTGTAGGTTCCTTTATGCTTTTTGCCTATTTGCTCTACAGAGCTTTTTCCCTTGGCTCTCAGCTGGATATCTCCACCCTCAGCCTATTTAATGGCCATGGATTACAGGGCTTTGGGGCTTCGGAGATACAGAAAATGACTCAAGACAGATCCAATGAGTCTTGGTAAAAGCCAAGCAGAGAGGGGTGTTATCAGAAAACCAGACAGCATTATGAGTGAACCCACTCTGCCTTCTACCAGGCTGGACACAGGTGACATAAACTGAGATTATCAGCTGTTTTATCAGCTCTCAAAGGTTTCCTGTGAGCCAGAGCAGCGTGGCTTTGAAGGGATGAGAGATGCATGCCAGAGGAAGAAGTATGAGCACGGCAAGTGGGCCTTGGTGCTCCCAGACACCTTGAGCTGAAACCCTTGTGTGGCAGCAGCTAGTAAAACGTGTCAGGCAATGGAGAGGACCTCTGAGCTGGGAGAAGAAGCCAATCTTTCCAGGATACACCTCCTTTCCCCCACCTCTGTGCCTGCATTTGCTTGGAGTTTGTGTTTTCCAGACCTCAGGAAGCTTGGAAGTACTTGTAAAGCTCATTCAGTGGCTCTGTGCTGCTTTGTGGGATCTCTTGGGGGGAAAGATTTCCCAACCTCCCTTTTCTTTTCCTCTCCTCTCTTTCCTTGAAGTTCATGATTTCATTTTACTATCCAGAAACATTCTAGTTCCCACACTGTTCCCTCATCTCTAGTTTGAATTGGGCTAGTTTTGCCTGTCTGGTGATTTTTGGCAACATAAAAAGTCACAGATAAGCACTTGATGATTTCTACTGATGCCCAGAAGACTGAGAGGGCTTTGCACTCAAATGGTAAAAAAACTGTTCTCTGCTTGAAAAGGGGGAGAAAGCAAAGCCACTTACAGCCACAGAAACAAGTCACCCCTTTGGAAATGTGGCAAAGTCCTGATCTAAAAGCTTTGTCAAGAAGCAAAGCACATCATGAGTCTCAAGGGATGAGGGAAAAGTAGTAGTGAGTAGAGTCCCTGGCTACCTTTTTGCCTGCCTTTTGGCAAAGAAAGTCAAGGGAGAAGGTAAAAGCAAAGGTTTGGAATGGAAAGGCAGGAAAAATCTGCAGTGAGGAACTAAGAAATGAAGGTTTGGGTTTGTTAAATAGTGAGGGAGCTGAATTTCTACTGAAGCCCAAGCAGAGAGGATGCTTTCAACTGAAGCCTTTCAAATCCATCAGTCTGGCTCTCCCATGCACATTTATGTTAAATGTTTTCTTCATTGCAGGCTTGTTAGTCCCCCCCAGTGAAGCTTTAACACGATGCAGAGGAGCTCCTGCACCTGCACCCTGCAGCCAGCGTGTGCTGGGAGCTGCAGCCGTGCAAACAAGGCGTGTGCCTCCGTGCCAGGCCCTGCGATAACGTCTCTGTCACCCATACACCCGCCTCGAAACTCGAGACACAAACACCTCCTGGCTTGGGGAAGCTCCAGATCAACCCCCTGCTATATGTTGTCTCTTCATTGTGAGTTAATAGTGTGCCAAGAAGGCCAAGAGCATCCTGGCTGGGATCAGCACTGGGGTGGCAGCAGGAGCAGGGCAGGGATTGTCCCTGTGCTGGGCCCTGGGGAGGCTGCAGCTCCAGGGCTGTGTCAGTGCTGGGCCCCTCACTCACTGCCACAGGGACACTGAGGGGCTGCAGCGTGGCCAGAGCTGGGCACAGAGCTGGGGAAGGGGCTGGA
>WBNH01012078.1:0-24844 GCA_013401255.1 Urocolius indicus | reverse complement strand
GCACAGGGACATGAGCCCAAAGGGATGCACATCTCACCGAAATGGGTCAGTTTCTGCTCAAGTCACAAGCAACAGGACCAGGGGAAATGGGCTCCAGTTGCCCCAGGGGAGGTTGGGTACCAGTTGCCTTCCAGGGATTGGAGCTGAGGCAGAACTGTTTCCCTGAGAGGGGTGTCAGCCCCTGTGCCAGGCTGCCCAGGGAGCTGGGGCAGTGCCCAGCCCTGGAGGGATCCCAAAGCCGTGGGGCTGAGGTGCTGAGGGCCATGGGGTAGTGCTGGGGTTTGAATTGTGAAGTCAAAGCTCGGACTCCAGGAGCTTCAAGCTCTTTCCCAACCCAAAATGATTCTGCGATTCATTCGGTTTGCTCAGCTCCAAGAGCCTTCCAAAAGGAATTCAATGAAACCAGGGGGAAAGGGAAGAAGCAACACAAGGAATGTCACTCCACAAACAGGGAAAGGTCCTGAACGTGCCACTGGCGTGTTGCTGCAGACAGCTTAAGCTGAGAGAAAATTCCTTGGCAGTGACATCAATGCAGCATCAAGTGATGCATTTTCTTGGGCTGAGATTCAATTTAAGGTCTCTTCAGTGAGTGGAATGATTGAATGGGACTTAAAAAAAGCCCCAAACCCACAAACCCACACTAACAAATGAGACTCCTTTTGTTAAAGCTCTCAGCAGCTCATCATTTAAAAGGGTTTTTTTTTCCCTCCCTCCCCTTTTTTTTTCCCCCGCACTTGAACTGTGGTTTATGTACTGAAGTCTGCTGAGAATTTGCTTGACTTTCACTAGAAGTCATCCCTCCCATCCACTAGAAGCTGGCAAGAGTGTTTTCTGATGCTGAATGAATCACTTTGAGGATCGTTGGCGACTCCACACTCATCCCTTTCCACCTCTGAGCCAGAAGAAACCACAAATCCTCAGAATGTCAGGGAAAGAGAGTGAGAAAAAGGCCACTTTGAGCCGTGCACCCTCGAGAAATACAGCAACAGAACACTCTCTTTTGATTGCTTCTACTTCTTCTGTTAAACTGGGCAGCTTTCAGCAGCCAGTGTTTTACAACCTCCTCAAACCTGCCCCCAGACCATTGGGTTTAGTGACACCCCCCCCCCACCCCCCCGCAAATCTCTCTCTCTGAGTGACTGGAGTTAGGCAAAACCCATCCCCAAAGGTTTCATGATGCAGATGTAGGGATTGCCAAATGCAGACTCAACCAGAGGGCTGGTTTGCTAAAAATAGGGAGTAGGTTGTTAACTCTCTTTCTGTTGATCCAAATTAAGTCAGAGGACAGAGCTGGTGGGAAGGGAAGGGGAAGGGGCCGCTGAGCTCAGCACTTTCCAGTTCTATCCTCCCATCTCCTTCAGACCAGGGCTGGAAGGAATCCTGTGGTGACCTGTGTGTTGACACCACCAGATCTCCATCTTTCAATGGTTTAGGCTAAAGGCAGTGTTTTATACCATGGGGTTGGGAAATGAGATGAAATATGTCTCTAAGATTCTGCTGTTGCGTTTGCAGGGTCTGCTGTGACCCTGCCACATGAGTCACCAGAGTCTGCCTTGAGTTGGGAAACGGGAGTTTCATCTTATGTGGCTGTTGAATCAAAGCTGGTTGATTTGGCAGAGAGAAGGAGCTCAAGCCAGCAGCTCATCCTAACTCTTCTAGACAGGTCTTTCTGACCAGGGTGAGTTGATGCTCACTGGGTTTCACTCCTCGATGGTGTCTGCAGGTGCATCAAGATGGTTTTGAGGTGGTCTGCAGGTGGATCAAGATGGTTTTGAGTGGTCTGCAGGTAGATCAAGATGGTTTTGAGGTGGTCTGCAGGTGGATCAAGATGGTTTTGAGGTGGTCTGCAGGTTTTGCAGAAAGGTTTTAGGAGGGACTTGTTCAGAGGCAGTGCTGCATCTGCGTTTGGGAGAGGAAGGTGTGGAGCACAGCCAGGATGATCTCTCCCAGACATGACCCTTCAGCTGGAGATTGAAGCATTCTATGGGACAAGACTTAGAGGCAATTTCTAGAGCTGAGCTACAGCCCACTCCCCAGACACCTTATCTTCATCTCTAATTGTACCCATTCACATGCAATCAAAACCCAAGGGGTTTGGGATTAGATCTGCTTTGATGTTACCCTGGGCAGCTGAGCTTTGAGTGTTTTGAGTGTTTGTGCCAGGGGAAGAAGAGGTTGCAATGTGAAGTGGCTGCAAGGTTAAGCACACCTCAGCTTTGCTTTGACAAGTCATCTCTCGTGCTTCCTTGCCTTGCTGGTCACTGCTATGAACTTAAACCCCATAAATGCTGAAGGGGCTTGGGGTGAGGTGAGGAGAAACCTCAATAAATTAAGACTTCTGCAGGATTAGATCAAAACAAGACAGGAAAACTAGATAGTTCCTCTCCCTCCTGTGGACCTCATTTTTTGGGGGGCCTTGTGCCTCAACAATTGATACTTTTTTGGATGAAAGGGGAGGGGGAGAGTGGAGAAAAGTCACTCGAGAAGCGAGTCGAAGGCTCCGACATGTGTTCTCGGCCGCTTGAATTCAAGCGGAGGCTTTGCAGCCTTCCCCGTGGGAGCTGCCTTTCACAGCTCAACCCTAATCCTCTGGAAATCGCCTGTTCCCTACAGCTGTTGGTTCCCCACATCAACTCTTTGTTCCAATCATCCTCGGCCCGAGATGGTGTGGGCTGCCTCAAAGGCTGCCGGCTCCATCCCTTCTCGGCGTACTTCAATCGCCTTCGGAGGAGCCTCAGCTCCGTTTGAAGCCCACCCCCAGCCTCTCCTCCCTCCCCCCTTTCCACATCCCTTATTTTATCTCATATCAGGGAGGGGGAGGGATGTCTGGGCAAGAAAATAATTAGAAATGAAAGTGAGATGAGCAGAAGCTGTCGCGACAAATGGGGCCAAAATGGTTTCGGGGCCTTTTAACGGGAGAAGTCAGCTGCAGCTGCCATCCCCGTGGCCATGGGGAAAAGCACAGGGCCCAGTGGGACTCGGGCATGAAAGCCTCAGACCAGACAGACTTGAAGGGATGAGATGATGGACTGGGGCAGCTTGGTGTCATACAAATGGGTTGGTAATGAACACAATATGGGGGTGTTTTTTTTCCCCCCCTCTCCATTTCGCTGAGCACCACTCCCCCAGGCTCAGCTTTGTGCAGAAGTGTTCGAACTCAGCTAAGAAATGGCTCTCAGTTGCTGACAGATGGTTCTTGCCTGATGCTGGGAAGCATTCTGGGCTTCACCTTGTGAAGGGGTCAGAGCCTTCAGCCTCTCTGAGACAGGCACAATGATTCGTTAATGGCTTGTCCTCAGTTTATTAACCAAAAGGTCAGGATAACACACCACAGTCATCCAGATACAGAACACACAGGGGAAAAAAAAACCCTTGAGAGTCTTCACAAGAGACCTTAAGAGTTGATTATTTATGGGAGGAGGTCAGATGGCCTTTGGGAAGTTGTTCCTACTAGGTGCAAGGCTGAAAGCATCCCCCAGCTTTGAGGACCAAGCAAGAGGCCAAGATGAAGACAGCATCCTTGTCTTCTCCCAGCCATCCAGCCACACACTAATCAAAGAGAATGCTAAGCTGGGTTTTCCTTCACCAGCCAGGCCTTAAGCATCGGCTCTGATGCTGTAGGCAGCATAGGAAGCGTTGTCTTTTGGCCTGGAGCTGTGGGGAAGCCCTGCTGTGATGACCAAGACATGGTCAAAGCTCAGTAGTCTCATGGGATTGGGAGATGTGTTCCCTTTTCCTCCAGACTCCAAATATTTTGCCCCTGGCAAGAGGAGGTACCTGCTGCATTGCTGTCAGAAGTGCTACAGGACAATGGAAAATGTTTCATAGAACCATAGAATTGGTTTGGTTGGAGAAGAGCGTGAAGCTCCTGGAGTCCAAATCTACTACTACTAACCCGTGGCCCTCAGCACCTCAGCCCCACGGCTTTGGGATCCCTCCAGGGCTGGGCACTCCTCCAGATCCCTGAGCAGCCTGGCACAGGGGCTGACACCCCTCTCATGGATAAAGTTCTCCCTCAGCTCCAATGCCTGGAAGGCAACTGGTACCCAACCTCCCCTGGGGCAACTGGAGCCCATATTCCCTGGTCCTGTTGCTTGTGACTTGAGCAGAATCTGACCCATTTCGGTGAGATGTGCATCCCTTTGGGCTCATGTCCCTGTGCCCTTACTTCAAGACTTGCAGCACCTGAGCAGAGCCACCACAGTGTCCCCTCTCTCTGTTTTGGGGTATTTCCCCCCACCAAAGCCAAACGGGATGCTCAGCATCAGCCCATCTGCATCCAACATCCTTCATCTCTCCTTTATCCTTCCTTCCATCACCCACAGGCCGCTTTCCAGGTGCTCTCCGCATCTCCCCAAACCAATTCCTCTTGAAACAACCACCTCAAAACACCGTTAGGGCCCAACTGAGTTGAGCCTGGCTCCTTTCCCCAGCCTCGATGGCGAGGGCTGGCTGGCACTGAGGCTTCCATCCCGCCCGGCGCTTTGAAGGCCTCAGCGGTGACAGCTGGACCGTGCCACAATCCCCTCGGCCCTTTGGGTTAAGCTAGGGTGTTGTTAAAATAGTCCTTTCCCCCTCCTCCCCTGCCCAAAGGGTGACAACTGCACAATTATTTTCGACTCTGTTTACAGACCCGCAGCGTAACTGGAGCTGGCGGGCGGCCGGGGAGGAATGGGACACGGTGGGAGAAGGGGGAGAGGGAAGAGAGACCTCAGGGGGTTTCACTTCAATTAACAGCCACCCCCATTTCTCCCACGGGTAGCTGAGGGTGTTAGGAAACTCCTGAGTGGGTTTCACCTCGATTAACAGCTCCCAGGGATGCTGGAAAACTCGTGTCTGCGTGCAAAAGCCGAGAGCACCCGAGAGATTGGTGGCTGGAAGCAAGAGCAAGAGGGATGGGGAGCAGCTGAGGGATCTGGGGGTGTTCAGTCTGGAGATGAGGAGGCTGAGGGGAGACCTTCTTGCTCTCTACAACTCCCTACCCAGGAGCTGTGACCAAGTGGTGGGATCAGTCTTTTGCTCCCAAGCTACAAGGACAAGAGGAAACAGCTTCAAGTGGCACCAGGGAAGGTTTGGATTGGATGTGGCTTAGTGGTGGGCTTGGCAGTGTGAAGGGAAAGGTTGGACTCCATGAGCTTAAAGGTCTTTTCCAACTGAAATGGTTTGATGACTGTATGATAAGGAGCTCCTGGGCAGCAGCATGGGGCTGGGCAGCCCCAGTCCCTCCCATCCCTGAGCATCCCTCGGTGCCTGTGGCCTGGGAGCCTTTCTACGGGCCCCCAGCACCACCTAGTGTTCCCAAATCCTCCTGGGGTTCATTCCTGCGTTCCCTGACACAAGTCTGACCACAAACCGTGTGATGCTGATGTCCCCAGGGCCAGGATAACAGCAGCATCCCACAAGAACAACCCCCTCTCTCCCCCAGTTAACTGCCTCTCTTTCCATTTAACTGCAGGCTCTCAGGTGTGAAGGCTGATCCCCCAAAACCCGACACCTCGCTTGCCACAGCTCTCCCAAAGCATCCTTCTCCACGGACAGGGATTGGCAGAGCAGGCTGAAGGGCTTCAAGCCTCTAAGATCACTTCTGCAGAGCACACCAGGGCTGTATTTCTCTTCCTAAAGGTCAGCGGGTATCAGAGGTTTGCATTTGCTCTCGGCCTCCAGCCCAAGGGGTTGGATGTGGGTGAAATGAAACCATTTAGGATCGATTGGTGCTGGAAATTAGCTGAAGTGATAAACGTTTGCTCAGGAAAGAGAGTTAGAGCTGGGCAGGAGGGTAAAAACATTGTGATGGGTGACAAAGGTGGGGGAAAAGAAGGAAAAGTAAACAGCAGCGTGAACAATGACACTTCCCAAACCTTATTTCAGAAGCAAAGAGTTCAGTGGTGAGGTGTCAAGACAATAAGACTGATTCTCTCTGTCTTTTCAGGTGAAACTATACCCCACCCCCCCCCACCCAGTATCTGCTCCTGACTCTCACAGCTTCACACCCCCCAGTGACTTTGCTCTCGGTCAGAGACGTTTCTTCCAGCTCCAGGTGTTTGAAACCAACGATTCCCCTCTCCTCCCTCCCCCCCTATATATCCCTTATTTAAACAGAGGCCATGGGCAGGGCCAGCAAATGGAGCTGCTGGGCTGGGGAGGTGACATTCCTCCCTCTGGCCATCGAGATGTGCCCTTGCTCCACTCACTGCTGAATGACAGCCTCTGCCTTCCTTTCCTCTTCCATTCCTTTCCTCTGCCTACCCCTATTCTCTTTCTCACGAGCTTCTGTCCCTTATGTCCCATTTACCTCACCCAAGCCCTCTGCAGGGGCAGCATCCAGCTGGGGCTGCTGCAGCTGTGGCTGAGCTCTCCCTGCTTTGGTTTCATTCCAGTCCCCCCTCTCTCCTCTTTTTACCCAGACAGGGTCTCAGATGTGCTCAGAGACAGGGCTGTAACAGAAACCTTTGAGGTGTTTATTTCTTTGCTTGTGTCTGCCTTCTTTGCCAAGCTCTGCCCCAGAGTGATTCCTTTCTGCCTGGCCCTGCACGGATGCTGTTTGCTTCCCTGCAGCTGCAGATGGGTTGGATTTATTCATCTCCTTTGGCCATCTGGAAAACTCCTTCCTTGGAAGCCTTGGCAAGAGAGTGAGGCTGAGTTCAAACAAACCCCTCACCACCTCCTTTGCTGATTCCCAGTTTGCATCTTTTCCCAGGGCTCTTTTGTCTCCCCCTCACATCCTGTATGGGGAATATGGGTGATGGGTGTTTGGAAGCAGCTGCCTCTGTGCCACTTCTGCCTTTAGAGCAGGGCACTGGGGCTGGAGCACAAGGGTGATGGGGAGCAACTGAGGGACCTGGGGATGTTTAACCCTGGAGAAGAGGAGGCTGAGGGGAGACAGGAGCACTCTCTGCAGCTCCCTGACAGGGGGCAGCTCTCTTCTGCCAAATAACAAGTGACAGGACCAGAGGAAATGGGCTCAAGCTGCCCCAGGGGAGGTTGAAGCTGGAGCTGAGGCAGAACTGTTTCCCTGAGAGGGGTGTCAGCCCCTGTGCCAGGCTGCCCAGGGAGCTGGGGCAGTGCCCAGCCCTGGAGGGATCCCAAAGCCGTGGGGCTGAGGTGCTGAGCGCCATGAGGTAGTGCTGGGCTTGGAAGAGTGAAGTCAGAGCAGCTTCAAGCTCTTTCCCACCTGAACCCTTTTAGTAGGGGCTATAGTGGCTTGTTTTAGGAGGTTTCCCATGTGCTCAAGCCTTGGTGCAGGAGGGGAGGAAGAGTAAACAAGGCGTAATTACCTTGGTAGTCTCAGAGAGGGAGCACATAAGCATCTGTGGCTGGCTCAGTGTGCCAGGACACTCTCCAGCTTGCTTTCCAACCTTCCTGCATCCTAAAATTGCAGGCAAGCCATGCAGCTCATCCCTCCAGATGAGCTACAGGAGCAGGAGGTGACCTTTTCACCCATCCCTTCTGCCAGCACAGGGAAATGAGGGAAATCATTTCCTGGCTCTGACACACGATCATTTCCACCATTTCTGTAATTAATCCTCAGCTCTTCCTGAGTAACCTGATGCCTCTTCTCCCTCCTCTTCCTCCTGCCTGCTCCAGCCTGTGCCAACTCCTGCACCCTTGGAGGCTTCAGGTACCAAAAAGCACCTTGTTATTTCCCCCCAGAGGCCACCCTGAGATGTTCCCAGGCAGCATACTCCTGTGTCCCTGGTCACTCCCTGCAGGATTTGCATGGAGGTGTGAAGAGACTGGCAGAGGGGGATGGTTTAGGGGGCTGCAGTTCAGCCTGGCATAGGCAGGGAGGGAGAGAACCAGAGATGAGTAGGACACAGAACAGCTCTATTTTTGAGGTCTCAGAGTTTCCTAGACCAGGGATTGTGGCTTTTTTGTCCTTTGCCAGGGCTGATTTGATGTGATGGCACTAATTTAGCAAAGCTTGAGCCCTGCCTTGAGGGGTTTTATTTGGCTGGGGGACTCCACTGTGGAACACCCCCCCCCCCCCCCACCATGATGCTCAATGGCATCACCAAGCTCTAGACTCAGCTTAGACAAGTTAGAGAGTGGTTTCAAGGTTGTTGAAGGAACTGAGAGGGTTTATAAGAGCTGGCTGAGTCGAGATACAGCTACAAATCAGAGATGGCTATGGCTTTGGCTTTGGCTGTGGTTTAGTGCTTCCTTTCTCTGGACCACTTGCAAGTGAGACCTTTTTCTTGCTCTGGTTGGATTCTGTTTCACCCCCCCCCTTAAGCTCAGGAATTGGTCTTGCCTACGATAAACACAGATGGAGAGGTGGTTTGTTTCCTCTAGAGTAAGATCCGTTCCCCAAACACACACCCTTTGCTTTCATTCTGCAAATATTTGAGGGCACCAATTTTCCTGGCAGCCAAGAAAGAGACCAACAAGGAAGCGTTTGGCAGGGGCCAGTTTGCTTTTCAGAGCTCAGCTTGAGCTGAAGGCTTTTGCTTTGAGCTCAGCTCAGCCTATGGAGAGGAGATGTGGGGTTTAGGTACCAGATGGGAGGGAGTTGAGTGGGATTTTAGGTGCTTTCAGTGGCATTTTTGGACATCCTCCCATGGTTTTGCTCATGGGCTTGCACAGAAGAGGCAGCACCTCCCCAGCTAAATAATTCTTCCCATGTCCATCCCACCTCTCATTTCTTTCTCAAGCTCAGGAAGGATTTTGGTGGGGGAAAGTGGGGGTGAAGCCTCCCATGTGCCTACAGCACCTCCAGGGCTTGTGGCACACGCAGCTTGCTCCTGGAAGGGGAAGATGGGGGGGAAGGTGTTGCCAGGCAGAGCTTCCAACCATGAAGCCACTTGAAGAACCACAGGGAATACGTGGCAAACATTCCCATTCAGCTTCCTTACTCCAAATTGCCTGTGGCAGGTGTAAAGCTGCTCTCAGTGGTGTAAGTGCCTGTCCAAGTGACTTAGATGTCGGGGCTGTTCCACAGAAGGCTCTGTCAGTGATGATAAGGCTGTTTTCTCTTCCCCAAGGGCACGGTGGGGGTTAATTATTGAACTTGCAGGGCTGGAAAGTGGAAAGTGTTATTAAGGATCAAACTAGGAGGGGGGTTTTTATGAGAGGCTGAGTCAGAGAAAGTGAGTTTGGAGTTGAAATATGAGTTCTGAGTTGGGGGGGTCTCTTTCCCCCACCCTCCTCAAGGAGCATCCCCCCTGACCTGGGGGAGAGGGTAGAAAATGAAGTGCTTCAAAGGAATGAAGGGTGTTCTGCAGGGTTTCATGGGTGCAAGTAGCTGAGGTGAGGGGTGATGCCTCAATACAGCCCACTCCCCCCTCTCCATCCTCACCCAAGGAGGGGAAGGAAGCCTCGAGGCAGGCAGCTTGTCAAGTCAGAGCTGTTGCAGAGGGAACTGCAAAGGAAAGCACTTGCTGTGCCCAGGGGAGGGTTTTTTTTTTCTCCTAGGTGTGCAGGATTGGGTTTTTTTTCCCCTCTGGCTGAGAGTTTGGGGCAAGCTGGGAGCACCCAGGGCTGGCAGGGAGGAGGCTGGTGCCCGCAGGCAGGGGAGGAGCAGAGCTCACCTGGGCACAGGGACGGGCGGCTGGATCGCTGGGGCAGGTAAGGCTCTGCTGGCTGGGCTTAGAGGAAAGGGGCTTCCTTGGGAGGGGGGAAAAAGGGGCTGGGGAAGAGGGTGGGAAGTCAGCCCAAGCTGTTGGATTCACCCCCTCCACGGCTGGGAAGGGATCCCCACCTAGTTGCACTTTGGGTGGGTAAGGAGAAAGGGACCCTTAAGTTTGGCATCCAAAGCAGCCTCACAGAGAGGGGTTGAGGTGAGCAAGCTCACATCCAGCCCCCTGGGGAAGCAAATTGAGGTGGAGAGGGTGGACATAGGGTAAGGGGTGGGCGCTGCCCTTGACTTAGAGGGGTGTCCCACTGCCCTGAGGTGCCAGGGGGATGGGGCACAGGAGGGTTTGCTGTTCTCCCCTTCCCAGCCCGGAGGCTGCGGTGGCAGAACAGGACGGGGCAGCCCAGCAAACAGGCAGCAACGTTTCCCCAAGGAGGAAGCTGAAAGTATAAACACAGCACCTGGGGCCTGAAAGCAGCCAGAGGTGAGATCCTAAGGGCAAATGCTCTCCCCACAAAGCCCCCCTTCAGCCCCTTGCTCCCCTCCCAGCCCAAATTGAGTGCCAGAGCTGGACTCAAATCACCACAGAGTGCATTGAGCCAGAAGCTCTGCTCCTCACCCTCCTCTCTCCCTGCAGAATTGCCTAAGAAAAGTCTCCTCTAGTGCCCCAAAAATGGGCAGATGAGGAGGAAAAGCAGAGTCCAGGGACTTGCCCTGCTCGAGGGAAGGATGCTTCCCTTCACAGGCTTCCTTCCTTCTTCCTACCAGCTCCTTGTCACAATCCCAACACCACCCTGAGGGTGAGATCTCTGAGGCTACAGGGCACTTGCAAAGGTACCTACATCTCCCTAAGAAACCCAGGCAGCTGCTGCAACGGCCTTTGGTGGCTGTGTTGGATTAGAAGTAGCGTGGCCAGCAGGAACCAAGGCAGTGCTTATGCCCCTGCACTGAGCACTGGTGAGGAGAGTTCAAAGCAAGGAGTTACAAGACAAGGAAGAGCAGCAGCAGCAGGTAGAGAGCAACAGAACCTCTCCATCACCAGCTTTTCAGTGTCTCTCTCCCTTTAGTGCCCCTTTTCAGGTGGCTGCTTGGTGTCTATTAAATATCCCCCAAACTTGAAGCTTTCGCCCCATTTGGAACTCCCAGGTGAGGTTTTCCCATGGCAGCAGGGTCTTTGTTCTTCACATCAGCTCCTGCAGCACCTGAGGGTCCTACAGATATCCCCCAGCAACTGAGCTCTAACAGGTTCCAAGCATGATGATCATTTCTGCCCTAAAAGTCTCAAAACCCCTGAGGGAGCCTTTAGAGGCACAAAAGCCACTTCTCCTTATTGCTCAGTGTCACCCCGTGCAGATGGAGGCAGAGGGAGGAGTGAATGAGCCACCCCCAGTGATAATGGGATGAAATGGTTGCAAGTGAGGTTTGCAGTCTGACATTAGTGCATTAGGGGCTCCAGCTCCTAGAAGAGCTAATGGCTGTGATTGCAAGTGCCTCAACAGACAAGGAAAAGGCAGGGGATGGAGTGAGGCAGGCAGCAGGCAACAGCAGAGCTGGGATTCCTATCTCCTGACATCTCCTGGGTGCCTCTGCTATCTCACTCTCCACAGAGGTGGAGTTATCTCCCCTCCTTGTCTTCTTGCTGAGCTGCTGCCTTCCCTTTCAAACCTCCCAGGCAGAGCATTTAAGCTGTGGGGTTGTGTTGTGTTCAGAGCTGCACATGGAGAAGGTGCTTTTATGGCTGATAGGTGTCAGCTGCTGCCAGCCTGTTGTGTCTTGGGGTTGATCCTCTCCTGCAGCCTCAGCACAAGGAGACCCAAACTACCTTGGAGAGGGTTGGAAACAGCTTCCTTATCTCCACATATGCACCTCAGTAACATTCCCCCAGCTCAGCCTCACTCTTTCTATTTCTTCTGGGAAGTCAGCCCTTTCCCTGGGGACCATCCCTGTCACTCCTGGATGCTCTGAGGTCCAGGTGAGCCAGCTCTGGGGAGTGTGAACTGCTGGGTTAGCAGAGATCAAAGGGCAAGAGTTAATTGCAGGGCTGATGGCTGAGACCTGTTCCCACCTAGTGAACTTTGTCATTTCCAAGCTGAGGAAAACAGAAGGGAGATATTATTGATGCACTAATAAAACCTTTAGGATAAACAAATTAAGCCCCCAATAAAGCAAACAAGACCTCAGGGAAAAGGCTGCTCAGGGAGGGTGTGGAGGCTCCTTCTCAGGAGGTTCCCAAAGCCACCTGGACACGTTCCTGTGCCCCCTGAGCCAGGGGAACCTGCTTGAGCAGGGGCTGGGGCTGGATGAGCTCTGGAGCTCCCTTCCCAACCCCCATCGTTCTATGAGTCCATGAAAACTCCAAGTGCCCCAGGTTTGGCTGAAAAGAGATTGTCTGTGGCTGCCAGGGTGGGGTGAGCACACGAAAGCCTTGTCAGCCTCCTCACCATCCTCTTGGCTGCTCCAGATGCCTCCCAGGGTGCTCGTGTGCATTAGACATAAACCAAGCAGCAAACCCTCTCCTCTGGGAGGCGATAAGAGCAGATGAAAGAGTAAATCATTAAGGGCAGATCATTGAAGGGTAAATCATTAAGCAGCGTTGGAGCAAACAGGAGGCAAAGTGCATGGATTCTGAGGCAGCAGTGTCTTATCAGGTTGGTGACGGACTGGGGCAAGGTCAGGCTTTGCAGGGATGCCCTGGCACGGTTGGATGTCACTCCCAAGCCCAACATCAAGCTGGACCTTCAGCTTTTTCTTTCCCCCTCCCCAGGGTGCTTTGATCTCAGGCAGAGTCTTGGAGCCATAGGGATAAACAAAGGCTGCTTGCTCCAGGGCACTCGGAGTCAACAGCACAGTCCTTGTGGGGGGGTTTGTTAGGGTGTTGTTTTCCTCCCTCCCTGCCTTCACCTTTTGCATGTTTGCAGAGGAAGGAGAGAGCAGCAGGAGCAATAGTTTGGCTGGTCAAGAGTTGCTAGATAAGCTGCTCCTGCTTCCCAAACAGCTTGCTCTCGAAACAGTTCCCTCTCAGCTCACCTGATGGAAGCACTGGAAGGTGAATGTCCTCACCAGCCAAGCTGTGGGGCTTCTGTCTCAAGTTTCAGCTCCCTGCTTTGCTTGATGAGCATATCCCTGGAGGTTGTCTCAGCTGTGAGCTGCTTTAGCAGGGAGGTTGGGCTGGATCACTTCTAGAAATCCCTTCCAGCCTTCCCCATGGGCAACCATCAGGTCCCCAGTTAAAAACATAACTGCTGGAGCTAGGTGGTGGAGGTATGTATTTGATGATACCTCTTGTTGGGGCACCCTGCGATGGGTTTCCTCCTGCTTTCAGTCCTTTACCCCTGCCTCTGTGTGATGGGATTCTCAGCTCACTCACAAAACACACGGGCTGGAGGGGAGGGGAGTTTCTTTCAGGCAGCTCCCTGGCTGATGCATGTTGCTCCCTTAACCCCAGGGGTACAGGTGGATGCTCCAGTTCCCTGCTTGTCTCTTTCCAAGAGCCCATTGTGTTAACCCACTGGACTGTGCTTGGTGCTGCTGTGAAACAGCACCTTGCTTTGATGTCGTGTTTAATTACCCAGGGAGCCCACTGCCAATAAATCTCTCCTTTTAAGTCATGAAACAAGGCAGAGCCTCACAGGGGCTGCTGCCAGCTGCCTGCCAGTACAGCAGAAAACAACCTTGCCATGCACAGCATTAACCCCCCCTCAAACACACACACACCCCAAATGTGTGGAAAGCCTCCAGGACAGCTCCTGGGTGTTTGGTGACTGTGAGATCAGGCTGGTTGTGTAGCTACAAGCACCTCAGTCCTGCCTGCTGCTGCATGTGGGAGCTGCAAGGACCTCAGCCCTGCCTGCTGCTGAATGTGGGAGCTGCAAGGACCTCAGCCCTGCATGTGGGAGCACGTGGGAGCTGCAAGGACCTCAACCCTGCATGTGGCTGCATGTGGGAGCTGCAAGGACCTCAGTCCCGCANGGGGCTGCTGCCAGCTGCCTGCCAGTACAGCAGAAAACAACCTTGCCATGCACAGCATTAACCCCCCCTCAAACACACACACACCCCAAATGTGTGGAAAGCCTCCAGGACAGCTCCTGGGTGTTTGGTGACTGTGAGATCAGGCTGGTTGTGTAGCTACAAGCACCTCAGTCCTGCCTGCTGCTGCATGTGGGAGCTGCAAGGACCTCAGCCCTGCCTGCTGCTGAATGTGGGAGCTGCAAGGACCTCAGCCCTGCATGTGGGAGCACGTGGGAGCTGCAAGGACCTCAACCCTGCATGTGGCTGCATGTGGGAGCTGCAAGGACCTCAGTCCCGCATGTGGCTGCATGCAGCAAGATGCTGTTTGCAGGAGGAGGTAATGTTTGCTTAGCTCAAGGTGTTGGATTAAGCTGCTTTGGTTAAACCAGTTCAAGTCGGGCAGGTCGGCTCCAGGCTCTGAGCTGACCCCCGGGGGATTTTCCTGCCCCAGGGGAAAAGTTGCCTCTGGGAGATGGTATCTGAACACAGGCAGGGACTTCAAGGGGTGAAACAAGCTGTGCCTGGGACAAAGTGACCTGCAAATCAGATAGTCAGCAAGCCAAAGCAACTGCTCTCCCCTCTCAAAGGCTGTCCCAGTTATCTTCGANCCCCCCCCCCCCCCCCCCCCCCCCCAGGCCCTTTCCAGCAGTTTCCAGCCCCTCTCCCCCAGCTTGTGGCATTTGCCCAAGTGCAGGACCAGGCACTTGGCTTTGGGCAACCTCAGCCCATGGCTCCATCACTAATGCCAGGAGGAAGTCCTGGGGCACTATCAGCACAGCCTTTGCTATGGATTTTAAACCCCCATTGGACCACCTGGAAACCAGCACATGGATCTGGCTGGCTTTGGATTGCTGGAATTCTCCTAGGAAACAGCTCCTGTGCTCCACAAAGGGTCAGGGAGGCAGGAGCAGCTCAGTTGGGATCCTCAGCCTCTTCCTGAGCTAAATCATGATGCTCCAGAGAGAGGGGAAGGGATGAGAGGAGGTGATGATGCAGCCAGGGGAGTTGGTTTCTTTGCCCAGAAGCAAATAGTTCCCAGCAGCTTTGGGAGGGGGGGGTGTTTCTCAAGCTCTGAGAACAAACTGCTTTGGCAGTGGGGGGTGGTTTTATCACCCATCCATGGGCTGCAAAGAAATCCCAAGAATGAAAAACATCTCTTGGGACAAAACATCTCATTTCCAAGGCTGTGGGAGGAGCTAAAGGAATCCTCTGGTGTTTACCCATCTCTTCTCCTTCTGTGTTATCCCCCCTGGTCCTGAAAAGCCCACCTTGCCCTGGTCTGCAGGGGATGCAGAATGGGAGGAAAAGCAGAAGCTGCTGCTGGGAGGGATCCCAGGGAATGGAAGCAGCAGGCTGGGATGTGTCAGAGGTGGCACAGAGACTTCAACTAGTCTGAGCACTTGGGGTCTTTTTGTCTTAATCTCAGGGCAAGGACCTCAGAGAGCTCCCAGCTATTCCCACCTCTCACCCTTGGAAGGTTCCTCAGTGCTCTTTCTTATACCCACACCTCTAGTCAAGGCTTTTCCAGTCCTCCTTGAAAGGGAAACCCCTTCTTCTTTCCCAGGGTTATGTCAAACCACTGGTATGAGCTGGACAATGACACTGTTTCCCTTCCCCTTTGCAGTCAGAGGAGGCTGTTGGGATGGCAAACTTCAAGGGCCACGCACTTCCAGGCAGTTTCTTCCTGCTCTTTGGGCTCTGGTGGTCTGTGAAGTATCCACTGCAGTACCTCAGTCAGAAGGTGAAGAAGAAATCCCACCGGGTTTGCTGTTTCCAGCGTGTGGATGCCATCGAAGGGGGGATCAAAACCATCTTTGCACTGATAGGTAAGGGCTCTATTCTACTGCCAGCCCGTAGTGATGTCCCAGGAACCCTTAGTCCACAGAAACTGGTCCCAGGCCTCAAAGGATGTTCATCTTGTCTTGTTCTCTAACCAATTTAGGTGCAAAAAGACCGTGTCCTCACACTCCTTCCATGGTTTCTACCCCCACTCCTTTCCCCCCTCACACAAACCCACCAGAGAGTTGGTTTCTTTACCCACAACCAAATAGTTTTGTTTCCAGCAAGCTTTGGGGATGGGGGGGGGGTCATTTTTCAAGCTCTTTTGTCAGAACCCTTCCCCCAGCAATGAATAACATCAAGCATCAACCACCTTACCCCCCTCACACACCTCCCCCTCCTCCAAGAACCGGCTCCCCGTGCTCTCCCGTGTCCGTGCAGGGATGCTGGCAGAGCAGTTCGTCCCGGATGGGCCTCACTTGTACCTCTACAGCGGGGAAAACAAGGACTGGGTGAAGCTGATGAACTGGCAACACACCACCATGTACCTCTTCTATGGGCTCTCTGGGGTTGTGGACATCTTGAGCTTCGTCTCCCCGCTGGTGCCCAGGGGTTTGGATCGTCTCATGCTGGCCGTGGCCGTGTTTGTCGAAGGTTGGTCCCAGGGTGCTGGGTGGTGGTGGTGGGAGCTGATTCAAGGAGAGATGGAAGGAGAGGGTGAGTCAGAGAAGGAGCAGGATTTGACAAGGCTGAGGTATTGCTCTGAAGACAGGGCATGGCTGTAGGTGATGGATCACCAGAGGGTGAGGTGGGAAATACAGGCATCGATAGGTGCTTGGCGTCACCTGCTTTGGGATTCCTTGGCTGACAGAGAGACAAAGCAGCAGGCTGAGTTTCCTCCTGGTGATAAATGGCTGGTGGCTGCTGCGTGTACCTATCTACAGAGCTGTTGGCATGCTCCACCTTTCCCCTCTCCCTCTGAGGGACCATCAATTGCACTGCAGGCACCGTCACCCTCATCTGCTTGCGTGGCACGTGGCAGATCCAAGTGACTGTTCCCCAGCTTCAGCACATCGTGGAGATCATTCTTGGCTTTGAGCTGTCTCACTGCAAGCCAGGATTTCAGATCACACAGGGGAAAACACACTAGGGAAAGAAGGTCTTGCCTGCATACAAAACCCTTTTGTGAAGGCACAGCTCCTGTTACCTTTCTTTCTCCTTCCCCCATCCCAGGGGTTTCTGAAAGCAGCAGCAGGGGCAGCTCAACAGGCACAGCTTGGTGGGTAAGGAAAGGAAAGATATCGCTCCCACCTCCCAAGGAAGTGGTGTTTAGCAAAGCAGGACACAAAGCAGGAGCCTGCCTACGAGGAGGAAGGGTGATCTGAAGAGGCCACTGACACTGGAAGAGAATCAATCACCCTTCTGCCTTTGGTCCTCCTGCAGCTCATCCCTGCAGGATGGTGGGCTGCCAGGAGACCTGGAGGGATGCTGAGCCCTTTGTTTTTTGTGGTGACCTGTCTCAGTTGACTCAATTCCCCACCTGGGCAGGTGTTTTAACCTAGCAGGGCTGTTGTGGCTGTTGTTGTCAATGCTCCTCTCAAGGGCATTGGCTTCTTTTGGGCAGGTTGTCTCTTTTACTACCACGTCCTTCACCGCCCTGCTCTGGATCAGCACATCCACTCCCTGCTGCTCATTGCCATCTTCCTGGGAGCCTGCAGCATCATGCTGGAGGTCTTCCTCCGTGGCAACATCATCCTGGAGATGTTCAGAGCCGGTGTCACCATCGTCCAGGGAACGTGGTTCTGGCAGGTCAGTTCTGGTGGAGCTGAGCAGGGAGGCAGGAGAGCAAAGGGGAAAGAGGCAGAGAAGCCACACGTCACCTCTTCAACCTCCTGTCCCTCAAGGATCATTTCGCCAGGCTCACTTCAGAAACAGCTCATCACCCAGGATGAAAACCACAGCTCGTGTCTGATGGCTGCTCCTGCTGCACTGGCTGTTGGTCTTGGCTTCTTGCTTCTGAGGGAGGAAGGGGCACAGGGGAAGCGAGTGCTTGCAGGATCTAATCACCATAGCACTGATTGCTTCCCGTGTCTAATGCACCCTGCAGCGTTCCCTCTGCTCCAGTGCAAAGAGGCAAAGCCCACCAAGCAATAAAAGGGCTGAGCAGAAATGCAGCCAGCTGCTTGCTTCAGCAGCAGTTGGAGGAGCAAAGAAATGAGCTGGGAGATAAGTGCTCCTAAAAGTGGGCTGCTGCACAGAGAATGAGTTCTTCTCCTCTTTCTCAGCCCCAGGGCTGCTGTGAGAACTCAAAACTCGACTTCAGAGGTGAAAATACTGTGCTGAGCTTGCAAAATAACTGAATCTGGAGCCTTTGGAAGGAGTCTGCAATGCAGAGGGACAAACGTGTTGGATCTTGTAAGGGGGGGGAAAAAAAAGAGGCACTGCGGGCACAGACTTGCTTGGTGTGGGCTGGAATGGAGGCAGCACTGCCAGGGCAAAAAACCACTCTCCTGTTGAGAGATACTGTGGCTGTGATTGTCCCCCTGTGCTGGGCCATGGGGTGGCTGCAGCTCCAGGGTTGTGTTCAGTGCTGGGTCCCTCATTCACTGCCACAGGGACACTGAGGGGCTGCAGCATGGCCAGAGATGGGGAAGGGGTTGGAGCACAAGGAGTTCTCCAGGGTCAGTCTCTTCTCTCCAGTAATGAAGGACAGAACAAGAGAAAATGGGCTGCAGTTGCCCCAGGGGAGGTTGAGGCTGGAGCTGAGGCAGAACTGTTTCCCTGAGAGGGGTGTCAGCCCCTGTGCCAGGCTGCCCAGGGAGCTGGGGCAGTGCCCAGCCCTGGAGGGATCCCAAAGCCGTGGGGCTGAGGTGCTGAGGGCCGTGGGGTAGTGCTGGGCTTGGAAAAGTGAAGTCAGAGCTTGGATTCCAGCAGCTTCAAGGGCTTTTCCAACCCCAATGATTGTGTGAGTCTGTGCTTCAGGGCTCAAGTCCCTCAGCCAGCACATGGATCCCAGTGACAACCCACAAGGACACAGGGCTGCTGCAGGGCTTCAGTACATCACCATTTCCCACCTCCCCTCCACTTCCAACCAAGGTAACACGTTTCTTGTTGCATCCAGATTGGGGTGGTGCTGTTCCAGCCATGGGGAGGTCCAGTGTGGAATGAGGAGGATCACAGCAACATCATGTTCCTCACCATGTGCTTCTTCTGGCACTGGGCAGCTGCTGTGGCCATCCTGGCTATAAACTACAGCCTCGCTTACTGGTATGGCTGGGACATGACCGTGGAGGGGGCAAGGGGGAGAGCACAGAGGGATGGGGGTGACTGGAGTGAGATGCAGATGTACCCCAGCCCATCCTGGAGTGCAAAGTGACAGCTGAATAAGCAGCCCCTGGCTGCTGTTCAGTTTGAGGGCACAGCAGTGGGGGTGCCTCTGATTTGTGGAGTGCACAGAAGGCAAAACAGTGTCAGCAAGAGGCACTGGCATTAAACACAGAGAAAGCAAACAACTGAGCCCCTGAAACTGCTCCTGGAAGTCATTTTCTTTCTTCCCCCCTCTCTGCAACTGAGTGCTGGAAGTCAAACTCTAATTCAATAGAGAAATCACAAGCATTACCAGCACCCCCCTGACACTGTGTCCCCTCCCCTGCAAGGGTTTGGAAGCAGTTGACAGATGTTAGAGGTACAACAGCACTGCCTGATGGCTCTAACATCACCAGCCCCTGGCACAGCTTTTCCAAGGGGATGTTATCCTCCTTGCAGGAGGGCTCCTACAGCCTAAGGGCTCCTAAGGGATGCTTCATGCCTTGCTGTGACGTGCTACAGAAGGGATAGCCCAGGCTACACAGCAACTAGACTTCATTTTAGCTCCTCTACAGTAGTTTCCACCCCCCTCCCCTTCCCTGTATTCATTGCAGGTGCACTTTGTGGCCCTGAAGCATTCTGGTTTTGGGGGGTTCTGCTCACAGTGATCTCTTGTTCCTGTGTTGCAGCTGCATCCAGAGGTGCAGGAGAGTCAAGGGAGAGCCCTACATCGGGCTGGGACTCCGGCAGCAGCTGAATCACCACACTGACACCAGCTCCCAAGCTGCTTTCCTAAACGGCTCTGATGAGGAGTGAAGGAGGTGCCAACAACATGAAGAAGCTGTTTTCTAGGAGGAAAAAAGAATGAAAAAAATCACATATCTAGATTAAAAGCTAATGAAATCCTTCTGTTGTGGAAGAGCAAGGAGAGGCATCACCATCCTGACCTGCTGCTGGCAGCACACGGCTGGTGCCTGTCCTTCCAGCCATCCAGGGGTGTTGCCCTCCCTGAAATGCTTCTTTGCACTGATTTTTGGCTTTCAGCCACAAAATTAAGCACAGAAATCCGAGGTGAGGATGTTGAGCTCCCGGGTGGTGGTGTTGCCAGAGTGATGGAGAGAACCCTGAGCTCAGCTGACTCCTGCAAGAGTCCCGGGGAGGGCCAAGATAAACCTTCAGGCTGAGGTCATGGGCCTCTGGACAAAAGGCATCACCTAAAAGGAAGGAGAGAAAAAAGAGTGTGGAACGTGGGATTATGTCAGGTTTGCTACAGTTTGGCTGTACACAGTGCAAAGTTCACCCCTCAAAGCACCTGACTAAAGAGGGGTTTCGTGACTGGCTTTTCACGTTTGAGGCTGAAAGAGCGAATAAAGGTGAAATAAAACCCCCTCAGCGAGCTGATAGCCTCAAGGTGAAGCCTTGATCAATCACAGAGTGTGGAACAACAGCTTAGACAAACCCATCCCTCAGCCATGCCAAGCCTGGAGGGCTGGAAAGATCCACGAGGTGAGCAGCAGGGATTGGTGATGAGCCCCAGGTATCCCCACTGAAAACAAACCAACCCCTCAGCTTAGGAAGTGAGATGGAATGGCCTCACGGGGTCGATTTGCTTTCAGCTTCTCTTTGCCAGCTCCCTTCTTGCTGAAAATAAGAGACAGAGAGTGGAAAGGTCACCTCCTAGACACGCGTCAGCAGTGAGCAGAAGGTTGTTGTGTGGATTACAAATGCACCCAATAACCCCCAGTGCACAGTGGATTGTGGCTGTTGCTGTTTCAAAGCCCTGGGCTGGAAGGATGCTCTGCACTGGAGCCTTCTCACTGCTGCATGAAAGGGAGGGAGGATGGATGGGCAGCTGATTCTTGTGCTGATTTGCTGCGCTCAGACCCCTGGGAACAGCAAAGCTCCTCTGTTAACACACCTACCCGTGCTGCAAAGAGCTTGGGGAGGGCTACACCCTGCATTTTGTTGCTTATTAACAGTGCTATAAAGACCAAGCAGCTTCTTCTGAGTGCCAGCTTTCCCCTATCCCCACTTTCATGTAGGGATGGGGAAGGGCAAACGGGCTCTGCGTGAAGAGCATGAAGCAGCAGGGTGATGCATCTCCCTTCAATCCACCTGACAAACACCAGCCTCAGGAGCTCGAAGCACTGAGCATCGCACCAGCACTTGGCAGAGAAGCCTTTTCTGAACAGCAACAAGGCTTTGCGTGGTGCTCTGCCTTGGTTTCTGGGTCTGCCCTTGGGTCGCTTTGCTTGTGACCCTCCGCATTTCCACGCAGTAACCACAGGAAGGCGACAAAGAGCACACGCCAGGCTGCCTGAGGCAGCCACCTGCCTCCTTGCAGCCACCTTACTACTTGCAGCCCCTAAAAGGCACCTTGCAGCCCCTAAAACCCTCCTTGCAGCCACCTTCCTACTTGTAGCCCCTCAAAGCCACCTTGCAGCCCCTAAAATCCTCCTTGTAACCCCTAAAAGCCTCTTTGCAGCTCCTAACAGTCACCTTGCAGCCACCTTCCTACTTGTAGCCCCTAAAAGCCTCCTTGTAGCCCCTAAAAGCCTCCTTGCAGCCCCCAACCGCCACCTTGCACCCTCCTTCCTAACTGTAGCCCCTAAAAGCCTCCTTGCAGCCCCCAACCGCCACCTTGCACCCTCCTTCCTAACTGTAGCCCCTAAAAGCCTCCTTGCAGCCCCCAACCGCCACCTTGCACCCTCCTTCCTAACTGTAGCCCCTAAAAGCCTCCTTGCAGCCCCCAACCGCCACCTTGCACCCTCCTTCCTAACTGTAGCCCCTAAAAGCCTCCTTGCAGCCCCCAACCGCCACCTTGCACCCTCCTTCCTAACTGTAGCCCCTAAAAGCCTCCTTGCAGCCCCCAACCGCCACCTTGCACCCTCCTTCCTAACTGTAGCCCCTAAAAGCCTCCTTGCAGCCCCCAACCGCCACCTTGCACCCTCCTTCCTAACTGTAGCCCCTAAAAGCCTCCTTGCAGCCCCCAACCGCCACCTTGCACCCTCCTTCCTAACTGTAGCCCCTAAAAGCCTCCTTGCAGCCCCCAACCGCCACCTTGCACCCTCCTTCCTAACTGTAGCCCCTAAAAGCCTCCTTGCAGCCCCTAAAACCCTCCTTACAGCCACCTTCCACCTTGCAGCCCCTCTAAAAGCCTCCTTGGAGCCACCTTCCTCCTTGCAGCTCCTAAAAGCCTCACTGCAGCCACCTTCCTACTTGTAGCCCCTAAAAGTCACCCTGCAGCCCCTAAAAGTCACCTTGCAGCCACCTTCCTCCCTGCTGCCCCCGAACATCAGAGGTTATTTCCCCCTCCCACCCCAGAGCACACAGATGAAAGGTGACCTTGGTTTTGAAGCTGGGAGAGGGTTTATTGAATCCTTCATGGCTCTCTTTGCTGCTCTTAGTCGCGTTTTCAGCCCCAAGTTTGGGGTTGGGGGATGGGTTTTTCTTTCCCCTTGTCACTTCTTATGGCCACAAAATACTTTTTCCCCTCCACAGCACCTGATGGCTGGAATAGTTTCTCTCTGCCTCATTAACTCCTCCAAAAACATCCCAGGACTGTCCCTCTAGCACACACTAATTTGTTTTCCAAGTCTGGAGCAACATTCTTTCCCCAGGTATGAAGGTCAGTGAAGGAGGAGAGATACAGCCTGTGATTAAGGAAGAAAACACAGGTGGTGCTGGTTTCCAGGTGAGAACCAACACCTTTTGCTTTAGCTAAAGGACCCATGTTGGTAACCAACAAGACTGAGGGGTGCACAGGGGTTGTTACACAGTGAGGTGCAACCCAGAAGCCATCCTCATGTTTCTTTCCCACCTGAAGGGGATGCCAGGACAATCCTAAAGGAAATGTTGCTTCTAACACAACCTTAATTATCAATCAGCTGTCCAGGAAGGTGTTTTTCACCATATAGATTAGTTATCAGCTGTGTGGGATCCAACCATGGAGCTGGAGTGGACTCTGGGATGGGGAACGGGGGGTTTATTTGTGGCCATGTCCACAGCTGACTCTAAAAGGACTAGAAGGGGTTGGGGGTGGATTAGATGATGTTTTGAGGTCCCTTCCAACCCTGGATGATGTCTTAGGGTTGTTTTTTGTCTTGTGTAACTGCAGCCTGATGTTTTTTGGATGGTTATTGGTAACAATCTGAGGTATGAAGGAGCTGCTGACCCTGCCAAAGGGGTAATACATACCATCAGCTTCTGTAGGAACCCAGGCAACACCCCCACACTCCAGCAGCCAAATATCTTGGCAACCCTCTCTTCCTCCAGCTTAGAAAGACAAGCCCTTCATCCAGAGCCCTGGCACAGCCCCCCAGCCACTCATTTCTGGGGCACAGATAGCATCTTCCCCCTGCCACCCTTCACAGCCACGTTGGTAGGAAGCTGAAACTGTTGGCGTGGGCAGCAGGACACAAGCCCTTCCCATCCTTACACCACCTCCTCTGGTGCCTGTTTGTGAAAGCCCATTGCTATTAATAATAACAACAATAATAATAGTCCTAATAGCATTTTGCACTTCCCCAACAGGCATCCATCTGCAGCTGCTGGCAAAACCTTTAATGAGATTGGGCCTCCCACCACCCCCAGGAAGCAGACAAACATTAGCACGTTGTTTCATTAGCACACAGGCTGATGATGAACCTTCAGGGAGAGTTTTGGTGCAGTTACAGCAAAAGGAAGGGAAGGGGGGGGGGGAGGAAATGCAGCTCTTAGAATCATGGGATTCAAGCAATTGGGATGGAAAAGAGCTTGAAGCTCCTGGAGTCTGAGCTCTGCCCTCACCCTGCCCAGCCCAGCACTGCCCCACGGCCCTCAGCACCTCAGCCCCACGGCTTTGGGATCCCTCCAGGGCTGGGCACTGCCCCAGCTCCCAGGGCAGCCTGGCACAGGGGCTGACACCCCGCTCAGGGAAACAGTTCTGCCTCAGCTCCAGCCTCAACCTCCCCTGGGGCAACTTGAGGCTCTTTTCTCTCATCCTGTTGCTTATGACTTAGGATCAAAGATGACCACCCCTCCACCCCTCAGCCTCCTGTGAGGGAGCTGCAGAGAGTGCTGCTGTCTGCCCTCAGCCTCCTCTTCTCCAGCCTCAACACCCCCATTCATTCCCTCAGCCCCTCCCCAGCACAGGGGCCCTTATTCTTCTTCCTCCTCACAGCTTAATTCGTGTTTTCACCATGGGGATGGTTTAAAAGGCTTAAACCTCCCTTTTTTCTCAACTATTTTGTGCACCTACAGCGTTTCAGCTGCTGACTGGCCTTTAACACAACTTGCTGCTCTCATAGGGATGCTTCTCTTTGCTAGCCCTTTAAACTTGGTGGAGAAAAGGTGCTTCCAAGCCTCTGAGCAGATCATTTTCAGCTGGACCTCATTTCCTCCCCTTTCTCCCCAGCTGCTGCTCTCCCAGCTTGCATTTTCCTCCCTTTCTCCAAGGAATTAAGTAGCTTAAGAACCGTCTTTTGGGCTTGAGCTGGGCAAATTGAGCTTCAAAGAGCTTCCTTGTAGTGCTGCTGCTGTTTTCCAGTCCTAAAAAGGTATGTTTTTTTCTTGCTGGAGTGCTTTTAGGGGTAGATATGTGAGGAAAAGCCTCCAGGGGGGTTGCATTTCTCACTGTGCCTGGGCTTCCTGTGGTAGCATCGCCCTGGGGAAACCCTGGGGGCTTCTGTGATGTTCATTGAAGCTCTTCCCTTATGTTCTCAGCCCTGTGCAACACATCTTGTTCCCTGAGCACCCTTGAAGCAATGGGTGTCCTTGTTTTCCTTCCTCCTCCTTGCTGTTGATGTGGAGATAATGGATGTAGAAAATGCTCCTGGCTATGGCTGGGTGGCTTTTTACGGCTGGAGAGCAGCCCATGGCCCTGAGAAGTGTTGGCTTCCTGCTATTCCAGCCTTAGGGCTTCCCTGGCTCACGTGTGTGTGACTCCTGGCAGGGCTGCCCGTGGCTTATGTTCTGACCTTGCTTGGGGTTTGTGTTGTTTGTGTGTGAGGTTGCAAGCTGGAGAAGTGTTTGGGTCGGCAAGGTGGTTGTTAAGAGGTCCTCAGATGGCCAGGAATTTGAGTGCTGCTGCTGAGGGTTTCATGCTTGGGAGGGAGATGGAGAGTGCTGGAGTGGCCTCTGGTATCTCATAAGTAAATCAAAAGGGCTTTACTTCAAACTCAGGACAAGAGGAAATGGGCT
>WBNH01012077.1:0-129803 GCA_013401255.1 Urocolius indicus | reverse complement strand
ATGAGCTTTCAAAGTCCCTTCCACCTCTTAAGAATCTATGATTCTGTGATTCTGTAAATGAGCTGTTCCATCGCCTTTCCAGGGATGGAGATGACACTGATGGGCCTGTAATTTCCAAGGTCATTCTTCTTGCCTTTTTTGAAGACTTGAATGCCATTGGACTTCCTCTGATCCTCAGGCACCTTGCCTGTCCTCCAGCAGCTTAGCATTCAGACAGCATCTTCAGTATTTGTGGGTGTATCCATCAGGACCTATGGATTTGTGGATCCCCAGTTTGCCTAGTAGATCCCTAAGTCAAGCCTCTTCCACCACAAGAAGTTCTTCCTTTCTCTGGACTTTCTTACTGTCCTTCAGGTACTGGGCTTCCTGAGGACTAGCCTAAGCAGTGAAGACTGAGGAAAATAAGGCATTCAGTAGTTCTGCCTTTTCTGCATCCTCTGTCACTAGGCCACCCACCTTATTTAGCAATGCGCTCTTACTGTCCCTAGTCTTCTTTTTGCTGTTGATATACTTAAAGAAGCCCATCTTGTTCTCTGTCACCTCCCTTGCCAGATTTAATTCCAAGAGGGCTTTAATATTCCTTGTTACATCCCTGCATACTCTGACAATATTCCTATACTCTTCCCAGAGTAACTAGGCCCTTTTTTTACTTTCCATAGATTTGTTGCTTCCATTTGAGTTGTTCCAGAGGCTCCTTGCTTATCCATGCAGGCCTCACTTGTATGGCAGTATTTTTGTCTATTCAAGCCATAGGAAGCAGTTAAGTGTAGCTTCAGTGAACATGAGCTTCAGCACAGTTACCTCTCAGTTTACAACAAAATTAAGCTCCCTGGAAGTCAGGATTAAAACACATGTTTCTCTGTCTGTCTTCGGACTTACAGCAAAATAATCCTATTCTCTACCCCAACCACCATACTTAATTGGGTTTTAAATTATCATTTTCATCGCCATTTTCCCCCTCCTCTGCTGCTCTAAAATATTGATTTCTGTCTGCATCACTCATCCAGCTGCCAAAAAGGAAAATTATAGCTATTGCCAGATGTTAATTGAATGCTTTAAAAGTGAAACATGACTGAACAGCTCGTGCTGTACTCCCGATTCGCATTTCTTGTCACCTTGGCTATCGTAATATGGGTCCTTTTTTTGACAACATCTGTGTTTCTAAGGTGTATTTACCAGTGCCTCTGATGAAATGCCAGTTTGTTCCTGAGGCCAAAACACCAGGAAAAAAAACAAAACAAAACAAAACCTGTTAGAGTTATGTCAGCATGCCCACACTGAAGATGTGGTGGTGTTTGTTTGTTTTTCCCTAGAATTGCCAATGCAGATCTTAAAGCCAGCAGCATTCTCGGACACTGCGCACTACCCTTTGCTCTTGGTTGTGTAAGTTCTTGCTCATCTTTTCTTTCTGTTCACATTATTAGGCCAGTGTGGAAACTTTGGCCACGATCAGAGCCTTTAAAGATAGTTTTTGTATGATGAATTCAGACCACTCTAGCACCAAACTCCAGCATGTTGATCCATACTCCCCATCTCACCTCAGAGAGGCTTAACATAGGTCCCTGTTCTCCTATGTTTGTGCTGAGGGTTTCAGCTCCCAGGAGGGTGCCCTAGTGAAATCCTGCAGAGTAAATTGTAGAGTGTTCTAAAGTTATTCCACATACACTTGCAATTCAGTAATTTGAGGGGCAGAAATAGGAGGAGGAAGGAATAAAAGATGGATGTTGACTTTCAGTCCCAGTGCTTATGGCACTCACCCTGCTATTTAAAAGGCAGTTTTAGAGTGAGTACAGCTTAAATTTTACCGTCATGCAGCCATCCTTCCCATTTAAGTGCTGATGTTCCCTGAAGTGATAGTAAGGAGATGGAAACCTTTGAAGATCTCCATGACGTTGGCATTTATATTAGGTAGGTAGGATTTCCTCCTGGCAGACACAGCAGATGGATATTCCTGTATGCAACATTTAATAATGATAATACACATTACTGAGCTTTTTTTTCTGGTAATTTGGAAAGAAACCAGGGAAGGGAAGTCACTGACCTTGGAAGAATCCATATGGCCCTGGCTGCATCCCACTGCATCGCTTGGTTGCTGCCAGGGAACGCCTGGCAGAGAGAAACCTTGAGCAGGAGTGATGAATGCCCCGTGAATGCCTGAACACCATCCTGCACACGTCTCCATGAAGGACAAAAACACTGCAATAAGCATGTCGTTACATCACAAAATTACCGCAGAGAAAATGTACTTCATTATACAAGTACTTGAGGAAGATTGGTACTCATCAAGCTAACAGCACTTGATTAGGCTGCCTCTGAAGCTGGATATGCCTGGATCTTGCTTGAATACATGCAAATGCCTGAAGTCACATGCACATTAAAACCCTGCCATGAGCTGACTGACATCTCTGAGAACTCCAAAAAGAACAAGAATCAGGTGGAAATGCAGTGGCTTTAAGTAATGCCAGTCTTTAAAATATTACTTGTAGTCATCATCAACATCTCTTGATTTTTCAAGCTGACTGGCTGCATTGAGGTCTATGTTTCTCAAGAGAGTTTCCCTGTACAGGATTGGGCCATAAGCAGAATGGTGAAAAGGGAGTCTTGCCAACCTTTTCCCTTTCCCCACCAATTTTGGGACATCTAGGGCATTTTTAAGCTATTAGTTTTGTTGCTCTAAAAACATCCTTTCCCTCCATCCTTATGTGAAGCAGCGGTGACAGAAGTAATTGACTGCTTCACCTACAGCCATTCTTAAGAACTTCATAGGAGAGGGATGATCTGTGAATGGAGCCAGTAAATGAAATCTCAATGCTTGCCAGTAAAGGAAAGGACTATTAATACCTGCAAGTTTCATCCAACATATTTTGCCAGTGCCAGCACACTCCAAATCCAGGCTTCTCACAGAAACCCCTCCACCACTGACCTGTGTGTCACTGCCCTGCTTTGCTCACAGGAGGAATCCTGCTCAGCAAGTGATGTGCTTGCTAGGTTTCTTCAAAGCTCAGCTTAGCTCAGCAATAGCTGCTGTACAAAGAGAGAGATAGAAGCCAACCTCAGCATCCACCCCAGCCTCAAAACCCATCCCACACAACCAGTCTTCTGCACATTATTGCAGAGGCCAGTGTCCCCTTCTTGAAAACTGCTCTACCTTACAGTGAATGTAGGAGCTGCTGGTCCCCACTTGCCACGGCAAGATCACAGGCCTGGGGAGGGTGCATGACCTGTGCTTAGTTCTGTCATCTTTGCTTCATACCTGTTTCTGTTTCAGAGATGGGACACCTGGCAGCCAGATTGTGACAGAGAGGTTTCAGGTGACGTGGGAGAGCGTCATGGTCAGCTCTCACAACGCCATTGTGCTGAAGTTCGATGGCCGTGGGAGCGGCTTCCAAGGCACTAAGCTACTGCACGAGGTTAAGAGGAGGCTGGGCCTTTTGGAAGAGAAGGATCAGTTGGAAGCTGTCCGGTGAATGACACTGTTATTGAAGACATTAATTCATTAAAGACAATTAACCTGACTGTCACTGTTCCTGATTGCGTTAATGGTGTGTAAGGTAGAGCAAGGAGATGGGAGGGATACCAAGGAGTGGCGTGTGAGAGAGGGCTCATGGCAGCCCGTGCAGAGGAAGAAAAGCAAGCCTTGAACAGAGCTAGATTAGAGCGTGCTTATCTGCATCACATGTTCCAAGCCTATGTATTTTTAGCTCTGTACAGTCATGCAGCTACAAACAAGTGAACTTGGATATCCGCTCCTATATTAATTTCTTGCTGGCCTGATAGTCAGAAAAAAAAAGTAATTTTTAGACCCTTAAAGCAGAAAAAACCCTAAATGTCAAGTCCTGTTGTATTGTTAGATTTATTCTGCACATAATCACACCAGAAAAGCTATCAGAGTAGTGCAATAGCATCAGTTTTATTATGACTTTCAGAGGTAGTGCAGGTTATTTGCTGCCATTTCTTGGCTGAACCCAACACAACAGGTTGTGAGATTAAATCAGAGACTCATGTGAAAGCTGTGTACAGCAGTGTGGATTTAGATTGTCTACACCTTTTTTCTCCAGTTACCTCAAATTTGAGCCGGTACAAATCACACTGTGTTTGCCATATCTAAGGGAAAACTTTGTTTTTAACTCCCTGTTTCTCCTCTCTTGTGTTCTAGGACAATGCTGAAGGAGCATTACATTGATAAGCTGCGAGTCGGTGTGTTTGGGAAGGTAACGTTTCCCCACTGTTCCTCTGTGCTGTTCTCTTTGGCCGATTTAGTTAAGCAGTTGAGCAAAATCCTGATTTATTGAACAAGTCAGTAGTGACTTTTTTATGATTATTTACTTTTGAGATAGACTGCTTCTGTCTCTTAGATGTTAAAGATGAGAGCTTTCATTTTGTCAGTGTATTCATCAATTACTATTTTTTTAAAAAATTAACTTCCAAGTGCAGAAAGTGACTACTTGTCAGAAATAACACTGTCAGATAGTTCATTATTTTTTCACCTTGCAAACTTTCATTTCATTTTCATCTTGCCCCTTAAAGCCTATGGGAATGATGGGAGATCTAGCTCGTATCATAAAAATGTACAACAACAATATTGATCTCTGCGGTGGATTCGCACCACAGTGTGCATCTGGCTGGGAAAGAGCAATTGCAAAGTACATACAGTTTGAAATTAGAGTGGGGCTGTGAGCAGAAACTGGTTTTTAGTGGGACCTACAGACTCAGAGTAGGCAAAGAGAGCTGTACATACAGCAGCGTGTCTGCAGGGAGTTGTTAACAGACTGACGGCAGATGCTGAAATTGTGATGTCCGTTTTAAATAGCAAAAAGATTAGCGTGGTGTTGGGGAGAAATAACACGTCTGATAAGACCTACAGCCATAAAATGGGATGAAAAAGACGCAAGCTCTTGGGCATACAACCCTCCTGTCTTCAGGAGAGCACAATGAGTGTAGAGCTCTGCTTCAGCTGCATCTGCCAAAGCCAAGGACATGTCTCTTGTTTCCTGTGTGTTCTGGGCAAGGTATTCAGGGCTTTATAATAGATGAGAATTTGCTGCAAGATCTCAGCTGCATTGTTGCTGTATACAAAGGCAGCAACGCCTCATGGCAAGGTCATGACGCCTCTGCTCTGTTTGTGTTTCAGGATTATGGTGGCTACCTGAGCACTTACATGCTTCCAGCTGGTGAAGAGAACCAAGTGTTTGCCTGTGGAGCTGCTCTTTCGCCACTGACAGACTTCAAACTATATGGTAAACCCCACCCCAGAGCCCACAGGTTTTTTGCTGACCAAATGATGTTTCTGTGTTGTTCTTTCTTGCCTGAACCATCCATCCATGGGAGCTGTGGTCCAAGCTGCCTGTCTGTGATGGCAGTACTCCACTGCACATGCTGGTCCTTTCTCTCAGGGACACATCAGTTCCCTTTGCATTTAGTGCCACTGAAAATCAAGGGACTAACATAAAAGTCAGTAGTGTTAAACCGGCCTTCAGATCCCATACAGATATCCCTAAGACCAGCAGGAGCTTCCTGTAGACTCATGATGGAGAGAGCCCCATGTGAAAGGAGAAAAAAGGACACAACATGATAGTGCTTATCTCATCTCATATCTCGGTTGCATTAAGGGAAGAAAAAAAAGAAGGATCTTCTGTGACTTATTTAGAAACCATAAGTACATGGTGATAATGAAAGACTGTAGTTTCCTACATATTCTTAGTGCAATAACTTTTAGAAATATGCCCTGTGTAACTAAGGCAATGTTAGCAAAGATCTTCTTTAGCATTTGCAATATTTGACTCAGAAGCACCAGTCATCTCCTTATGACTGAAAGAGATGTTTTTCTTCTTTTCTTTTCAAGCTTCAGCCTTTTCGGAAAGATACTTGGGCTTGCATGGGATTGATAACAGAGCATATGAGGTAACTGCATGGGTACTGCATTTCATGATAAAATGTGAACAGGGTTTTAATTCTTCCTCAATGTGTTCTCTTTTGGGGACAGAAAAAGGATATGCAAGATGGACGCGCTAGTAAAACTCTGTATTTAAAATGCATCAAGGTGTTCCTGCTTACTGCTTTTGTTGCCTTAATAGTGATGATGGATATGGCTTTTATTGCTTAGCCTTCATGTCTTCTCTAAATTGGGTAAATACAGTTATTCCAGTTTACAGATTCAAGGAGCTGAGGCTGTATAAGATGTGCCCAAGTGGGCATGATATCACAACCTCTTTTAAATTCATCCCAATGGCCTTGCCACTTGGATTCTTTCTGAGGTATGATTTTTGACCAAAAGTCAAGTGAAGCTCAGCTTATCTTGACTTTTTTAATGTAAGCACAGATGTGATATTTCAGGTAGGTAGAACTCTGTGCCAGAGTTGAGCAGGACATAGAAAAGGAGAATTTGCACTAGTTAATGAAGGTATTGTTTAATATGTGTGATGGGATCAGTTGGTTCACGTCTTCTTTCCTTCAATTACTTGGAGTAAAAACCCAAGAAAGAATAGTCACAAAACCAAAATTTGTTATACAGAACACATTGCTCAGCCTACTGAGCCTTGTCCTCAGTTACAAGACAAGAAGGCAGAAAGAATCTGAAATTGTTTTCTTACAGAGAAGGCAGGTAGCATCCTCAAATCCCCTGCAGTTGAAGCTTCTCCTGACTTGTCATGGTCATTGAAATACTGATTTCATAGTCACTCAGATTTCACACTCACAATCTCTAGATCATTACAAACTCTTCTAGTCCTTTCAGGAATTTGAAGGCAAGTCAGCAGAGGTGAAAGCAAGGACAAGCCTTCCAGAAGTGAGAGCTTTATGTTGCCAGTCTCTCTTTGTGCATTGAAAAATCTGGCCTAAGCAAATAATGGTCCTTTCGGCTGACTTGGGATTAACTGCTAGGAACAGCACCTGGGCTCTCTGCAGAGCATGGCACTGTGCTGGATATGGACCCTAACTGATACACACCTCCTACACACCACAGCTGAACTATGAATTGCTTGGGGAGAACTGTTCCTAACCCATGGACCAGATGTGAACTTTATGAATGTCACATAATTCAAGACTTGATGCAGACCCCTGAAAAGCTGAGTTGCTTTGTGGTAGGTTACAAGTGAGGGAGCAGAATGGAAGGAGCCATACAAGGGGGAGAACAGGATGCAAGATAATGTGCATACACCATCACAAGACTTGAGCATTGCAGCCAGCAATGAGAGGATGAGAGAAGTCATTACTTAAGTCCAACAGTAGAGGGAAGATCAGAGAGCCTCCTTGCAAAATCTGAATACATCCTACTGATGGCCTACGTCCACCAAAATATCCCAAAACTTGCCTGTAGCACCAAGGAAATATGCAGGGCCACTTCCAATGTTCAGGGTTGCTTTATCTTTTAAATGAGGAGAGGTGCATGTAATATGTAGTGTAAAATGACAGTGACCATATCTTAATAATACATGCCAGTATTTTTAGCCAGCTAATTTGACCCCCACAGCCAGGCATGGAAGGTTCTGTTGCTGTTGGAAATGCACCTTATCTTCTGTGGAAACCACACAGGACAGTGGGAAGATGAAAACAGGTAAAAGATAAGACTGCTACAGAGTGTCTTAACTGAAGAAGACATTAACTCATGTAAGTGAACCAGAGGTAGGGCACATGACTTTAGGTTGAGACAGCTATTCTTCCCTGCCCCCCTGTAATGCAGAAACATCTCTGCTTTGAGATGTATGTTCCTTTTGCCACTCCAAGACATTTTTGGAGTCTTTTAGAGTCTCCTTGAGACACATTTTTCTGAACAGTACATCAAAAGCTGGAGAAGTCCTTCATTTCTCTTATCCAGTATCATTTGCAGTCACTCATATTTGTATTTCCCCTGGGTATCTCAAAGACAGACAAAGGCATTCTCAGCAGCGGACACTTCAATTTAGTATCAGATCTTTCCCTGGGCTGTCAAAGCTCATTGAGGTTGGCTTTCAAACCATACCAAAGTCACTCCAGCTCTCTGAAGAGTTCTTAGGCATGGGCATCTGGATGCACTTTTCATCTGAGTTTCATACTCACTGGAAATTCACTTTGACATTTTCCATGTGTTCTACAGTTCAGGCTTTTGATAAACATTATCAGAACAGAAAAGGGTCTCCGACCTCTTTCTGCTGCTGATACTGAGGCTGGAAAGATGGGATGGGGATCTATTTTACCTCCAGATGGATTCAAGTAGCCAAGAGAATATCCTGTGCTGGTGTCTGCTTGTTGTGCTTGTGAACAAGTATCAAAAAGAATTAAGTGTTTCTACTTTCTCCATACAAATTGTAGTTACTGGCAAGATTATTAATCTTATTACAACCTTTACCTTCACAGATCACCAAATTAGCACACAGAGTCTCATTACTGAAGGAACAGACATTTTTGATCATTCATGCTACTGCTGATGGTAAGTTATCCTGTCATTTGAGCTCATTATATGTTTGGGATGGCTTTGATTTTTCTTAATTAAATTTGCCTCTTTAATGATTGTAATCTGTTTTTACAGAAAAAATCCATTTTCAACATACTGCAGACCTTATCACACACCTAATTAGGGCAAAGGCTAATTACAGCTTGCAGGTACAGTATGTGTTTCATTTTTTTCATATTCCAACAGTTATTCCCAGTTTGAACTCGAAGCTGGTGTTGTGAAGCAAGCTTTGAAAAGCCCCTTGCAAACACATCTTGGCAGTAGAAATAGCACCAGCATAGAATGTCCTCCTATGTACTCCTGTCCTTATTTGATACCACTATTTCAGTTTGGACAGTTGAAAAACAGTTATTAAATTACAGTAAATGAGGTTTTGAGCAACATACCTCTAAGGAATTGATGTCTGTTGACTTTCTGTGGGAACAACAGGCCACATTCAGAGTGAATAACAGAGAAACAGGGACCTAAATTAAACCAATGAGAAAATCTGCAGTGAATGACACACTCTAGTCTTGAAAACCCCTTTTTGCACTGAGTTACATCTCTGATTTGCTGAATGATCCACATTCAAGCCATTAAAGCTTCCAAAATGAACCCCTCCACCAGTCATGGGCATGGTCCCTACCGTCTGCTTCATCCTAAGCCATGGTCAGGAGATTGCAGCAAGCCCAGACTCAGTCCACACCAGGGACCACGCTACAGTTCACAGTTGTGTTGCAGCTCGCAAGTCCTACTAAAGCTTGATTTACTGAATACCAGCTCCCTCTGGCTGCATTTCTGCAGAGCTTCGCGTGTTGTGTGTGCTCACTCCATCATGCTCCAAATGCAGATAGGATGGAGTACAGATACAAGAGCTAAGCAATGAATCTGGCATGGGTTTGGCCACATTGACTGGGGTGCCCCTGCTTATTTCCTAAAGCAAAAGCATTCATATATTGGAGCTTGAAGGCACCAATGGGCCTAATGTATGTCAAAGGTTATTTAAGGACTGAATGGAGGGCTGAGGGATCTACATTGTGGATTGAGGTACTCAGAGCAGCAGTGAGACAACTCACTACTGCCTGCAATCAGTTAGCCCAAAAAACCTCACTTTTTCCAGGCTGGATTCTAGTCTAAACAAGTCATTATGATCATATCACATTCATTCAACATGTGCAGAAGTTACCTGTTCCATTTAAATAGAAAGTTGTTTAAATTATTTCATTTCTGGCTTCCCACTTGTTTTTTTTTTCTATTTAATGACTTCTCCAGCAAGCTTTATTTCAATTTTTTACTTAGTGACATTTTGTCTTTAAAGCTTTCGTTTTAGCCAGTGAAACCTATTATCATTTCTCTCTACACACTTGCCCTGGGTTTTTTTTTTCAGTTTTCACAAAGAGCAAGCACTATTATTTCTGTGATCTGATTGTGCTTAGCCTGAACTTATTCAGAATGGAACTAAATGGGAAATCGTCCCCAGAAGTTCCTTCTGAAGGAAGATGCCCATCTGCGCTCAGAGTGCTGTAGTGCCCAAATCACTTCATGTGCATCTATGAGAAGACCCAAAGTGCTGAGGAAAAGCAGGGAGTTTGCAGGCCAGCTTGAACTGAAGATATGGGTGGTCAGTCCTGACCCTCCTAATGGTGTGTACTTGCCTGTTTCTTTGCAGATTTACCCTGACGAGAGCCATTACTTCAGCAACGCAGCGTTGGAACAGCATTTGTACAACTCCATTGTCAACTTTTTTGTGGCATGTTTCCAAGTTCAGGACAAACTCCCAATAGCCCCACTGAAAGAGGAGGAGGACGATGATTAACCCTACTTGTCCGTGCTAAGCACAAGGCAGATCTCTCTAACAATATGCAACTGGATCATTTTCCTAAAGAAAGAGATGTTACGTTGTTAGCATGTATTTAAAGAAAACTGAAAGCAGCTCATCTGCTTTACTTGACAGCAACTCCTTCCTAAATGGAAGAACATTAAGCATGGTGAACTCAGCAGAAACTGCTGTCTGGAATTAATCCATTCACGACCAACATCTTCTTTTCCTTTGGGTTTTTTTCCCCCTTTTTTCTTTTTTTTTATTGTTTGCCACAAAATGGCTTTCTAGCGTGAAAGTGGTAAGACATTGAACTGGAAGGAACACTCCAAGAAACTGCTTTGAGGACTGGAAGATTTAATGTCTCTTTGCATTCAGGCAATCAAGCAGTAGCAGTGAAATCTGTCATCCATATTAAGGTTGCTATAGTTAGCATCACATAGTGTCAGAAAAAGAAAGCCATCTAACCTAATACATGGAAAAGATTATAGCACAATTATTTTAAAGGATACTGGTTCATACATCCTTGCCTGCTCTTTCCCGTGTTCGGAAGGTTGGTCATGGCTACAGGACATACATATTCAATTGTTCAAAATATTACTATGGTTACACCAGTCTTTACCTTCCTGTAATTATTTCTTAATTTTGTGTAGCATTTACTTCTGTTTTCGTTGGGTCTCATACTTACTTTATTAGTTTCTCAGCTCATTCTGGATGGGAAAAAAAAAAAACATACACTGAATTAACCAACCCACTTTAAACCTTAGGGATCTAAAGAGCCAATGAGGGATCAAGGTATCCAGGCATTAAAAAAATCTGTTAGAATAAAGCAAAGAAAATCTCAATTTCATTTTTTCCAGCATATCCTTTGCCTGCAAGATTGAGCATTTTCTTTGTCAGCCTTAAAAAAAAGATGCACAGAAATAATCTAAATCACCCTGACATAGAGATATTTTTATTGTACTAGAGAAAAATATGCGATGGTCACAATTATTCTTTTTCTTCTTTTAGTGTTGGAACAATTGGTTGGCAACCTGTTAGGGAACAGCTAGATGAGGCTGCGGTAGCAGGAGTTTGTACCAGATACTTCACAAATCATCTCATAAAGCCATTTAAACAGAACCAGAGTTTTATTGTCTGCAACTTAGCTTTATTCCAGGTCAATGATTAGCACATCCCAAACACGTGTCATTATCTTTTCTACTCACACCAGTTTTGCCAAGCATAGAAGAAAAAGACAAGGGAGCAGTTTTGCTTCTAAATGTCTAACACTTGACTATAAGGGTGCAAAGCAACTTTTAAAACTTCTTGTGGAAACATTCAACTCTCAGAAGGAAATCCAGCCTTCATTCGCTTCCACTTCCTGCATCATAAGAATTTTGACTAGTGTCACTCCTTGTAAAATATTCTGACCAAATGTACAGCCAGTATTAATACTGTATATTTCATTTTCTTGTATATAAAGGAATGTTAAGTCAGTTATTTGTCAGGTCCCCGATCCAATATTGGTCTTGTGTTCAGCATGCATGCGATGACACTTCTTTGCTGATCAGGACTCTTTAGAAGTACTAGCTTGGAAATATAACAATTAATGTCATTTCTTTTCTTGTTTTGACAGCTTGAATATCAATGCCAGTTTCTACTTTTTACATAGTACCGTGGGTAAACTCACATCCTGACAGCAATGATGATGTTCCCATTGTGTTCTTTAGTGTGTCTTTTTTATTATCCTTATTTTGAGCTTTGAATGTTGGTTGTACTTTGACCATCATGAAAAAAAATATATTGAAAAACCACATAAATGACCTAATTGCTTTTGATTATCTTGTTTAATTTACAGTGCATCGACTTTGTGTGAACAAGAACTACAGTATCAATCTGCTTTATCTGGCAAAATGCCAAATAGACAATAAGAATGCTGCGTGACCAGATTTTGCTACACCCAACAGGCTCAAGAGCCTGAAATGAACTTGACCCGAGAAATGTAAAAATCTGCTCTGTCCACAATCTTTTGTAGAAAGAACTCTAGGATGTGGCATGGTAGTGTTTGTTCATTCATGGAATAAAACGTTATTTTATCACCCTGCTTGCTACTGCCGTTATTCAGTGTTATGTACTTAAATAAGCATCAAGTTGCTGGAAGTGTTATTCCCAGTCATACTGAGCCCAAACTCTAGGGTGCAGACCAGAAATATGAAAACAAGTACTTATAAATCAATACCCCTTGCAGTTTAGTCTGCCTGTAACCTTGGTATGTGGTATCATGACGGTAAATGGTGACTGCTTCAGAGAACAACGTGAAATAGCACAAAATGGGTCCAACCTCAAGGTAGCAGTTCATGAGAAGATCTCTATCACCCTCTAATCTTTGGTAAAAATACACCTTTCCTCCCTTTCTGCCTGCTGAGTTGGCACAGGAATTTCCTGAGGGCATCAGTCAGGTACATTAGTTTTACCAAAGTGATTTTTACTGTTTCATCCATTGTCCCTTTTCCTAACAGTTGCTTGTGGGTTATGAAATGGGTACAAAGCACTAAAACTTACTGAATCTGCTGCAGCAGATTTTTATGCAAGAGCAAACATCCCATCTGAATTCAGGTGTTTGTTTTCCTTCAAGCGAAGAGGAGAGTCATATACCTGCCAGGACCATGCTCAGACACCTCCTTCTAACCAGCAGCAACTTTCCCATGTGCCTGTTTTGCTACTCTGGCTGCAGGGATGAGAGTGACTATCCCAGACTCAAATAGCTGGTGAACAAGTTAAGGCCATCCCTAGCTGTGCCCTGTAACAGCCCTTTGTGGACTGCAAGATCAGCTGAAGGTGTCTTCACCCTTCTTTACAACTGGAAAGAAAATAATTTCATGTTATGGATTTTCTAGGAAGTGGATATATTTTTACTCAAATTAGAGACTGTTGCCCTACAATACGTTGTCCTCTTTGTCTCAAGCAGTAACTTCAGGAAGACTTAAATCTACACAAACATCTATGTCTCTAGGCCTAATGAAAGACCTTTTAACCCTGAAAGACTAAATCACATAGTAAGGCTGTGACTCTAAGCACACGGTTGGAGGTACAAAGGTGACAGAGATGCTTTCCAATGAGACCTGCTGCTTTGAAGCACCTTCTTAGTGTCCAAGGTGATGTCCCATCAGCTGACACCAACTTGACTGAACTGCATTCACAGGAAGAGAAATTGAAGGTTTTACAGCAAAATCAAGAAACTATTGTGGACATTTATTCTAGTCTTTGTTGCCAGCAAATCAGGAAACATGAAGCTTAAGCACCGGAATAGGGCAGGCAGATTGCACTAATACAAAATAGCTTTGCTGTTATTTTGGTTAATTACCTAAATGTAATAAATATTTTTTGTTATTGTCCAAACAAGTCAAGCTTATACTCAAATTAACAGGCATTTCTGGATGCCATAAGGTTCAACTGCAACATCCCAAAGCAGAAGAGAGCTAATGAACAGTGCCCTACTAATTCAGAAGGAAATCACAGAGGGGAAAATGAGGCATTGCGGGTAGCTAATTAACAAAGCCAGGCAGCCAGCCACGTTTGTAATTGTCTATGGGTTCAGGCATGGAGTATATAAACCCATCCAAGTTCTGCCCACAAGCTCAGGCCAAACAAATGCTGAATCTGTGAAGGAAAAAAAGAGGGAAGGAGAAGGGATGTGTGGGATACTCACATTTCCCTTAGGAAGACAAGTGGAGATTAATGCTAGCAATGTGTAGAAATAGGTGTTTGCTGAGGGAGAGTAAATGAACAAGGGTGGTGCTGGATCTGTGCTTGTACCTAGTGCTCTTGTTTTTGCTCTTATGCTCATGTTGTCTCTCTGAAGCTCAGTTGGGTTGGCAGCAGTAAGGCGCAGGATGTTTGTACCTTGCATGTCGGGTCATGGGGCACATCTGCCCTGCAGTGCTTCCTAGGGCTGCAGCAAGCTGCCAGACGTGCCTCAGTGAGGGCTGGAGTGAGGACACTTTCCTCCTTGGCCTGGGGAAATGCTGACTGCCCTTGGTGCTCATTCTTCTCTGGACTTCTTATCTACTTTCCGTTTGCCAAGGAACAGTAAAAAGCAAAAATGGAAAAGGTAGCAGGAAAATCTCAGTTGCCAGTTCCTTAATCATTGCCTCTTACTGAAACAGCTGTTTGCTTATTTCTGTTTTCCTCTACCAACTTAAGCTCCAGGCTGGGGTCTCAGAGCAGAGCTAAGGGCATTTACTGTGACCTGCCATCTCTTCCCGCTTCATCTTTCTCTCTTCTCCCCCTTCATCATGGTTTCAGTCTTAAAGCAAACCCAACACTGCCTTGGAAACTAGGAAGAGACAAATACAAAAGCAGCATCATGAGCCCTCTCAATAAGCCATAACCACAACAAATTATTTTCTCTAATAGCCAACTCATGCTTAGCCAATGTCCTTTGCTTGGTGCTTATTCTTCTGTGAGAGAATAAGGAAGAGAAAAATCTCAAAGATGATTTGTTCTCTCTACTGCACTAGGCCACCTACTATGAAGATATGTGCTCGTTGGGCTCTCCTCACTCCCACCAGCCAGCCAGTCCCCCACACACTTTGCAGCTTCAATCTTTCCAAACCAGTAGTGATTGTGGAATCAGGCAGATCGCAGAGGGAGAGATGTTTGGAAAGGATAAGAGAGCAGATCCTAATATTCTGGTTTGTACAAAGGATAGGATGAGCACAGAGAGGCTTGTAGTGATCCATCGTGTCCAGTTCTGGTGCTTCAAGTTTTGAAGGGTCCCACATTACCTTCCTGCTGCCAACTGCAGCTCCTGCAGATGGGACACTGAAACCTGGGGGAGATCATGCCTCTGTTCTTGGAAGAACCCAGCAGTTTGATATAGCCCTGATCAGGACATCACCCATTGCCTACAGCAGGTGCCATGAGCTCACCTTCTCAGTCATACAAGTGGAAACAAGGCTTTGGTCTTCCCTCCTTAATAGTGCCCTCCACCTAATTCAGCTCCAGAACCAAGGGGAGAAGAGGACACATCTAGTCTGCATGGTAGGAGAACTGACTAAGTGATGATGCTGGAGCAGCTGCCAAGACTTCTGCTAAGCCATAACAGAGACAAATCTTCAACTGTCTCAGTGTTACAACATCGATGTGACCCTGTGTATGTTCTTAAAACAACCCAGTGTGAGGCTCAGGTGCTTATATAAGAGCTAGACTTTTCATTTCCAAAACAAGCCTCAAAAGCCAGCTGCTGTCTACAACTTAGTTTCTTTGTGATTGAAACAACCAAAATCACCATCTGGCTTTTCCACCACAGCTCAAGAAACATAGGGCCAAGGACACCTTTTTTCTGAGTACCCTCAGCTGACCATCTCCAAGGGGGACAAAGTGGAGTGACGTCTGAAGACAGAGATCACTGGGAGAGGAGAAACCACGAAACCACTCCTGCTGCCACTATTACTTCAGTGTGAAGTAGATAGGGACAGGTCTTTAACCTCTCAGCCTTGGACCTGCACTGAGATGGGGAAATCAGCTTCACCCCCTCCCACAGCCAAATGCAAGACCACCCTCCCAGTGCAGTGTTATGCCCCTTCATTTAGCCACAATAATCAATGTCCTTTGTAAGCAACAATTTCTGCTACAGCAGTTGTGTAGCTGGCAGCTGTGAAGGAGAAGGTTCAGAAATCCTTTGTAAAATGGACTTTTTTTCCATTTTCCTTTTTTTTTCACTTCAAGACATTCATTAAAATCCTCACATTAAATGAAGCTACATTCTGCCTCCTCACTGGGATAACAGCTTTAATCAAAATGTCCATTTCCATGATTGAAAGAGTCAAAAAGCAAATATAGATGGAATGAGGCCCCAGGAAAGCAAAAAAAGTGAACCATGCTCCACTCTTCCTGTGGAATAACAAGGTTCCTTCTAAGTTTTGTTCCTTCCTTCATTATAAATAGTCATTTTAAAGCAATAAAACAACACTTTAAGCAGATCTGGATGCTCTCATTATTGCTGGAAAAGGTATCCAGGCCTTATAGTGTCTCTGCAACTGTGCCAATGTCCTGAAATGTAGTTTGTGCTGAGCACATGCAGTAACTCAAGCTGACACATAATTTCTAGTGAGTGTTGGTAGCCAGCCTGCACAAGCTCCACAGTACCTGCTCGCCACCACATCACCTGGGAGCACCTTCAACTAGGGTAAGTCCTTCACCTGAAAAACCAAACCCAGAGCAAACCATCAACAAGGCAAACCCTCTGCTCCATGTTCTGCTCTGAAACACCATGGAAAGAGTGAGGAGATTTGCCTGGAAGGGCAGTTGTCTGTGATAGTTTCTACCTGGCTTTTGTTCCCTGCAAATGCACATTTGAGTGCACACAAAGCAGGAAATTCAGGATGCTGTGCTTGGCTCCTTCTTCATCAAGGCAATGTAGCCATCATATGAGGCACAGTACACGTGAAGCAATGTAGCCATCACATGAGTCTGGTATGCATCCAAAGGTTTGACACCTATTAAAAAAGGGGGAAAGACAAAGGAGAGCCCAGAGATGAGATAGCATATGTTGAGATGCAGTCTCTCCCCTGATATGAATAGTGTTATGCCTACGAAAAACACAGAAACCCTCCACCCCAGACATATGCAGTCTGTGCACTAAGAGAGGCCCATGAAAGGCAAATGAGAAAAGCAAACCTAACACCAGTAAGCCTCAGTGGGAAATATTTAGGAATCTTGAAATCAAAGTGAGTTGAAAACGGCTGAGATCTGTCTCCCGGCTGTTCCCCTGAGGCAGAGGCTCTGAGCTGCTCATCACAGTTTGCACCCTCAGAGCTACCAGGAGCAAGCAGCACTGCACCAACGATGATTGGAACAGAAAGGGACATGTTCTCACCCAAAAGCTGCCAGCCATGCCTGCGATTTTATCCTGCAACTTGTGCTTATGAAAGTTAGCAGTCACTGAGGAAATCAGCAGTGGTAATGAGGGGTAACCACACATCAGCAGTACGAAGAATTGCACTGAAAGCCAGAGAGGATCTGGGATAATATCAGGAACAGAAATCACTGCGTCTGAGCTATCAATATCAGAGCTGACAATAAGGCATTTGTTAGCTGCTGTTGGTAACTGGGTTGTAGGAAAGAAGCAAATAACGTCCCAGCTTTGAGTGGAAACCAAAGCCGGTGCTACCTCAGCATTTTTCATCCTTATCAACTGTACAGTGGCTGCAGTGCTTCTTGAAGGGGCATTTTTTTGAAGGTAGAAGCCCTGGAAACATTCAATTCAAAGCTCATTAACTGTGTAGGATTTATCTGTGATCCAGTAGACTTTTGTTTTTGCTGTGATGATTCTTATAATTACATAATTTATGAGGAAATTGGAATGGGAGAAACTTTTCTCCCTTGCCTCTAGTGGCAGACTGTTAACAATTTATCATGCAACACAGCAACAGCAGCCAGAAACTCATCCTGAGCTTCCATGAAAAAAATCTGCAGCTCCAGCTCAACAAATAACAGAACAGCACTGCCTTTTCCTGCATCAGGGTTTTAAGGACAACATAGCCTTTATTCCTTCAATTTGCACCTTCAGAAACAGAAGTAAAGAGGAAGAAATCCCCACCTGAAGCTTTTCATTGGATACAAAGGCTCAGTTTGACTGCAGAGCCTATAGATTACCTGGTCTGGGAACTTCTGTGCCATGATGCTTTCAAGAAAAATTTAGAGTGTTGCACTTTTTTCTGGACAAGTGTAAGCTGGTTTCACAGAGTGAAATGTAGATGTTTACATTGAACACCTCCGCAGCTGAGACAACCCATCTAGGCTCTCTTTATGGCTTTTCTTGCAGTAGACTAATAGACAATTTAGGGCACAATTTATCCCTCTGGCTCCAGATGCCTGCTTTGGGAGGGCATGCACTTCACAGTCTGTGTGCACTAGGAGATCTGAGTGGGCAGGTCAGCTGTAGATCTCTCAGCTTTAGATGGGGAAAGCAAAGAAAGTGCTAGATTTGTAAAGGAATAGCTTTTAAGAAACTGACAAACCTCTCAGTCTCCTCCCAAATTGCTTTCTGCAGCTATAAAGCAGAGCACGGCCACTTGCTGTTATATATTTATTATCATCTACTGCGCCAGGGAAGCTTTTGAGTGGTAGGATGCCATCTGCTGCTGTGAGCCATTATTTCCTCCCTCCCTATTCCTTCCCAGTGGGCAGCTCGTGTCAATGGAGGGAAAACTGGGAATGTGTTTGGATCATCTGCAAAGTGAAAGTATTTTCATCCACGAAACAACACCTGCCTGAATAGAAAGCAAAGGGAAGAGTTTAATCTCACAAGTGCTGCCTCAGTCATGAGGAAAAGTTTGTGCAAGGAATGAAGCCTCCCAAATGAAGATGTATGATATTTACCCACAGACTGGCTTGCAAAGAAGATTGGATTTTGTATCATTTCCAGTTTAATGCCAGGACTTGCTGCTAATTCTGCTAGTGCCCTTCTCCATTACCACAGAAAGAATCATCACCGCATCTGTGACTCGATGCAATGCCTTGTGACCCTGAAATACAGTCCCAGCATGTCTTTCTCAAATCTGTGATGTGAAGAACAAATTAAAACACACTGTTGGCTCTCAGGGACTGGGACTTAAACCTGCGAGCAAGCTCTATTAAGTCCAGTAATAGACACCAGTCATACTCAGCCACACAATGGAAGCAAAGCGGGATGAATAGCACACCGTCAGCTCCGGCACTCCAGCGGTAATAAGCATCACGCTGGGCTCACTGCACTGACTAATCCATAATTTATTGGGCTTCATAAATATCAAAACATACCACAGCTGTTAGTACTTCAGTGCAAACCCCGCAAATACTGCTTCAATTATTCAGGAGCTCATCGCAGGAGCCAGTCAACTGCTTCCAAGGTGCAATTTTAGAAGGGATCAATTACCCAGGAGTTTCAGGAGTGCAGTTGCTGGCTGGGCCCCTGGGGCAGCATGCATGGAGAGCTGGAAGCCCCAGCAACAAGAAGAAATATTGCCTCTCCTTCAAAAATAGCCTAAAGGCTTGAGCCTCACACAGGAAGGAATGCAGGCAGCTCGATGGCACCACTCAGAGGGGTTATGTGTGGTCCCCTACAGCCCCTGGGAGAGTTCTCTGCCTCAGCATCTCACTCTGAGGGGCTGCCAAAATGGTCATTAAATCAACAATGCCAAAAGCTTGTACTCCTAAATTTACCCTTCATGCAGGACACAAGCTAGACTTGCTTAAACAATGAAGCCCAGCAGCTCCAGTCAACTCTCCAGGAAGAAACTACTATTTGCAGCCATCCTGGACTTTCCCTCCTGAAGACATTTTTCTCTCCCAGTGGCATTTGGATGACAAAGACAAGACTGGAGACTGTGGCTAGCTGCTTAGGGAATTGAGGTCAGGGTTCCAATTATCAGATGTCTCAGTGGCTAATGCACAGGCAACATGTCTCACTCACTTCATCGCTGTCACTGCTCACACTGCAGATCCCTTCCTCTGCTGGAGTTCATACATTACATCTCTCTGTTTAAAGCTACATTCCCAGGTTGGATTCCTTCAATCACAATGACCATGTGCTTAATGGACTAATATAATTTTCCATTGAACAAAAAAAAAAATATAGATTAATTCTTCTTTCCTGTGCCATCCTCCTGCAAAGGGCTGGGAACAGGAAAGGAAGATGCTTGAAGGAGCAGATGACATCTTGACAGTGCTCCCCCATATACCCAGTAGTCGTTTGCTACTGGAAAAGAGGAATCTCAAGGATAATTAAGTATCTGCAATCTTCAAAACAACACGTATCCAGTAGGAGACAATGGTAAGGTTCCCTATCTAAAGGAAAGACTGAGCTGAACTATGTAAGACAGCAAAGAAGACACATGGAAAAGCTTGATGGCAAAACATGAGGGAAAGGGAAATGGGTTTTGCTTATAGGGCTCTTGGAACTGTTTTTTTTTTTAGTGTGAGACGCAACATTGGAACTTCAGGTACAGGGCAGCCTGACCTGGCTCTCCTGTGAGAGAAGGGACAGAAGAAAACATGGAGCAACCTGAAGAAGGGCAGATGTTCTGAAAGGTAAAACCTTTGGAAATGAGAGAAAGGAACTAATTGTCTCAACTGAGTGGGGGCTCCAGGGCCATGGGAAGACATCAAGCTTCGAAATGTTGAAAGAGATTAAAAACCTAGGAAAGATTTGACACAATACACAGGATCCGTTCCTGTCACTCAAATGTTATTCCTGCTGCAGAGGAATATTTGCTGCTGCTGAAGGAATTTTTGGGGGTATTTTTTGGATGCATGTAAGTACAGCTCCTTCCTACCAGGCTCTGCTTTATGGTGGGGAGCACTTGTGGGAAATGTTCCCAACATACTACCCAGCTGAGGGTGAGCCTGAAAACAGGCACACACTCAGAGAGATTATGAACATTGCTATCACTTCATGATGTAATGTTCATGATCCCTCCTCTTCTCATTGTCACGTCTCCCCCCGGAAAGTGACTCCAAGGTTGTCTCAGTGCAAATACACAGCCCGACTCAGTGTGTCCAAAGTATCCTGAGACAGTCTTACCACCATCCATATGCACCACCACAGCAGTGTCACTATCCATCTGACCCACAGGATAACCATGGGAGGGTCCAGATTCATGGAAGGCATCACTAGGGGCAAAAGAGGCAGAGAAGTCCTCTGTCAGAGAGTCTAGAGAAGAGTCAAATGGCTGCTCACCTCTGGAAAATCCTGAAGGTAGATTTTGAGTCATCTACAAGCATGCTTATGGATAGACATTGCAGTTGGACTATCCTCTTGGCTTCTCTGCAACTAGTAGAGACCTAGTACCTATTCATGCTATATGAGATAGCCAGAGTGTGAGGGGAAAGAGAAGTCTCAGGGTCCAGGAGCCATCACAGGCTTGGGGCAGCACAGAGCAGCACAGAGCCTGAACGCATGCATAGGTCTGAAGTCCTTACATAATTCAGGAAACAAAACCAAGATTATCTGGAATGAATGTTAGTATAACTCAGAAAAGGGATTTAACCTGGCCAATGCCTGCAATATTTTTAGTCAAGCAAGCAAGACAAAGTCAGACACAGGTGTGACCAGACCTTCAGCAAATCACATTTGAGGATCTGAAGCCAAACTTTGTCAATTAACCTGAAATTTATTTTCATGTCCAGACACTGGAGACTTTCTAGCTCAGCTTGGTCCAGTCCTTCGCTCCAGAGCTTTCCTCCATCCCCAAAGTCTATAGAAGATTTTTTTATAACCTCTTTATTAGGACCAGAGCAAACTCCTGCTGCTCCATCGTGGCCAAAAAGATCACCTGGGTCTTCAAAGTCCAACTCTTTTTTTTTTTTTTTTTTTTCAAATAGGTGATACTTTCATGGTCCCTTGACTTCTGCAAAACAAACAAACAAACAATTAAAAAAAAAAAACAAACTCTTTCCATGTTTTATTTCCATTAAAGGATTTGCTGAAGCGAAGTAGGGCCATTTCCTGCAGTAAGGGAATGGGTGGCATGGCAGGGAAGGGCACCCACTGCCAGGCAAGACTCCTGCACACAAACAACACAAATTGCCATGCAAATTTCCCACCAGGGCCTCTTGAGTAAAGTTCCAGATTTCCCTGCCTTTAATGAATAAATCAGTCATCCTAGTTAGTTGGGTCTCCAGCATGAGGGCAGTAAACATCCCCTTTGCTGCTGAGCTGACCAAGGAACTGACAGTGACCAGAGATAAACGTTGCTCTTAAACTTGCACTGAAAAAGACAAGAGGAGTATGTTAGCTCATAATCTCAGGCACAGCAACACAACCTGGGGATAATTGAGAGATAAGTGCTGCTCAGGCACCAGCTTCAGAAAGATTTTTTTCCACCCTTAGTAGGCTAACAAACCATTTCCAAAGCAGTGAAGCACTTTATTGTTTGGGTTGTTTTTTTCCTAGGTAAACTGTTAACCAAGCCTTTTGGGAACTGGCATTTTCTTCTAGGATGGCATATGCATCTGGGGGTGGCTTTTGCACAGCAACAAAACCAAAGAGGCTGTGGAAAGGGCCTCTTGATATAGCTCTAAAGAATCTAGCACCACAGAGTTGGGTGCTCTATGTTTGCACAGCCAGGAAGCAGCCTGGAGCAGCCCTGGACATCTCCAAAGCCTACAGCAATGGTATCGCAGGCCCTCTTCACTCTCCTTGAACCCAGATGAGCACCATGTGCCCAGCTTCAGGCCCCATCCCACACAGTCTAGTTGGCTTTGGCCCAAGCCCACAGCCACCACCAGCAGCTGATGGGGTTGATGTCCACTGCCTGATGAGCTGAAGAAGAAGCGTCTCAGTCAGTGCCTTGCACACAAATGGAATCTGGGGTTTTCTACAAGTTCAGTAGCTCAAACATCTCCCATAAGTCACATCCTGTGGCTGTCTACAACCTAGTCTTGTGGGAGCCTTTCTGAGCCAAGACTGTGCTTTATGAAGCTCCATAAACTGTACCAGTGATGCAGCTCTCTGTCACTCAGAAGCCAGCTTTACATTTCCTCATATTTTGTACTTATGGTTGTTACTGAATCACATAATCATATAATTGTTTTGGTTGGAAAAGACCTTTAAGATCATCAAGTTCAGTCACTCACCTCACATTGCCAAGCCCATGACTAACCCATGGCCCTCAGCACCTCAGCTACACAGCTTTGAAATATCTGCAGGGATGGACACTTTACCACCTCCCTGGGCAGCCTGGGACAGGGGCTGACAACCCTCTCAGGGAAAAAGTTCCTCCTGATCTCTAACTTAAAACTCTCCTGACACAACTTGTGGCCATTTCCTCTTGTCCTATCACTTGTTTGTTGAGAGAAGAGACCCACTCTCACATCCCTACAACCTCCTGTCAGGTAGTTGTAGAGAGTGATCATGTCTCCCCTTAGCCTCCTCTTCTCCAGACAAAATATCCCCAGCTCTCTCAGCCACTCCTCATCAGATTTGTGCCCTAGACCCTTCCCCAGCTTTGTTGTACTTCTTTGAACACTTTTTCCAAGTGCAATAATATCCTGGAGCAGACATTGCTCAACTGCTGAGCAGTCTCAGGCTACAAGGTTTACAGGTTTGTTTACACATACAAAAGTCACAAAGCAGAGTGTGGGTGTATATCTGCTGTAACATTTAACTTATAAGTAATAATGCTCTTGAAAGAGAGACAGCTAACATGGAAAAACAAACCCATCTTCCATGTGTCTCTCCAGTACTGACCACCTGCTCACACTTTAGGAAGTACGTTTGTTGGCACTTACCACATTCAATCACCACCACACACTTCAAACCTCACAATTTTGAGCCAGATTCTGATCATTTTCTCTACTGCAAAAGCTCAGGATATCCAATACATATACATTGAGACTAGCTGCGATCAAGGAAGATAGGAACATGGAAAGCCTCCTACAAGAAATGTAAACTAGTAATTCCCAGGGTTTCAGTCAGTATATGAATACATGGAGGCTCTCTGCTTCTAAACTCAGTAACTTTCTCACTCTGTAGAGTACTAAAAACAGCCACTGTTCTTTGTATACTTCTGAAAGCTTTAACTTCAATAGTGCATAGCAGGAAAGAGGCAAACACCTCTCTTATGACTGCTGGATTATCTTTGTTTAATGGTTCTGTCGATCTGGGTTATCTGGAGAGGTATCCCTGCTGCTAGGATGAGCTGTATTCAACCATTCGGGTCCCACAGGGCTGCTGCTGTTTGTGTTGCTAATGGCCTGTTTCCCAATGCAAATGTTTTCTTCAAGATAGGAACATTTAGAATAATGGAGACCAAAAGAAAAAAGAAAATAGAGATTCTGGCACCATTCTGGTTCTTTAAAAATACCAGGCTAGGATCTACACCAGCCTACCCCATCATGCTGCGGCGCAGAAGCTCATTATTCAGACTCTAAAACAAGTTAAGTCTTATAAGTATAGAGTCCCTCCAGAGGCTAATGGAGTCCTCAGCAGCTGCTGAAAATGAATGCTGGGTATTTAGCTAGATAACAAGTTTATTGAGAAGACAAATGAATGACAGACCTCAGCTCTGCCTACTTGTATGTCATTTGACCTCTGGAATTATTCCCACTGGGACCTTTGTACTCCTTAAGCCCTGAGCAGCTTGTGACTGCATCCCTGCAGACAGCAGATCCCCAAAATCTCACACTAGGAGGTCTGACTTGCCAGTAGCCAAAGGGATGCTGAAGTTGTCTCCTACTTATTGCACTCAAACTTTGCCCCTCTGCCTGCAAAGGTGGAGCACAGAGATGTGGCCCATATGAGATCTCAAGGATGTTTTCATGGGGACAAAAACCACAGCAAAATCAGCTCAGTCCTAAGCAGGATCTGATGCTCTGACTGTGGGCCATCCTCCCCTCCAGGCAAAACAGCTTCATCTTGGTTTCCATGAGAGCAATTGAATGAGATTTTTCATCCAGAAACTGAAGAACATTGTACAGCTGTGAATCACGATTGTGCGAGACTGATTATTAGTCAATTAGAACAATTAAGTGTTAAAAAGATACTGTTTCTATAAATGAGGCTGAAGAAGAAGGGAAGATGGGTAAAATATTGCAATTCCTTTTCTCAGGAAGTTTTTCAAATGACAATGATATAGGAATAAGAAGCTGGAGAGAAAGGAGGAAGAAGAAAGATGAGACACTGAGCTGTGGAGTGTAAGTTGTCTTGGGCAAGGCATACAGAAATAAATAGTTGTCCCTGTGAATTTAAAGTGGGATTTCCTAGGTGGTTGATTTCACTCATCAAAATCATCAATCAAAAACCTACAGAGAACACCAGTTTCACGTTATTTGGGCTTTGGGGCCATTAAGTGACTTTTTTCAACCTTAACATTTTGATTCTGTGGCAAGCCAGAGCTGCTGTTCAGAGCACAGTCTTGCCTCCAGGCATCTCCCTGGGGAGCCACACTTTCTATCAGGCTGCAACAGCCTGTTCTTCTTCTAGGTGATAAAATTTGCTTTGTCTGCCTGGGCTTTTTCAGTCTCTCGAGCCTTGTACCCAGCTGACCAAAACATCCTCTTCCCAGAAATAGTTAGAACTGATCACAGAGTCATTTGTGGTCTTGTCTTTTTCCAAGCTGATAATTTATTTGCTGGCGTAAGAGCTTCAAGGTGAACCTCGGCTTGCAACAAACCTCAGTCTGCCACACCAGGACAGAATTTGGCTGTGTAAACTGGGTCTTTTCTTTGCAATAGTGCAAGAGTTTAATGTTGTATTTGCAAGTGTCATGGGACATAATTCACACATGTGTCCCAAGACCCTTCTTTGATGAGAACCAGGGTGCTAGGTGGAGACAAAGAGGATTATGGTTTCGAAAGTGAATTTCTGATCTGTACTAAGGGGTGAATGAAGATACACCCAATCAGTTGTGTCCGGCCTTTTCAGCCACTTCCAGTTTTGCATGGCCACGCTGCCTGCCTGTGCCCTGTGTTTCCTTATCACACCAATGTGCAGGGTCAGCAGAACCTCCCATGCTCACATAGGCCCTGCAGCTGTGGCTTCATGCCAGTGATGTCCCTGGGACGGAGTTCTGGCTGTGCCCAGCTCTGGCCACCATGTGTGGATGGATATGGCTATAGCTGGGTATGGAGGTGTGCTGCTGGAGATCTCAAAGAGGTCTCTCTGGGAACAACAAGAAACAAGTCCTCCTTCCCTTATGAAGGAGTCAACATCTTGGATGCACCAACCAAGAGAAGGTGCATTTGCAGAGGTAAAGAATGTGTGAGGGTTAACACATCCTGACTTTCAATTGCTCTGCCAGTCAGCCTGTCAGGAGCCACCCTGCTTCCCATCACAGGCACTACGTCTGGTACCAGTATGGAAAAGAAACTGTGGTGCTCCAGAATGAGGCTTTGAGAGAGGTGCTCAAAGATTGTCCCAGCACTGGATTTGTTTGACTTCCTATTTGGAAAAACATATCCAGAAATGTGGAACAAAAGGTTGGGTTTGGTTTTTTGGGCTGTGAATTGGGTAACTGGATGCAGCTTATATCTCTGCTCCTGGCCTTTTGGGGAACCTTGACTGCTTTCTGGCTTGACCAGGCACTGATGTCCACAGATGAGGAAAGCAGTACTGATTCTCCTTGGCAAAACCTTGGCAAAAAACTTTCAAGTGCAAAAGGGCTTTTCTGGTTTTCACTGGCTCTGTTAAGTTTTGCCTAGAAGAATTTCTGATGTTTGGGAAGGGGCTGTTGTTGTGCCACTGCATCACATCCCCGCTGGCAGTATCACTGCCACGGCACTCATCTGTCCTGCTGCCACACCAGCCTCTGGGTTCAGCTGAAATGAACCCTTCTTAACCCAGAAGGCAGCTAGAAAACCATTACAGAGGTTCACTTCCCACTTGCTCTGTGTGCCAGGAGAGCAGAGGGGACACACGGGGTGTGCTTGCTCTCCAATCCCTCCTGTTTATATTTTACCTTCACTCTCCTTCATTTATCCCATCTAAAACATGCTTCTAATTTAGATTTACAGAGATTCTTTGAAATCTTTGAACGCTTGCCAGCATTTGAGGGATGTAGCATCTTCTAAGCTAACCTGTCCATCCTATATCTCCCTAATACAATCCTGCCCTAATCTCACCATACAGCACTACACACTTCCCCATATTCAATATATGCCCTTTTACTGTTATTGCTACAGACCAGTGACAGCCCAGCCATGTCTTAAGTTTCCTTAAGGGATTCCTTGGCACTATCAGGGCTTGCAATAAGTTCACACTTTCGCAGCTGCCCACCAACACACTTCTTGAAGTGACTGAGGTACCCATGCTGCAACCACTTTAAAAAGTAACTTCTATTCAAATTAAATAACAGTCAAGCTAGGATCTCACTCAGAATTTGAGTGAGGGAGCTCAGATGATCGCATAGTAAAAACAAGGCAGCTGTGAAAGCTGGATCTGCAATTTCAGCTTGAACTCCCCAGCCTTGCAAAGATTACAGGGTGGCTCTGCCTCTAATCGCTGCAAGAATAGATGTCTTATTGTCTACATCTTCTGCAATTCCATTTCTGAATGGAGGACACTTCTGATATAAATGAAAAGAAACACCAAAACACACATGTATTATCGTGCCTTATGCACTTAGGAAATGAGAAGGTTATTACAGCAGAGAGGAATTAAGCTACAATGCTGATGCTCAGTCTCACTGAGGGTTTACAGAGTGGTAATTAGGAGAAACACTTTCTGTATAAAGAGCTCTTCTGCTGTAGAGGAAGAAAAGAATGTTTCTGCTCATTTTAATCAGCCTCTGATGGATGGTGTTAATCAGTTGTGACATGTCAGCATCTCCCCACTACCACAGCTCTGTGGTACTACCATGGCTGCTGGATAACCCCAGCACCTTCTCTTTCAGCTGGACCACAGCCCACATCACTGAGAAAACATGCAGAGGTTTCAGTGGGTACTGGATGGGTCCCTTTTCATCTCTGTTAGGGAAATGCCAACTCTGTTGTTTATGTATTTAAACATTTCCAATGTGGCTTTGAAACCACTGCCACTTTGCAGACACTAAACAGTGACAGCTCTGCACAACTGAGCAAAGGCCAAGCCCCCTTGTCCTGGGTGAGACTGCTGCTTCCCACTGGACATAAATCACATGGGTAATTTTCACAGAATCACAGAATGACAGTCACAGAATCATAGAATCACAGAGTGGTGGGGGTTGGACAGGACCTTCAGGGATCATCCATCCCAGCCCTCTGCTTTAGCAGGTTCCCCTCAATCACGGGACACAAGAACTTGTCCAGGCAAGTTTTGAAAACTTCCAGAGGAGACTCCACACCCTCCCTGGGCAGCCAGTGCCAGGGCTCCCTCATACAGGAAAATGTCTTTCCTTGTGTTGAAGTAGAACTTTTTGTGTTCCAGCTTTTGTCCATTATCCCTTGTCACTGGACACTACAGAAAAAAAAGTGTTGCCTCATCCTCTTGACATCCAACCTTTAGGTACTTGTAAGTGTTGATAAGGCCTCCCCTCAGTCTTCTCCAGGCTAAACAGCCCCAAGTCTCGCAGCCTTTCCTCATAAGAAATGTTCCAGTCACACAAGCTGGACACATGCCTGCAGCAGAAATGCATTTGAAGAAGTTTATCCAGTGAGTGCATTTTTCCCAGATGGTCCTTGTCAATCTCCCTGAGCAGTCTGGATTCAGGAGGCTCCCAATAGGACATCAGGAGTAGTGCAGTTCTTCAAAGGTGTCTTTACACCCTCACACACCACAGCACCAGCAGCATTCGTACTCAGGCTGCCCAGGGAGGGTGTGGAGTCTCTTTGTCTGGAGGTTTCCAAAAGTACCTGGATGGGTTTTTGTGTGACCTGGTCAAGGGGAACCTGCTTTGGTGGGGGAGGGGGGGGGATGACTGGATGATCTTTAGAGGCCTCTTCCAACCCCTACCATCCTATGATTCTCTGTGTGAAAGGCACAGAGCTGTGACTGATAGGAATAATCTTTGCTGTGCTTGAGGGCAAACTGTGAGAGAGGGCAGAGAACCGTAAAGACTTTGGGGCCTGGAAATCAGATGCCTAATCCTGCTTCTCGTCTGTTTATCCACAGCACTATCCTTGCAGGGTGGGAGGGAGTTTGAGCCAGGGAAAGCTGTGGAGATGTGTGGACAGTGAAGGAAAGATGAGCCTCTTTCTTCAGAAAATGCTTCTTTTGCAGCATGTGCTTCTGCACTTCATCAAAAGTTGGAGATTATTTGTTTGCCCAAAGTCAACAGGGGACTTTCTCCAGCATCTGTTTCCTTGGGGCATCTTGGGCCGCTTTCATTTTATTTTCAAGCATGTCTTTAAAATGAAGGGAAAGAGAACAGGCCGTGGACATGCTTCAGCAGGGGGTCAAGCAAGACGAAAAACACCAAGTATGGTGCTGGTGGGGTACAAACACATGTGCCCTGTGGTCTCTCTCAGTAGCCCTCATACTGCAGGTGCCAGAGCTATGGAGGAGCAAAATACTGCATAAATTGGTGTGTCTTTGAGTAAAAAAGAACCTTCCAAGGGGACAGTGGTTGCTTTGAAAAGTGGGGCAGGAAAAGCCCCAGATGTCTTGCTTTAGTGTGCTGCTCACTGCCAAAGCAGCCATCTGAAGGAGGAAAAAGGACTATTGGAAAACTGAGCAGCTCAGGCTCCCGGGCAGGGCCAGGAGCAGCTATGCATTGTCCCTTGAGGCAAGGCAAGGATTTCTGAAAGGACTGGAATTTTGGAAAGCATTATCCTTCTCACTGCTCCACTCCTAACCAACTTGAACAGCAGGCAGGGAGAAGAATTAAGTGATTTGCTGAAGGTGGCCTTAAGGTGTCTTCATTGTGCATTGATGCAGGTGCTGGAAGCATGAAAGTCTCCTGGCAGCACTCATGGGGACACACAGCCAGTTTGGAGCAATATCTGCCAGGCCTTGCCTGCTGCTGCGTGTCAAGCCCACGCATCCCTCTCCAAAACAGGGCACTAAAGGACCTTAAACATCTCAGTGATACGTTTAAACATAGAATCATAGAATGGTAGGGGTTGGAAAGGACCTTTAGAGATCATCTAGTCCAACCCCCCTGCAGATGAATAAAGGTAGACTAGTCTGAGAAAAGGAAAGAAACACCATGCCTGATCTGGGCAGGTCAAATTCCAAAGTTCTTAATCATGTATTAAGAAAGTACATAAATACCTAGGCAGCTTGCAGAGCAGTCCATATGCCTATTCCTGCAGATACAGTGTCCAGCTGCAAGTCCACAATGATACTACAGTAGTTTTGGAAGCAAGACTTGGAGGCAACATTCTGGTACTGAGCCCACCATAGGGTTCCCATCCCATCAGGCTGTGGGAAAGGTGGTAGATAGAGGCATCACCTAAATCTGAGCAGAGTCAGGCACCTCCAGCATGGGGTTACAGCCATGACCTCAATAGCAACATGACTATAGCTGGGACTGGGAAAATAAAGAGCAGAATTGAGGTCTCAAAGGGGATAGATTTGTGCAGGTATGTTTAAAGTTTCTAAGCAGAAGTAAAGCAGAGAGACATGAGGGTAAGAGAAGAAGAAACTGGGGGAAAAAATATGACAATGCTTATGCAGGTTGAGTTTTGGTTGGTTCAGATCTAGCTTTTGTAGGACCTCTTCTGCTTACCATGAAGGAAGAGAAGGAATCACAAACTCCAATGTGGTTTTGACTTGTCAGCAGCTCTTAACGAAACCATGGGCCACACCTTTGCCATGTTGACTCATACAAGCCCACGAGGGCTGCAGGTGCCTTGCCCACTGGCCTTCCAGGCAGAGAGTGAGGTGGCAGGTCCCATCTATTCCCCCAGCCTGGGACAGAAGGTCTCCCAAATCACCAGGACAGAGAAGGCTGATACTAAATACACCGACGAAGACTTTCTGCTCAGCCTCTCTTGTGTGCCAGGGTGTGACATAGGAGCCAGCAGGCTGTCCCCAATCTGCAGCTGCATGGCAAAATGCAGCTTTTTGGAAGGCAACTGAACCATCAGTACCAAGTGATAACTACATATGTTCCTCCCAGGCACAAGAAATGCGAGAGGAAGAGAGACTCAACATTTGCTAGACTTGTAATAGTTTGCTGCAAAGTGCTCCATTGCAAGAGCAATAGAGATTACCACCTTGTAGCATGGGAATATCTGAGAACAACTTTTGTTTTTATGTAAAACAACAAAAAACTCATTTTTAAAGCAGCAACAAACAAGTCCAAGGTTACTGGCCAACACATGTGATTTCAAAGGCTGAATTTCTGACTCTTTGTTTTTTAAACCAAGGTTGATTCTCTCACAAAGTTATTGTTTAGATTACAGTCTTTCCCTGAAAGAGAATGTATCTGCCTCTCTGTGCCAGCAACAAAAAAAATGTTGCTATTCACACCTCATTGGAGGTGCTAGAAGAAAGTAAGCGCTGCCTGTAAATAAACTGCCTCAATAATTAATTGTCAGCACAGACAGCACAATGGAAAAGCTCCAGAAAGAAATTACTGCAAATACAATTTCAAACTAACAATGCATGAATAGCCTTTGAAAAAGCCTCCAAACAGCAGACTCTGAGCCTCAGAGAGAGGTAAAACACCACCAACCAATTTGTCTCTGGAGACATCTCAGTCTTTTCCACTTCAGGTAAGGCAGTATGTAGGAAAGGGAGGAAGAAATGGGGGAAGGGGCGGGGGGGAGAAGGAAGGAAGGAAGGAAGGAAGGAAGGAAGGAAGGAAGGAAGAGTCTTCTGCCCAGGGAAGTTTCATTCAGCAGCAATGGGAAGAAGAAGAGGATAAGGAAGGCATGACCTCTTTAGCCCCTGATAGGGAGCATAGACCTTATCTGCACTCTCCCCTGAAAAGTGCAAACTATGAGGTATATGGAGAAGACAAGTTTTAAAGAGGCTGGGTTGCCACACACTTGGCATCACCAGAGGAATGTCTCAACAGTCAATCTGTCCCTCAAACCACACAATCACAGGCACATCCCAGGCTGTTGGGAGACCAGATAGGCAAGGGCTTGGGATATCATTTGGCATAGACTTCATACAGGGCAAGGCACTGGCACAGTTACATACTTGCGTGCAGGTACATCCAAAAGCCTTTGAAAAGAGGTACAAAAGGGAAAAATGTGAGGTGATTGATGCCCAGAGCCTGTCAGCATTTAAGAGGCATTTGGATAATGTCCTTCATAACATGCTTTAACTCTTGCCAGGACTGAGGGGGTCAGGCAGTTGGACTAAACTATCATTGTAAGTCCCTTCCAACTGAACTATTCTGTCCTGTTCTAGCCTATTCTGCCATTTAGGACAATTCAAACGTTACTTTCAAGTCAGGGAGAGGGTGGGAGTGAAAGAGTGCAGGGAGAATAAATAAATAAATAGAAAAAGAAGAAAAATAAATAGGCATCCAAGTGAAATTTATAATTCCCATATAAATGAAAGCAGAGGTAATGATGCACTCCAAGCTAATAAAACTATCCTGCAGACTCACTGCTAGCTAATGAAATTGCTTACTTAGCATACATTAACTGAGTTGCAGCTGGCATTTCACTGCACTCATAGTAGCCAAAACTCTTCCCGGCAGCAGTGAGAAAAGGAGGCAGAGAAAGACAGTTTTATTCTACACCATCCCCATCACAAAGCGGAGGTGGAATCGTAGCACAGCCAAGGCACAGGGCCAGCTGCACGTGAGGCTGAAGCCCAGCTCTGAGCCACCCCTGTGTGTGGATCACAGCCCAGGGCCCTGGTGCAGTGCTGTGGGAACAAGCCCTCAGAGGAAAGGCCACTGTCTGCACACACCATGGCAAGGGGGTTATGTTGGGGGAGGGGGGGAGCGGTTCCTGTGGTTTCAGATCAGACCTGCTCTGATCCTAAACCAAGGAGAATGTTCTGATCTGACAAACCCTTGTAAGAGCTGGAGCACAAAAGTCACATTCAATCCCTTCTGGGTCACGTCTAATCAGGCAGGACTATTTTGTGGCTGCACGTGAGCTGTTTGGTGTCTTTGCTGAGGACAGTGAAGCTGTATGAGGATACTCCATGATTGTATCCTAATAGCCCTAAGACACATATCAACACACCTCTATGCACACATACTCCCACACCCAGGGTGCCTTACTTAGCCCTAAAGTGCTGTGGACTCCAGATAAAGTTAAGGTACTTCAGGTTTTTAAACAGATGTAAGTAAAGGGGTTTTTTTTCTAGAAACATAAAGTTGGAGGTTGGTATCATCTGCAGAGCCCACAAAGCACCTGCTGTTAGTTTGAGCCAGGAACAGGAGGTGGAAAGCAGACAAACATATTGGGAAGACCAAGAGTTAGATGAGGAAACTATCCTGTTGCCCATCCCATTTTACATCCTGCTAGTGCAGGTCTGCTCTCACGTATCACTGTGGTAAGGATAAAAGCAAACATGCAGAGTGGAGCCACATCCGTGTTTTTACTTTTCTAAAGTGTTTCACAGTCTCTGTCACCCAGCAAAAAAAAAACCATGGGCACAGCTAAATCACACCAAGCACAGCTTGACACCATTTAGTTGGGCAGAAGGGCCTTCCTAAGGCTTCCAGAGAGCAGCCTCCTCTAATGACAATTACTGCCTTTTAGAATAGGAGGTTAATAGTAGAAAAGTATCCATGCAGGAGCTGACAGCAGCTGTTACGGAAAGCTCTCCCCTCTGGTTTGCTTCAGTTTGGTTTCAAGGAGCCTTTGGGAACACAATGCTGAACTTCAGCTGTAGGTAAGTGCTGAATCACAGCAAATGTTTCACTTAAAAGTGAACCTCATTCTAGATATAAGAGATGGATGGGATTATTTTTTTTTTTTCTGAATTTTGGTCAGATAATATACACATTCCCTTATCAAATGATGTAATTCTTAATCAATACTTAAAGCTTTAAAGTATGTAAGTTCCTGACAATTTTGAGGGCATTTGTTTCCATCCTTTGCAGATAAATTTCAAATGACCAGAAAACTTGAGTGAAAACCTCTCTGTCATGCATTTTTGTCCCCCTGCATTAGGATTCAAGTTAAAACATTTATCGAAGTTCATCTGGGCCTGCAACCCAATGAAAAAGCTCAGGCACTCTGGAAATTTGATCCAAACAGACACCTCCTCAAACACAGCAGATATCTTACAGGGAGGGATCATCCCACTGGGTTTCAGAGGGTGTACCTCCAGAACAGATCCCACGATGACCCATAGGAAGGGTCATCCCAGTTTCCCAGTCATGTTCTTATGTCTGTCTCTATGCACTGCCTAAAAAAGTCCTTCTGTGATGCCAAAATGATTGCTTCTGTGTTCTCCAGTCATTGCTGAATAATCACTCTGAATCTACTGTGTTTCCCTGCTGGGTGAAACCTTTCCCACTCATGAAATCCATACAAAGCCTTTGGGACAAGAGCTGAAAGGCCATCAAACTGAAAGGCCCACGAGTCAAAGCTCTGCACCAATGATTACCCGAAGCATTGCACAGCAAAACAGAAACGGTCTCCACTAGCCACAGATCAATGTTTCTTCAATCCCAGCCCTTCAAGGTCAGTTAAAGTTTTCAAACCGTACGAGACGAAAGCTGAGCAGCGTTAGTGCGCGGCCGGCTCCCCGGGGCCCGGGCTCAGCTGCACAGCGTGCTGTAACCTTCAGTCTGTCTTCATGTCTGATTCCCTGCTTGGATCCTATTATCATTACTCACGGGGGAGACCAGGTATGTTTGAAGGAAGCCAAGGCTTCCAGCTTGTCAGCTCTGAAATATGTTGCCTGAGGCTGCCCAAGCTCTTGTTATTCCTTATTCAGGATGTGGGCTAAGGTTACCTGCAGCTTCCCCCTCTTTGCTGCACAGATGGATTTATCTTTTGACCGCTGCTGTTTACAAAGAGGGGAGAATTGTCTGCAATGTCGGACACATACAGCCTTTAGCCTTACAAAGCACAACTTTATTCAGGATTGTAGTGCCTCAAAGTGACAGATGGAGCATTGCCTAGTGAAACCTGGCAGTAAAGCCAGCTCAGGCTCGCTGCTGCTTTGCAGCTGGACGTGACTCTCTAATTCACACCAAGTTATTTACTTTTCATCTTGGGTCAGCCATTTGTCACTCCCTCCTATCTTCTGTCACAGTGCATCTCTGTGAAATGAAGGGTTGCTGTCAAATGAAGATGTCAATTTGCTCTCCAGCAGATCCATGTGCACAGTTGGTGGCAGCCAGATTGGAAGGGAGGATGTGCCTGATCCAGGCAGACTGTGCCCTGGGCACCATCCCTGGAAGCATGTCTGATCTTCTATGTCCAGATAAGTACCTTGTCTGTGGCCGGGCACCATGCTGGAGTGAGATGTGGGTGCTGTCACACCTCTCCAGCACTGGTGTGGACTCGAGGAGAAGCAGCATTTGGAAACCTTTGGTCCTGGCTTCCTTGCCTGGACCCCACTTGCCACATTGTTCAGGCTGTCTCTGCAGCAGAGGAGTGCAAATGGGTGACATCAGTTTATGCTGCAACTCGAGTGAGGTCAGATCCTCCAGTTAAAGGCAGACCTTCTGATTGGTGGCAAGAGACGCTCATGAACATCTAGGAGCTAAAAGCCAAGCCAGACTTGAACAGGCACTGTGTTGCTACTAGAGAGAGGAGAATCCCAGAGAGGAATCTCTGAGGAGTCTGAGCGGGCCCAGTGATGTCTAACACAGGGCCACCAGTGCTACTGGCTATTTCTCCTACAGTGGGGACTGCCAGGTCACTTCATTCCATGGTGTAGGAGGAAAGCTGCATTTCACTACAGGGAAACCGAGCTCTTCCTCACATACCTCAGCTGAGAAAAGTTCCTTTTATAAAGAAGTCTTAGGAAAATTACAACATTTTACTCTCAACAGCTATTTCTCTCGTAATTGCTTTAAAACCATAGTCGAGCCTTTCTCCCGGTTTCCTGCTGCTCAGACATCGCTCCATCTAGTGGAAATTACAGCAAAGGGCCATCTCCCACACTGCTGCAAGAGCAGATCTGTGAAACTCGGGGGATGTGCCAGAGGAGGCTCCAGGGCAGCCACGGCGCGGGCTTCACTTACCGCTGAGGCTAAAGTACGCTGGCAGCCGAGGTCTGACCTTCGTTTCTGCTGCAACACCCACAGATGCGCTGGGTAGGTGGGGAGGATGCTCAGGGCACCTGGCAAAGGCAAAACAGGATTTAAGGTCCTATCAGTCAGCTAGCTCTAAATGCCTTCACAAATTCGAAGAGGGTGTGCTCCTGCTCCATCTCGGTGCACTCAAACTGCAAACCATGCTCACTTGAGTTCGGGCAAGGATTTGTGTGGAAAGTTCGCCACGTCCTATGAGCTTGCTCCAGTGAACTAGTCAATGACTGCTCCTTCCTTCCCCTCTCATTTTGAGGATGTGCCTCCCTACTAAGTTTAGCCCTTAATTTTCAAATTGTCTTTGATTTTTGTTTAAAAAAAAAAATTGAAAAAAGAAATATCATCAGAAAGTCTTGAGGCCCAGGGTAAAAGCAGGATAACTCACTGGCTGCTCTATCATTTCTCTCACCTCATTAACAGACAAAAAAAGCCCCAAACCAATAAAGACTGCTTCAGCCACAGAATCAGAAAATTTATCTATTCCATTAAAAATACAAAGGAAAAAGTAGGAGAAAACACATGAGAAAGAGAAGGAAACCAGGATGTGGTGTTACTCATGTTTTCAGCTAAGTAAGGCTGATAAAATTGTTCTTTGCAGGTGCACGTGTAGATTTTTTTGTCCACCTTGTATTCCCCAATCCTGACAGCTCCCTAAACCACTGCTCAGTGTTTAGTGGACATAACAGTCCCAAAGACACCAGACTATGAGTTGTGTGAAAACAGGAGCTTGGATGATAGCCCGAAATGTCCTCACTGAAAGACTAAACATCTACTGTTACGTTACAAATCACTGCAAGGTAGGTGGTGTTTGTTCTGCTGTTCTAGAAACTTTTTCTTTCAGGTGGAGTGAGCAGAGAGATGAGATTAGCTTTCAGCTGGCTAAGTATCATAGAATCATAGAACACTAGTTCTAGTTTGAAATAGGAACTCTAGTTTTAAATAGGAAAGGAGAAGTCAGACAAGTAGACCAAAGCCATGGACACAATTTCACATTAATGCAGGACAGACATTGTAGGTTTGACCATAAACATCCTCTCCCACATCTGAGGCCTCTCACAGATGCAAGAGCTGCTAGCTTGTGGTCAGCAGAGCTGGGAGAAGCTCTGGCTTAGCATAAAAAGTTCAAATTCACTGACACAGCCTATACAGTGCCCAGCATCCTGGCATGGAGGTGTTTTGAAAGAGGTTTCTAACCTCAGGATGCTGCGGGATGGATGGGAACTGTGTGAGGAAAGCAGAAGTGACTCAGCCTGTCGTCTCTTCCTGCACTTGGCGATTATAACCTCGTTCCTCATGGAGCTACTCACATGTTAATGAGCGAGACCCACACAGCCCAGCGCAGGAGGCAGCAGAGAGGCAGAGCCTCAGCTGAGGTGTGAGCAGGGGCTGTGCAGCAGAGATGGCTGTGGGGGTGCATCTCCCAGCTCCTTGTTAAGCATTGGAAAGGGCTTGCCAGGAAAGTGATGAAGTCCCCATGCCTGGAAATATTTAAAAGACACAGAGATGAGGTACTGAGGGATATGGTTTAGTGATGGGCTTGGCAGAGTCGATCTTAAGGGTCTTTTCCAACCAAAATGATTGTATGATTCTAACAGAGAAAGATGAAAATACATCAAATAAATCTTTGTACCTGTTTGCAGTTTTAAAAAAAAAAATCTGCAATTCATTTTAAAGAAGAAACAGAAAAACAACACTTCTGCATTTTATTTGTGTACATATATGTGTGTGTGTGTGTAAAGGCATCAGCAGGATTCTTTACTTCTTTTGTATTATTATTTTTGCTTTAACATCTGCAGCAGTGGCCTGGGCGTTTCTGTTTCCTAGTGAAGAAATGCCTCACACTGTCCAATTTCCTTTAGGGTGAGCAAAGTTAAGACAAGATGCCCTTTCTTACAGGGTTGATGGGCAGAAGTGGTCACTTCCTCAGCTCTCCCTTGGAAAAGGGATCCCCTGGAAACAAACCCCTGGAATCTGTCTCTCGAAAGAATAAACCTCTGGGAGCTCTGGCAGCGTTTGCGGGGCGAATAGTGATAATTTCGCCCCTTGGAGGAGCGTCCTGTCCCCGTCCCCGTCCCCTTCGCGCCAGCCGAGCGGCAGGTGGCAGCAGAGGCCGCGCTGAGGCGCCGCGCTCCCGCTCCCCGCGGGGCTTCTGCCGCTCAGACCCTACGAACCCGACAGGCACTGGGTCCAGCTGTCAGCAAATATCCGGAGAGGAACTTATCTTTGGGTTTTGTGGGGTTTTGTTTTTTTTTTCTCTTAAACCCGGTGGGTGTTTCTGAGATCAGCCGTTTAGGGGATGCACACCCAGGAGATGCTGCTCCCCCCGCGGCGACCCTGGAAGAGACAAGTATCTCATTCACACACTGGGCGGTTGGGAGGAAAGAAGACAGCCTACCACAAGTTTAAAGCTTCCCCGCGGTGAAATAACGTTCTGCATTTCCCCCTCTTCCCTTCTGCATAATACAGTGTTTTGCAGAGAAGCCTCATTGCTGCACCCTCCTTCTGCTGAATCTCACCATCCTGGCTTATGCCCATGACCAGTGGACTTTGAGATGACATACTGGGATGATGAAATTTCTTCTGGATGGCCCTAGAATTTGGGGGTTTTCTGTAACAATATTTCAGAGCAGCTAGTCATTTTAAGCCGCTTTGGGAAAGTTATAATAATTAATCACTACTATTTCCATGAGTAGAAAAAAATATGACAAGACTAATCTCTAGAGAAAGTTTCCATCCTTGAAGACCAGAAAACCTGATTCCTGCCCCTTTCAAGGAACTTCACAAGGAAGGTGATGTCTGAATTTTAATGCACTCTGCGGCATGTGATTAAGCCCATGTGAGAAGACGGCAACAGTGCTGCTGCCTTTCTGGACAACTGAAGATTCATGTTGGCAGGGGAAGGAGAGGACAGACAAAGGTTACAGCAAAATCCAGGGATGCCCTTTACCATACCTCCGTTGCTTTCAGAGCTTGCACAGGAGTAACAACAACTGAGCTTCACTCTGGGTTATTGCAACAATGCAGTCAGTGCAATTCCACCCCAGCACTACAGCACCAGCACATTTGAAATCACCTTTGATGGTGGTTTTTCAGTGGGGAAGGAGCTGTCAAAAGCAGCCATTGAGTTATCGTCTCTGTCATACTTTCATGTCTACAGTTACTGTTTTCTTTCAAACATGCATACTGAAGGGTCAGACCAACTAGCCTAGCATGACATCACACAGAATCACACAGAATCACACAGAATGGTAGGGGTTGGAAAGGACCTTTAGATATAGCCCAAGCCCCTGTTGAAGCAGGTCCACCTAGATCAGGTCACACAGGAACACATCCTGGCAGGTTTTGAAGACCTCCAGAGAAGGAGAACCCACACCCTCCCTGGGCAGCCTGTGCCAGAGCTCTCTCATTCTCACAGGAAAAAGGTTTTCCTTGTGTTTAAGTGGAACTTCTTGTGTTCCAGGTTTTGTCTGTTACTCCTAGTCCTGTTGCTGGTCAGTACAGAAAGAAGTGTTGCCTCATCCTCTTGACATCAACCCTTTAGGTAATTATAAATGCTGATGAGGTCCCTTCTCTGTCTTCTCCCAGTTGAATAGTTTCACGTCTCGCAGTCTTTCCTCAGAAGAAAGATGTTCTAGTCCCCTGACATGATATCATATAATCTTAACTTGCTTACCTTTAAAAACTGCTCTGGTCAACTGGACTCAAAAACCACAGGTGTGTACCAGGTAGGTGCCAGTGCCTGGCAGGAGCCTTAGCTGGATGCAGATCAGTGTCATCCTTGAGTAGATAAACAGTAAGACATGGCTGATGAGCTGTTCCGGGCATGCAGTTGCAGCCCGGTCTGGGCAGCTTTTGATGGCTGAAGAGGCTGAAAAGGGTTTTAACAAACAGTATCATCAGATGGAAGCAGGGATTCGTCCCTTGGAGCATGTAAGGTAGGAATTAAGCCCAAAGAGGTGTTCTGGTAAACAGGAATTATTTTCTGTGTTATGCTGATACCATGTTTACTTGCAACTTTCAGCTCACTCCACTTTTATTAATGATAGAACAGGAGTAAAGATCTTTAAGTGACTTTGTTAAACTGCCACTAAGGTTAACAGCAGAGTTGTAACAGGTGAGTATCTGTCCCTGCTTTTCCCAGGAGGCTTTTTCTAGGGCAAGGAGAATCCCACTCCTCAGCTCTCCGTCTCTCACCCTACGCCTCTGCTTGTGAGCACACGGTGTTCCCTGTCTCAGTCTCCTCCTCTAACAGAGGGACTGAGATCGATAGTACTGAAAAAAGAAAGCCAAAAGAATGCAGTTCATATTAATGGGCTGCTTATTAAACGGAGACGAAAGTCTTTTCACAGCAACCTACACAGATGCACACATCTGCAATTATCTTTTTAAGTTCTGAATCAAAGCAAATTAGCAGTCTAGCACCGAGCAGCAAACATGATTTCATTAGGCATTTCATACCCAGGGTTTTATCTTTTTTAAGAACTCAGTCACGACCATGAATGCTGCTTTCTCTGTGCTACGGAGAGCTCACCGCCCAGCAGCGACAGCTCAGAACACATGGTCAGATTTCAGACCTTTCCTTTGGTCTGGCACACTGAGTGGATGCTAAGACTGCAAGAGCTGGCATCTCCACAGCTCACTGTGCCTTGGGTAGCAATTTCATTGCCACCTCCAGCTCCAGCTCCTGGAGTTGCAACATGAAGGGCCCTGCTCCTGGGTTGGGAGTATCAATAAATAGATTGAGAGCTAAGCTGTGGAGAAGGACCTGGGGACACTGGTGGATGAAAAATCGGACAGGAGCCAGTAATGTGCGTTTGCAGCCCAGAAAGCAGGCAAAGCACAGAATTTCAGATGGTCCTTGCACAGACAACCCCTTCTGCATGATGCTGCCAGACAGAGAGAACAGGAAAGTCCAGAGGAACTTTACAGTGACTTTGTCCATCACTAAGGTGGTGCCTTTGTGCCCAAGAGCCATACGGCAGGTGCATGCAAACATCAGAGAAGGATGTGTCTTTGGGAGACAAAGGATTCAAATGTCTCAATGGCCTGTTAGAGTTTATTTATTGTTAGATAAATGTTTAATGCTCATTAGCATCAGATATAACTAAATATATTATTACAGGAGGGACATTTGTGTCCAGCAAACATGACAGAGTTAAAGTTGTTGTGATGGTGGATATATAAACAATTAGTCCCAGTTAATAAACCTGTCTGTAAGTGGCTCCCTTCTCACCAGCTTTCAGTTTATTCTAAATGCAAAGCAGGAGGTGAACATCAGGAATACAGCATTCTGCCAGGCTGCAGAGACCCCAAAAAATCAATAAAGAAAATCAACCAGCATTAGTAAGCTTGTTACAGTCATGACAGAGCAAGACTCCACTACACAATCTGGTCCTTCTGAGCACTTTTATCCACACTGTCCGGAAGAAAAACCCTCCTGTGTTCAGTGCTGCCTTTAACAGCGAGGGTTTGGCCACACTCCTGCATGAGGAGCACCAAGCCAAACATGAAGAACACAGCTGGGAGGAGAGTTGAGGTGAAGGTGGCAGATGGCAGACACAAATACCACAATTCCCTTCCTCCTCCCAGAAGGGAACATCCTTGCCCCTGCTGTGACCACAGAGCACAAATGCTCTTCTTTGTCCTGTTACAAACTACAGAATGCTGACAATGCCATCAGTTTTGCCAAGAGAACAGCACAATAGTGTGCCTGCAACAATGTCTTGCCTCTGTCTATTGTCACTTGTTTTTAAGAGGGCCTGGCAGTACCTATTTGTGTTGGAGGAACAGCATGTCGAGGAGCTGCAGGTAATAATTGTGACAGAAACCTCTGCCATGTGTGTTAAACTGGTGATTTATCACTCCAAGAAGCTGAAGCTGCAAGTGATGAATGACAGTGCAGAACTTTTGAGACAACAGCAATGTGTCTTATCCTACAGTCTGGAAGAGGACAGGTGACAAACACTCATTGAGGGCTTAAGGAACTGCCCAGGGCAATGGATTACACTACAGAGGCTATCAGTATTTTCTTCTGTACAGAAACAGTGATGAGCACTGTTGCAGATTAAAGCAAGTTGCATATTCTGTGCATTTTACATGTGGGAGAAGAGAGGCAGAGATGATTATTCTTCTTTAATGCTGCTGGGTTGTTATTATGAGTTTTCACCCGTGTTGAAATCAGGATTCACTGCAAAGTGGCAGAGTGTGGAATTGCACAGCAATTCACAGAAGTCAGCAACAAACCCAGAGGTCTGGTTCTGTGTGTTTGCAGCCACAAAACGCTCATTTTGGAAGAAAATTACCTTAATAGGTAAAACTATTGGGAAGTGAGTGGTGTTAATGCAGGAGGCTGGGACTAGATGGCTGTGGCTCATCATAGCTTTCCATTAGATACTTTGCCCACCCCAGCTTCAATGCTCTTGATGGAGGTTTAAGTTTGGTGATAATGACAAGAGAGGTCAGTACAGCCACTTTCATACTTCAGCTTAAACATGTTTTCTTTCCCCAGGGACTGAAGTTGCCTGGACTTTTTTCACTGTATTCAGCAGCTAAAGGGCAAAATTCAAGGAGAGCAATTCAGTCTTCTCCCACATATTAAATTGTCTTTTAATAACACAATGGGGTATATTGCTTTGCTAAAAATCCAGGGAGCCATGCTCACCATGGCAAAGCAAAAGAGAACACCTGCAGAAAAAAGCAAAGCAAAGCAGCTCTGAGTGCAACAGCTCCTTCAACCTCCTCTGTCAGTTCCAAATTTGATGAGCAGAGAAGCCCAGGAATCGTGGAGTTTTTCCAATATGAAATATAACCCAGTGCAAGTTTGGTTTTGGTATGGGTGTTTTTCAGAGGGGAAGATATGGGATTCAATTATTTGTAGATAGAAAAAGAGCTCAGTTTCTGCCTTTGTACTTCCCAGTCTGTGCTTTTTTAGGTTTACAGGATGGTGCTATCAAAGCTGTAATTTTCCTGACAGTCCTCTGAAGGTGACACCTCTCCTTGTAGTTCTGGTCTCCTTTTTTCTTAGTTCACTCATGCAGGAGATGATTAAGACAGAAACTTCATCACTCAGCGAGAGCAAACGTGGCTGTTTGCAGCTTGTACGTGGAGACTGGGTGATGAATTTCTTGAGGTCTGTGTAACTGAAGGTTAAACAATTAGTATCATCAGTTAGATTCCCCAAATCAAGGACTGAACCACCCAGAAGTGCTGTGCGATGTGCTAGGGATTTTGTTAGAGGTGCTACAAAAGTAGCTGGCAAGTTAGCAGTTATTCCCAAGACAGTGCTTGAGGAAAAAAAATGAACTTGAAGTGTCTCTCCTTATTCGTTCAGTTTGGATGAACTCCAAGGCTTCTGCATCGTTTCCACAGTTCTCAAGCAATGCTGCTGCCACACTGGAAATGTGAATTCCCATTTCAGTTTCCCCACATGGAGGAGGTTTGATTACAGTGGTATAAAATGTTTTGTTTCTGCTTTGCTGTCTCAATTAGTTTCATTCCAATTACTTTATTAGTTGATACTTTAATATTCCGTTTTGCCTTTCTAGGCAAAAAAATCCCAAACCAGTTTCACCAAAACTGAGTTTCTTGAAAACATAGTTGAATCCAAATGGGATAATTTTCTAATCTGCCAGCTCCCAGAAGCTCTTAAGCCTCTCAAAATCCACCCCCATGTGTGTGTTTTTGGTGAGCAGCATACATAGAATCATACATCTTCATTCATTGCTCAGAGGTACTAGCATGAAGTTTCCACTCTTGCTTGCTATTATTCCTATGTCCATTTCAAAGCAGTACCGGGCCGCCATGGAGGCTCAGCTGTTCCAGCTTCAGGTTGATGACCAGTAACTCAGCTCTTTGAGACCAACTCAGCATGTGTCATCACATCTATTCTATGATTCTATGAAATGGGTCCTCTTCAGAGGGACCTGGCCAGGCTGGAGCAATGGGCTGAGGACAATTGTACGAGGTTCAACAAGTCCGAGTGTTGGATCCTGCACTTGCACCACAACAACCCCAGGCAATGCTACAGGCTTGGGGACGTGTGGCTCAAAAGCTGTCTGGAGGTAAAGGGTGTTAACAGCCACCTGAACATGAGGCAGCAGTGTGCCCAGGTGGCCAAGAAGGCCAATGGCATCCTGGCCCGCATGAGAAATAGCGTGACCAGCAGGACCAGGGCAGTGATTGTCCCCCTGTGCTGGGCCCTGGTGAGGCTGCAGCTCGAGTACTATGTTCAGTGTTGGGCCTCTCACTCCCAGAGGGACACTGAGGGGCTGGAGCATGTCCAGAGCCAGGCACTGGAGCTGGAGAAGGGTCTGCAGCACAAGTCTGATGGGGAACAGCTGAGGGAGTTGGGGGTGTTCAGTGTGGGTCATCACAGCTGTAACAGTGCTTCCACAGGCTTGTTGATATTGGCCCCTCACCACAAATTCAAGCAGATGTTGGATGGAGCTTGCATTTGATCCATTCTCATTTCAGGTATTTCAAAACCTTACAGCAAAACAAAGTAGAGCAGCTTACAAACGCTCTTGTCTTCTACCTAACTTCTGTCTCTAAGATCAAGAGATACTTCTTTTAATAACTAGATTTTATTACGTTTGCTGTTCTACGGAAGTAGAAATGTACTTTGCAATAAAAAACTTCTTGGTATGGCAGGAGAGGAAATGAAGCTCTATCAGTCACTGCTGACCGAGAGGGAAAGGCTCTGTTAAGCCAACAAGTTGGGATGTTCACTGCAGAGAAACGCTGGGGATCTTCCTCTTGAGCAAACTGTTTGATTTCCTCTCCACAGCAGCGCTCTGACCTCACTCTCACGTGAGGAACAAACAAGTCAAAGAGCACAGGAGAATATGAGAGACAAGACACAAAATGTATTACTTTTAATGCCCTCAGTAGCATTTTTAATATCCTGAATGGTTTACATACCACACTGGGTCTTCTGTCAAAGATGTTGGCAGGGGTGAGGCCAGTTAAAGCACGCTGCAGCCCAAAACCAGCTAGAGAGAGTCTGGAATGTTGTATACATGGCTGTTGCTGCCTTCTCTGAATAGAGAGGGAAAAGAAAGAGGTGGTGGGGAGAAAAGCATGAAATGAGAGGGTAAGAGGTACAGACTGAAGAGATGGGAAGGTCTCATTCTCATCCAGCCCAGGTAAATCAGATTTAAATACGCCTTGGATCACAGCTCCTGTGAGCTTTCCCCTTACCTGATGGGAGCTATAACCATCAAGCCTCTCAGCTATGGGATGCTAAAGAGGAAGAATATGTTTTGATTCCTTTCTTGTCCTCTCTGCACATTTCAGTCATGCCTGGGGTCTCTCCCATGGGCTTCTCTCCAGCTCAGCCTCCAGCACAGACATGCACACAGCTGTGGTTTTGCACCTACAGCAATACTCCAGGGTTTGAACACGGAGTGAGTTACCACAGAAGGACTCCACTGATGTGCTTTACTCAGGTAAGACCAGCAAACATCACTGCAGACAAAAAGAGGCTGGTTCAAGCTCACATCTGCTACAGCCTTCGAGCATACAGGAACCGCAGCCAGTGCTCCACACCACCTCAGCCTCTCTTGATGACTCTGCCATTCAGATTTTTCTCCAAGCTGGTCCAGTTGCTCCAGTCCCTGTGAGGCGAGAAGCCACCATCACCACATGACAATGGAAACTCTTTTCTCTCCTTTTTCCTCCTTGGAAGATACAAATTTTATTTATTGCTTTAATAGACTACAAACAAGTCTGAAATACTCCTTAACTCAGATGTTTCTTCCTGGGAAGGCTGCCTGACCTCACTTGGGCTGTAGGCTGCTGTAGCACTAAGCTCCCCTTCCTTTTTCTGCTCTAGCCTGGCCTCTGGAAGGCTAGTGGGCTCCAGCTGGTTTGGGCCCCTTGTGTTAACTCTTGATTTCCCACATATAGCTGAAATGCAGATCATACAAAGCCATTTCTCTTCTCTCACAAAGGCAGGCACTGTAACATGTAGCCTCTGTCCATAAAAAGCTGCAAGCTTATAAAATACAAATGTCAAATCCCCAAAGCAACGGAACAGTGAGGAGGTATCATTGCTCAGCAAGATATTTTCAGTATCTGGAAAGAGAAACAGAAAGGCTTGTGCAACTTCCCACAACCCAATCACCTTAAATTGAAAGAAATCAAGTGAGGAACAGTCTCTTAAAGCCACAGAGAGCAGGGAGGAAAACCTCTGCTTTTATACTTGCAAAATTTAATCTCTTAAGCTCAAAACAGGCTTTTTTTTTTTTTTTTTTTTTTTTAAATTTTTGCACAGCTTGCAACAAGGAAACATCCCAGGCAGGCCCATTCAAAGCCATGTCCCTCTGTCTGATCTGGAGTGCCCCCTGACCAATATGCTTTCTCCCAGGCAGACATAGCCTGGTCTCCTTCTGACAAAACACTGCTTCAGGTCAAAGGAAGGTACCATAGTGATAAGGGTGGGAATATTTTTGCAAACATCACTCACTCACCACCATTGTCTGCATAAGTCCTCTGCAGGTTAAATTCCCTTGGCAGAGCTCTGAGCATCTCCCAAGGGCTCAAACAGTCGCTCTTCACTTGGCTTCCTCAAGGGAAAGCTCCTGTATCCCACCGAGGAAGCTCCTCAAGTGTGCCTTTCCCTCGAGAGGGGCCTGTTGCATTTCAAAGAGACACTGGATTGCTTTTCTAAGGAAGGCACTTTCCTAAGTCCCCTGTCTCCTGCTTGTACAAGCTGCTCTGCAACGAACGGCCAGCTCATACTCCCTCTTCCCAAGAGCTTGGATGGACAAGCAGCTCACCATGCTTGTACTGGAAGGACCATGAGCATCCAAAGGAAAAGGGTTGGTAGTACTCGTGTCAGAAATGCTGGTCTGTGGCCCATACATGCCATAGCACTAGCCAGGCTCAGAGACATTTGGGGACATCTATAAACCACTTTTTTCCTAAACACTAGCAGAGGGATTAAGGGAGCAACAAGAAGAACCAGCAGCCTGCAGCACTTCCTGCAGAACGAATTCCAGCAAAAGGAAAGAGTTTGGAGAGCAGTTGCATTCAATCCCACAGGCCCGTGGGTAAAACAAAACACAGTGCAACTCCCTTATTAACATGTTTGTATTCATTCCCACTATTCCATGGACATTCTAGGATAAATTGGCCCTATCAAACCCTGGAGTCATCTTTGATAGCCTCTTCTCTGAGGAGTCAGCTTGCCTCTCTCACTGCCATGTACTCTCCTGCTGCTCCCACTCATCTCACCGCTTTGGTTTCTATTTGCTCTTGCTGCAAGCAGCACGAGACAGGCAGAGGAAAGGGAAAGGGAGTGGGCTCTGACTGCCTGTCAAGATGTGAACTTGGAATTTCCCTGCTTCACCCCTTCAAGTGCAAATTTCCCTCAGTCTTAATTTCTACCCATCAAAAGGGCGATTCTTACCTAACATACATCAGTCTGTCACCTCCCAGCACCCTGTAAGGCATCACAGTATGTAAACTTAAAGTATATAAACAACAGAAGACTAGTCTACCTTTTTGCCTTGAGGTAGGACAAACTGAACTGAGCTTAGAAAACATTTGATGAATTTTTAATAGCAGAGCTGTGTAAAGATGAAAGTTGCACAACCTTCCTAAACACATCTGCTCTGGTGCTTATCTGCTCCACTCAGATGTTTTACACATCTTTAACTGTGCAGTTGATTCTTTCATACAGCAGCTCAGCTCAAGTTGAAACTAGCTACTGAAAGGCATCACAGAAGGCTTCTATAAATAAATCAGTGGCAAAAAGTTAAGGAAAAGAAAGAAAAGGAAAACCTGCTGCTCAATGAGGCAAGGGATCTGGCAATTAAAGAAGGCAGAAAGAGGGAGGGTAGAAATAAGAGCCAGACTGTTGCAGGTGCATGGGGATGAAATTAAGAGTCAACAGTCTCTTCTGGAACAATGGACATTGTTGTTAGAAAGGAGGATGGTTTATTACCTTGAAGGCAGTAAAGGACAGAAACAGGGTACTCACAGAGATTGTGGTATCTCCATCCCCTGAGACACTGAAAACTGGACCAGATCACCAGTTCTCTTCCAACACTACTTGTACAACTCTGTTCAAGCCTACTTTATGACTCACAGCAAAGAAAGCTGCAGGGTAATAAGCGAAGCTTTCACGACTTCCAGCAGATCCTGAACTGATGGCATGTCTTTGCTGTTACAGACACGTTCTATATTTATTTTTAAATAACTGCTGCATCATGACAGATTTTCTACAAAGAACACAAATTACGGACCTAAGGCTTCTGCAAGCCACTAAACACCATGGAAGGTACTTATTTTTTTCCTAAGTACAGGAGATAGGTCCAGGTCGACACTTAACTATCATAACCTTCCACTAAAGGCAAAGCATTTTCGTAACAGCAATCTAGTGTCAGAATACTCCATCAAACCCTTTACCACTAACCACATGCATAGCAACATCTGTGCAAGCCAGTTGGCTCTGGACAGCTCCTGTGGTTCTTGAAAGACTATTTCTTGGCAGGTTCTGTTTTTTACTCTAATTGAAAGGTTAATCAAATCAGTCATACTTGTATGTTGGCTAAATAAACACACTGTCTCCACTGCTGATGAAACAGATGCATTACCATTCACATGTCCCATGGGGTTCATTTGTTCCATGATTGCATTCGGTTTTCTTCAAGCTTCTCTGTGCAGTATCTGACAGCACCTTGGATAGTTTTCATAAGGAAATTTACCTTTCAGATGCTATTGCATTCACATGTCTGTGAAATCTAGTCATCTTTGTCGGAGGCATTATATATCCTCAACACTGCTTCAGTGTGGAAAACATGGAAGAAGTTAATCCTAAAAAAGGTGTGAACTCTTCTCGAGACACAAATGCATTATCGAGTCTGGCAGTTTCTGTGGCTGAGGCAGAAACTGCTAACACATTCAAACCTGCTTTCCCTCTGCCTCTCCTCCCTCACTGCCAGGTTTCACTCTGCAGAAAGCTGTTTTAGGCAAGTCTTGTTGGCTTCTAGAACCCCATCCTGCAAATCCCACATGCCTTGTGCTTGATTTGATGCACAGTTGAAGGGTGCTGCAGACTCATTTCAGACCTGTACCAGTTTTTGGAACCAAGGTTTACATTTGACATGGCAATTCATTGTAAGGCATACAGAAAATTTACTGAATGCACAACAGGTACAAAATATTTATTCAAGCCAAGAAGTTCTGTCTATCACAACATTTTCAAAAGCCCAAAAGCTACAACAGCTGACATTTGTTTTAAAGGAAAAGGCACCCAAAAACTCTCTGCAATCTGGTAACTAGTATTAATGAAGAAAGTCTCAAGCCATACAGATATTAATACAGACAAATTCAACATTATTATTCTGAAGTGTATTTGAGGGAGCAAAGAAAAAAGGTGAAGTTTTTAATCCATCTAAAAATATAGTATTTATGCAACATCGCACTAAAGTTCTTTAGGGTGGGATTCACCTCACCTATTTTCTCTGTTGTAAAAAGAGAACTAAACTAGTTTGCTAAACTGTTAAGAGATGAGCTCTCTGCAGAGCTCTTACAGTCAAGTTTTTGAGCTATTCTCTCCCTTCATTGACAGTAAAGGGAGATCAGACTTGTCAGGTGTACATGACTGAACAATTTAAGGCATCTGCACAACAACTCAGGAGTCAACAATTAACTCCCACTCCAGTCCCTTCTTCCTTTTTTACAATTTTTAAAAGTTAAGGCATAAAACTATGTCATCAACCTCCAACCTTAAGTCTTCCCATTAAAGACTTTTCCTTAACCTACCTCGTAATGAAGAGGAAACTGTATTACAGAGAGCTGAACATCACACTAAGGCAAACACATAACTTACATTGCAAGTAAACGCATTTGGAAAAAAGTACCATTTACTGTCACTCTGTACCATACCCTTCTAATTTCCAATCCATCCTGAGCTAAATAACCTTCACATTTACTACAATTTGTCATCTTACCAAAAACCTAACTGATAGAAAATTTACCTCTCTTGTTATCATCACAATAGAAACTGCACATAAATCAGGATAAAAATATTGAAATAAGAGGTAAATCAGGATAGCTGAGGAACCCAGAGCAGCAATAACAGGCAACAGGCACAGTACTGACCTCTGTGGGACTTCACTCCTCTTTAGATTTACTACTGCTGTATCCTTACAGCTTGAATGTGTCATTCCCACAAGCACTTCGTTGAACTGAGGCATGGGAAGAATGGCAACAGAAACAGTGACTAAACATCACCAGGTGGAGTTACATATTAAGCCACAGCACAAAAGAGATATTTGATTAGTAATGACTCCATAGCTAGCTCTGCATAAACTAAAAATCAGCAGCTAACCTCAGTTTAATGACACTGTATATGTAAAAGCCTACCCATAAAATGGCTCTGTTTAAAAATACAAAGTGCTTGAAAACAAATAGCATGATAAAATACAATTTAAAGTATTTTTATCTTGCATTTTGAGTTATCCTGTGAATAACTCACAAAGTGCTATAATACACTTGACAAGTATAATTTTATCACAGACAAGTGTCTATCTGTGCTCACTGACCGGACTGAATGGCTCACTGATCAAAGAATAAATGCTTTTAGGATGACTTTTTCACCTACTAAAATCCAAACTGATAAAAATGGTAAAGCCAGATTATTAAAACTGCCTGTGACTTAGGAAATACAACCAAATATACAACTCAGAAACCTGGAGTTTAATATTTCTTTAATAAAACTCACTATACAAACAAAAGTTACCACAACAGTGTAATACGCAGGGTTATAGTTTCTCTTTCCTTCAAGATGCCTCTGTTTCAGTAGAAACACATATATACGTTTACAACTATTTCCCCTTAAAGCATTGGGATTTCATATATTAAAACGTATCTAATAAAATAAGCTTAAAAATAATTTTACATTGCTTGGAAAAGATGTGAGTAATTTACTCTTACCAGAGTGCCATTGTTGCACAGTATTCAAAAAAATGAACCACTAAAGTATAGAGTAAAACATTTAAAAGTACATTTATTTAAAATGTGGACAAAATATCAATATAAAAGAAAATAGAGTATAAGAAATAAAAATAAAGTACAAAACATTTTCATCTTCAACATCCATAATTTAATAGATAGCAAGCCCTTTTATTTTTACATCCAAATTATACTTTTGGCTTAAGTACCATCATTTACTTTAAAATGCTTAAAAACGAGCTAATCATGATACCTAAAGTGGGCTCTTTTAAAAGGGTAGTATAATACAAAACATAGTAAATTATGTTTCAGCATAATAAAATTACACATCCTAAAAAAGATGCAGTTGATTTTTGCTTTCCTGCTTTAAACTGCTCATCATCCCTAGGAAAACAGCTGGAAAACAGCATCCACAGGAAGTTTTAGTTGCTTCGAACAATGGCTGAACAGCAAGATTTAATGCTCCAAGAATTCCGAAGCAGTAAGGCATTTTACTATCCATCAAGTGAACTTATATGTAATGTTGGTTAAGAAAGAATAACTTTAAGAAATGTCTGTCAAACAGAACTTATATAAAAGCATGCATAAAGATACAGAATCCTTACTGGTCCATCCACTGCATTTATCAAGCAGGGTTTAGAATCTTCTTCAGTTAAAAGCTATTTTCCACATCTGCAAGTGATCGTGACAACTATTTTCCTCAGTAAACAAGCTTTTTTCCTGTTGCTTAATATTTTACTACTATTACTTTCTGACAACCCAGCCTCCCACTTCCACTGAAGTACTTCCTGTCAAAAAGTAATCCCACCTTGAACTTAAGCTAGCTTTCTGGGTGTTAAATTAACCTCCTACCAAGCAAACATTACACATCCTAAAAATTTCTAATTAGTCTCTAAGAAAAACTTTTAGTAATCCACACTTCCCCCTAAGCAGCAGACAGCCTTTACACAACAAGGATATGATTCATAATCCAGTGTTTGAGTAAGCACCCCAGTCAGGACAAACTCAGCATTGTGGACATCTGGAAATAATAAAAAACATGTGCACAGTTTACACCAGGTGTTGTCCCACCACTATCAGAGCCCTACAGTTTGCCATCACACACAGACTACAAATACTAGACTTCCCCTTCCACATCTTTATTAATAAATACAGCATGTCTTGGGGGTCTGTACCAAAGTAAAGACAGCTAAAATGAAAACCTTCAAATCTTTGACTTGATGAACACTGAGACAGTAATTTTGTCCTATGCAAGACCACATGAAGCAAAATTGTCTCAAGTGACAAGACAAGGAGTAAAGGACAACAGTTGGAACACAACAAGTTCCACGTAAACATAAGGAAAAACACTATTTTGCTGTTCATGTGAGGGAGCTCTGGCACAGGCTGCCTGGAGAGGGTGTGGAGTCTCCTTCTCTGGAGATTTCCAAACCCACCCGGACACATTCCTAGGAAACAGCTTGTTTGAATTTCTCCAGGGTTTGCTTATATCCCTCTAATTTTATCTAAAAAACTTCAAGAAATGTCTGTACTTGTAAAATAATATATTTTCTTAAATCAAAACAACAGCTACACTGTTCAAATGACCCTGGTAGCTTATACATACCTATGCCTCTTGCGAAATATTCTCGACACAAATGAAGGTCATTTTCACAGGAAATCAAGATGATCTCTGGCAAACTCTAAACAAAAGAAACTAAGCGTTAAGCTCAGAGTAACACAGTAAGATATACTGGTAATATTTTAGAAAGCAACACTCTACACACTTTATTCTGCTTATGCTCCATGAGTTTTCGAAAAGAAGGTTGTTTAGACAATACTTTTCCTCCTGCGCACTCCACAATAGCTTTCATGGTGGAAAGACTGGGACAAATTCCAGGTGTAATGTAAAAATATTTTCCCTACAAAAAGAAAAGAAAGAACATAATTTTGTTAAGCAATTTCTGCAATGCATTGAGCTGTATTATCATGTGACTCTTTTATACCATCATAGGGCAAGCAATGTGAGCTGGTGTTAGATATCACAGCTTACGGCAACAAAGTAATCAGCTGATGAGTTGTCTTTAATTACCCCTAATGTGTTCCTTGGAGGGAATTTTGACAAATTTCCACAGCTTAGATGTGCCTATTGCAACACTTGTAAAGTAAAAACCAGGAAGCTTTCAAATGACTGTTGGTTAAACAAAGATTTTAAAAAAACAAAAGGTAAGACATAAATGAACAACAGTGCTCCTTTCTTCTTCAAGCATAGGCACATCTCAAGTGTTTCAAAAGAACTTCCAATTTTTAATTAATAGCCAATGTGTTTATTACTCCTGAAAAAACTTATCCTACTACTTGACTAAGACTGATACAGTGGTGATCAGATCACAACGTGTAATTATCTCTGTTTACCAGTTAGGAATAACAAAACATAACCTTGCTATTTAGACTGCGAAACTGAGTGAAATGTAGTATTTAGATTTAAGACATAGATTCTTATTCATTACATGTTCTAAAAATACCATTTTTAGGTAGTTTGCCTCAAGAAAAACTTTCCCAGTGCAGTTGCTCTGAAGAATCTCTTGCAACTTGGATCTTCAGATACCTTTCTGCGCTGTAATGTAATTTTGACAAACAGCCTGTGGTAACTGCAGCCTTCAAGGAGAATCAGATCAGAACTTCCCTAGCCTGAAGATCAAACTCACTCTCAGAATCTTATTTTTACAGGCAAGTGCTTTGACTACCAGTCTGGTGTTTAAAAACAAAAAAAAAAAAGGGGAAAGAAAAAAGTCCTTTTGTAAATGGCATTTTGCAAATAATCGAGCGATGTTCTAAATTCTATAAGGAATAAATTCTGTTAAGTATACTGAGCATGTGTGGTTCACATTTACAGGATCCAGCCACCCAGAGGCCTTAGATCCAGTCCAATAGTGCTTTGGCAGGAATCATGCATAAAGCTAAAATCAAAACTTAAAACAAATGCTTCATGTTATACATTAGTCTGTTTTATTGCCCTCAACTACCACGAACTTGAAAAGCTCCAATTATTTAAATGCCCCTTTAAACGGCATACCTTGAACAGAGGAGCTACTTGTGCTCTCTTTAGAGACTCCTCTAAACTAAAGCAGAACAGCACCTCAGCTTCAGCATCTCTGAGCACAAAGTTCTGCTCATCTGAAAAAGAAAGACTGATGATGTAACACATGAAAGACAAAAATATCCACATATCCCAGGATGTAATCTGATCAGAAAATGTTGGTGGAAGGGGGACTGTACATAGTAAACACAAAGTTAATTTTAACATGATTATAATACTGCCTTTTATTGAGCATCTTATAAGGATAACTCACAATTACTTGGACAATGAAACAGTGTATTTTACACTTGTGTATCTAGGAACAGCCACTGTCCTATAAAGTCCCTTTTTCTAACTTATTGGAAGAACTTGCAACCTTTGTTGATTCTCTACAATGCAACAGAATGATTAAGTTAAAATTACTGTGAAAATCTACTGTAGCCCAGAACCTGCCTTCAACTTCTCATGCATCCTTAACAGAGTAACCTTTCCATCTGCTTCTCTTATCTTTTATTCAGCTGATTTTTCATTTTTATTAGGGATGGAATTTCAGTCTTTAACTTCATTTTTTTTCCCCACAAAAGCTACGTCAAATACATTTCTAAAGCAGTTTGAATTAAAACATCCCCAAGTTGTTTTTTATTAAAAATTTAGGGAGAACAAGAGATGTTGTTAATGCTCTTCCAGCAAGACAAACTGGACAATTTTTCTAAATAACTGCTATCTTTTCCACCATTGGATAGATACAAAAGTGTAGGCTACAAATCGACTAAATATCAGTAGACAAGTGCTTGAAGTACTAGATCAAAACAGCCACCCTTTTAAATTCCCAGACTTTAACTTCCAAAAGCCTTCAAACTGATTGATTTCTCAGTTCACTGATGCTGAACCAAGGAAGTTACCTTGTTAACAGGTATAAAAATGTTTGCTGGTTTAGTTACTACCCAGAGAGTCTCTGTGAATGGTTAGGCAGCAATGTTACATCTTTGTTCCTTACAATCAAACTATATTAAAAGCATTAAAAAAAAAATCATAACATAAATAACCAGTTTCTTCAGAACCAACACCCTTGCCAAATAAACCAAAACTGTCAAACTTTGTTCTTTTCACCCATCAACAGAGAAACAGTGTAAATGAAGTTGGTATCTTCCAACACAGATATAGTATTAATTAACTGTAATTGTTTAAATGCATTTTTTGTACATGTTTCAATCAGTGGTTTAGTTCCTTATGAATAATTTTAGAAAAATTATTGAAACCAAAAGTATCTGGGGCTTCAAATTAATGTAATCATATGTAAAAATCTGCAGATATCTATATGAGAAAGAAATATAATGCTTAACCACATCGAACTATCTAATAATTCTGAGGTAAACTTTTGTAGTGGATTTTTACTTAACAAAAATAAACTATATTAAATCAAATGAAAACTAAGTTCAATTCGATTTTCTATGGAAAGAGAACTTCAAAAAATTTCTTATGACAGCTTCATTTAATGATTTCAAACATAACCTTCTACATTAAGTGAAACACAAACTAGCTGCCAGTGTAATTGTTTAAATATTGGATTGGATATGAAATATGCCAGACTGACTTTTTATTAGAAAACTGGCAAGAGACACTGAAGTCTGAAGTCTAAACATGCATACCATGTTCACCTACTTAAATCAACACACGTTAAAGCTTCATAGTTGACACTAGTTTAACTTACCAACAAACTTTTGGCATTTGAAACACTCTTCTAACCACTCTGGAGTTACTATGTGCTTGACTACAGAAATTGCTGTCAGGAACTTAACAGTTCGGGTCACTTTACTGGCAATTAGATGGGTACATTTCTGGGCAGATTCAGCTACTTCACCTCCAAGGATATACAGTTTCTGAAAATTGTAACAGATACAAATCAGAATGGTATAGTCCTTCAAAAATTGCAGGAAAAAAAATGAAAAATCATAATATAATTAAATAAAACTAAGCTCCTAATGAAAGAGTAACTAGAAATTTCTGTATTACAATCATTCCTCTACTAAAGCTGATCACAGCACAGAAGGTACTGCCATGGAAAATCCAGCTATTTACAGACACAATTTTCTTTTTTTGGCTGAGGTTGTTTTGGTTTTTTAAGCAAAGAAATAACTACAGGATAAAAAGGTTTTGCATTTTTTTTCTGGGGAGTGAAACATGCCATTGAATTTAAGTGAGCAGAATGTGGCATAATTTTGCTCTTCTCTATGGAATGTAATACGTATCTGTAGCTAGGGCAAACTGAATTTCGGCAGTTTTTTCTTTGAAGAGAAAAGCATCTCATGAAAAACATGTATTCTTTAGATACACTAATTACACCTGTATTTTTTTATTATTCTAACTACCCCTTTTTCATGGGGGTATTTGAGATAGCAAGTACACTAGGAGAATCCTGGATCTAATCCAGGTACAACCATCAGTACTTTTCTGACCGAAATTTCGTCATGAAGTTGCTCATTTAAAAAACAATGTGAAAAAGGCTTCCTTGCTTTTTAAAACAAGCATAGGGAAAGGAAAAAACAAGTACAACAAAAACATAAAGTAGCAAACTGAAGCAAAACAGTCATCAAGTAAAACCTGTTTCATATAAATCTACACTCTAACCTCAGCCTCATTAAGTATGGGGTTTTATCTCCTCCAAGTGCGCTAATGAAGCCTTTTGTAGAAAAAGTTCAACATCAAGAATAAAAGTTAATAGATGTTTCAATGTAGCTCACAAAAGAGAAGCATGAAAGTCACCTTAATGTACTGCTGAACTTGCATAGGTTCAAACCCTGTGAACAGCACCATTGGTGTCAATTCTGGGGTGAGTTTTTTTGTAGGTGGTGGTAGGTCTTCAATCCTACAAAACACATGAAATAGAAAAGAATGTGAACTTTAGGCCCAAGTTCATCATATCATTAATACTAGGTAAGCACACTATTGCAGCTTCTATCAGTGGACGTACTGAGATGAATAAGAATTAGGCACAATCAATCTTGTTCTGAAGAAAAAATTGCTAATCTGAGAATACGGCATCTTGTGCTTCTCTTCTCTCTCAATTCTATTACTACTCCACTCTTTAGTTATTATCTAATTCTTGCCAGTTGAGAAGCTGGCAAAATGCAAAATACACTTATAACTATCAGTGCAGGGCAAAGGATGGAACCAGACTGACTGTCAGTTGACACTTCTGTGGAACAGTAAATTCAGGACTACCAGCGCTGATTGCTCGTTACTCTTACCTTGCTCTTTTGGAAGATGGCTGAAGACTGGATTCATTTTGCTTTGGTTTCAAAGGCAACCTCACACCCTGAAATCAGATCATCTGCATGTTTATATCTAAATTGAGCAGGCAAACAAACCTCTGTTCCAAAAGAAGAAAACCATACACCAGGATTCTGAGACTATATTAAAGAAAATTAACCACAAATGAAAAAGCTTTTAATTTGCTTGAAAAAAATCTTAAGCTGAAGCTCTCCCTTAAGCTTTCAAAAGTTTAAAAGAAAATTAACTACAAATTAATCAAAGCTTCTCCATGAAGTCACATAACCATTTAAGTGTACAGCAAATAAAATATTGTAGGACTTTTTTTTTTCCCCTTTAGGTAAAGCTGATAATCATCAACAGAAATCCCAAATAACTAAATGAGAAAGAGACTGAAAAACCTCTCCATTTGTTAAATACACAAAGGCTGTAGTATTCTTCCAGGTGTTTAGATAGCAACAGAAAATACTAGCACCTGTATTTTAAACACTCAGGTTCCCCAAGTACATAAACAGAAGCTCCAGTGGAAGCTCAGGTACTCTCTGGATAGACATTCCCATCTCCTCAGTACTAGATCAGCCACTAGAACATTTGCTTGGGGATAAAGAAAATTAGCTTTTAAGCTCTCCTTGTCCTGTGTAACTGGAAAACACAGTTCTCAGTTGCAGGAGTGTGACATCTATGCTTTAACTTTCAAATCTACACCTGAAATTTAATGAGGAATGCTAGAGGCAGATGACCAGAAAGACAAGCAGCGTTAATCCAAGCTCACTGTTGAGGATGGGCCCTTGGGGAGGAACAGGCCACAGGGGTTTGTCCCCTACTCTGAGACATGCATTTTTATGCTTAGACAATCACTAGTAAGAGCAGCTGGAAAGAAAAGCTTTTTGATAGACATTTCAGTTATGAAAATGGAAAAGATAGACAGCATCAACATCATCTGACAGACAGCTGTCCTCACAAGAGCACCCCATCCCTTAAATCCCAAGACAAATAGAAATGCTGACTGTGAAGGCAGTGAAGTACCTTGTCTGACACTTCCACATGCCCTGCATTTTCTATTACTAAATCACGTTCTTTAAACATGGGCATCCTGAGGGGAGCTGGACAAGATTACCTTCGGAAGTCTCCTGCAATCTAAGTTACAAGAGTCGTGGGCAAGAAGAGTCCTCATATAGCAAACATGGAAAGGGAGGTGTGTGACCCCTAAGTTCTCTCCACTTGCTATGCAAGACAAGACATGGACCAGCACCTGGTCTGAGTCACAGAGTGGTGCATGCCTAGATTTCAACTGCAGTGTGAACACAAAAGGTAGTACACAAACTCAAAACTGAGCTAGTTAAAAGCTATTTTAGATATTGCTAATGCATACTGAATCTCTTCGATATTTTTTTTCTTTTCCCACTAGTAGAATGCATCCTTCTTGAAGCACACAAATTTAAAAGTATTTAATTTCCTGAAAATTGATTTCCTACAGGCTCACAAAACAATTCCACAGGGGTTTGTAAGAAGGTGGTTTGAGATTTACGGCCAGGCATACAGTAGTGCCATTTCTAATGCTGTTTTTAAATGCATTGAAAAAACAATTAGTGTCCAAACCTCATTTGAAATATTAATACAAGTTAAGTTATGACAGTTACTAAGCTCCTCTTTTCTGAAGTGCAGGGCATACAAAATGACTGAGATAAGAAGTGATCCAGATCACAAAAGGTACTGCAAAATGTCTTTGTGCAATATAAAACGTCATCTTACAGTCACCTGCTGTACAAACAAACTGAAAGCTCACTAGTTTAAACTCGGATTTACCTACAGTGACACAGACACCACAAAAACAGTTACCAAATGTAAACCTGAAGAGAATTTACAACATAAAACTGAAACAGTTTTCTACATTTTCAGAACAGTTTTCTACATTTCAGTTTCATTTCAAGAAACAATTCAGAAGATAAGCTGCAGTTTCCACCTCATCTCTTACACCTACCTCTTGTTCCGTATGTTTTACAGAATCTACTACAGGACAAAACCTAAATGTTTTCTTTATTTTTTAAGGTACATTCTTCGTATCCTTACTGTTGTTCATTTACAATGTTGCTATTTCTAGGAGTATCGACCACACTTTAACAAGATATATTCTTTAATTTAAAAACACACAGTATAAATCAGACTATTAGACTATTTTAAAGAGATGATATAAAGTAGTTTCCCCCTTAATTTATATTATCTATCCTATTTAAAATTTCATCATTATCCTAACAAAATTATTACTGATTTTTGGTGCTCTGCCTTAAAAACCCTTATGTGGCCTGATTTTCAGATAAAGTTAAGTACTGACTCAAAAAATACTAAGCCTTTCTAAAGGTGTGATGTAAAAATTGAAGAGTGAAGCACTAGCTCAAGACGTCTCAAAAGGGACTTGATTTAGTGTATCACAGTGCAGGTTCATAGTTCTGTAAAATGACTATTTCTCAAAATAGAGAGAACACTAGAAGGAAGCACAACCAGGAGGTTAAGTATGAGTCTATGTAAATCCCTCAGACATGGTGATCATCATATACATGTGCTCACACTTAAAAACACTAACAAGTATTCTCATAAAAATAGCTGTATATATACACAATAATGCAACATACCATTAGAAGTTCTGGTGATACCTTTAATGGGACTCTCCAAGCATCTAGGAAATAAAGAACAAACCAAAAATGACACTACTGTGGGGTTTTGCTTTGTAACAGAAGCTATATGCTTCAGGTACATCAATATATATAATCAAGTACATGCACTCATTAAACAGCTCCATATTTAAACAATACAGAACACAGTATTTGGGGACTGAAACTCTTACCCAGAAGGTTTAGAACAAGATGTTGACTGGGAGACAGTGGATCTTGAAGATTGAACACTGTATACCGACTGTGCTGTATCTGGCGCAAAGCTTCAAAGTTTCCCAGCAGTATGTCACAAAGCCATTGTGCATTTACACATGGTATTCTCCACTCTTTAGCCTTCTCATACTTCAAGCCACTGGGCCTTATTTTTGAAAGATGAAGAAAAAAACCCTCAATGCATTTCAATGAAACAGGCAAAACAGCAACTTATAGTAATAAACCTGAAATACCAATGCTTCTGTGTTGGCCTATTTTAAGCCTGACAAAGCAGATACTCTCTAAAAACTATTTTTGCTTCACATGCTAGAAAAAGCCAATTAGGGGAGAGCATCTGCCCCAAACAGAATCAAGTTAGATGTGTATTTAATGATTTTCCCTTTCTCAACCTTTTAAAACAATTACTAATAAAAAATCCAAACAAGATCTTTTACTTCTACATGATATAACAGCAGCACTTATAAAGTATTGTAAACTTGTAAATTAAATTATTGCTATCAAATCACAACATTGATTAAAATCAACACTCGTTATGAGACATTGCAAGCACCTTGCATTAAAAAAAAGAAGCACTCTCTGGCAACTGGCAAGTAGGAACAAGCGCTGCAGAGATAAACCACTTACTCTTTACAGATGAGAACCGTATTGCTTCGACACAGATAGCCCGTGTATTTGGCACCTGCTAGGTAGGCCATTAGTTTGAGGTCATCTCTGTCACTGTCAACAAATCCTGTCACTGAGATTATCTACAGAGAGAAAAGGAGAGTTACCAATAACCGAATACAGGTGGTACTCAAAAATATTTCTGTTACTGATTACACTACAACGAACATAGATGGCATCATAATGATGGTATATAGGTGCTTAAATTAAAACATGGCTTGTAGGATACATAAAGTACGATTTATAAGTGACCTGTTTATATATCACAATGTCAAGTTTCTCGCACTAGTCGTAATTCAGGAAGAAATCACTTCCATTCTGCTGGCCAGCTTTTTTCTTATTTACAGAGACTACAGTTTTACTACGGAAGAGCTCAGAGCTTGTTTTCTTTTCACACGTCTCACCTCTTTCTTCTCCTGCTGCTTATATTTGGAGAGACAGAGAAATGCTCATACTTGCACTGCTCTACTTCTAATAATCTGAACACACAGCTCTACCCTGCCATGAAGTCAAATTAGCTGTGACAGCCAATCATAGGTGGTGAACAGTAATTCACTTCTCTTCTTAGCCAAATTTTCATTTTTAGCACTCTCCTTTTATTTCAGAAAAGGCAACAACAGTTTTGTTGTCGAGAAAAAACTACATTTATTACAGTTACTACTAACCACTCTGTTCACGTGCATATTGTTATATTCTAATCTTCCCAAACCTCTGGGGTTTTTTTTCTGTCTTTTAGAACCAACTAGTAGCAAAGCCATCATCCAGTGTGTCTGCATCCAGCACAAATATAGTGCCAAGACATACTTTGGCATCTCGTTTTATACTGCACAGTGTATTTCAAGATGCACTGAACTCAATCGCAACTTTATCTTTCAGCCCCACAAAATTCATCTGCCTCACCACTTCTTGTCACAAAGGCTACTGGAGCTTTGACCTCCTAGTCTCTGATTAACAGCATGGATTTCTTTTTTGGCATTTGCTAGGTATTGGCACAAAAAAAAAAGAAAAATCCTCAAAAAATGCCCCAAAATACTGAGTTATGGTAAAGGAAGCATATATTGTTAGACTTGCTGCTAGTAAAATCTATCCACCGTGGATTCCTGTCATCTTTCTGGTTTTAACTTATGTGATCTTTACAGCTGAGCACTTGGAAATTCAGTCTTGTGACAAAGGACTTTGAGATGAACAAAAGCTTTTCTTACAAGACAAAAGCAAAAAAAATACATTTTGCTTTGAGTAAGCATTTCTCAGCTGTGTATTAATACTGCTCACGTAAGAAAGCAAGCATTCTTTAGAAGTAAGCTTTTTCTTCTTACATGTTGAGAACATGGTTTTCCTCCTGGTGGAAATGCCACTGGAAAATGAAGGGCTCGATGGGGCGGTACCATTTTCTTCTTCTTCAAGATTGAGTTCAGCCAATGTGCTGTAATACATCTCTTCCTTTCTCTTAAAGCCTATGAATATGCACAGAAACAGCTTTTAAAAAACAAAACACATCTTTATTTAAAAAACTTTTTCTACAATACAAAGCTTTAATTTCAATCCTTTGTTTTTCTCTACTTTTTCAGGATGCTCCTTCTCACAGCATTTTTCTCAGCATTCTCTGGAATAAATCTAATATGTGCATTATGAAATTTTGTTATACCATAAACAACAAATCAGAAAGAAAAGCACATCATGAAAGGCTTAGATTTTATATTTGTCACAGAATCATAGAATAGCAGGGTTGGAAGGGATTTTTAGAGATCATCTAGTCCAAGCCCCCTGCTAAAGCAGGTTCACCTAGATCAGGTCGCGTAGGAACATGTCCAGGCGGGTCTTGGAGACCTCCACACCCTCCCTGGGCAGCCTGTGCCAGGGCTACCTCATTTCAACAGTGAATTATTTTTCTTCTATATTTAAGCGGAACTTTTTGTGTTCCAGCTTCATCCCATCACCTCTTGTCCTGTTGCTAGATACCACTGAAAAAAAGGGATGCCCCAACCTCCTGACATCCATCATTTGATATGTGTAAATCTAAATGTGAAGTCCACACTGAAAAGCTCTGCATGCATGAATACATGTTACTAGTTTCCTTACCTGAGCATACATGTTACTGACTTGGCTTTCACAAAGAAGATGTGTACACCTGCTTGTAAGGGTAGGATCCACTGTCCCACCATGAGCTTGAATGATCTGGTAAGAGAATAAACCCAAAACTTCTAATATACATACAGATATATATAAAATACAATTTTAAAATTACCCTAAGAAAAAAACAGTCTGAAAGTTTACACTTGAGGACACTGCCACAATTAGCACCATTTCCCTGAAGAGTTATCCCCCCCCCAAAATTTGGATATCTAACTTAAGAACGGATTTGAAAAAAAAGAAAAATTGGAGAAAATAAAATTAAATATGCACCTTTCCACTGAGCTCCAAAAACCCTATTTTTTATTAAACTCAATTTAAAAAAAATAGATATATAAACAAAATAACCCTTCTCACATTTTTTATTTGTGCAGTATAACTATTAAACATTTTTTTTCATGAACTATTCAATTCTATCTCAGCAATAAACACAAGTGCTGTTAAAAATGTCAACAGCTTACTTGATTATGCAAAATTGTAGGGAAAATTCAACTACAAAATCCACCAGAAGTTTCTGAAGAACACCAAAGTCCTCTCATTTAGGAAAAGATACAATCAGATTTTTCTGAAAAATAGAAGTTGGCAAAAAATAGAAATGCTCTGTTCCTTCATCTTATTCACTCAGGTGGACACCCCACAGCCTACTAAATGCCAAAATGATATGCAAAAAAAAACCCCAGAGTCTTTTTATACAATCAAGTTAGACAGAAATGCTACATTACATTTGCTGCACTACAGCTGATTAAAAGAATAAATAGTTGGGAAATAGTTAAGGTTATAACTTATTTAGTTAATGGTATAATTAAAGCCATAATCCAAGCAGGCTGCATGTGTAAAGCACATTACTTCTCTGATCAGCTGCAGCTGAATAATGGTTTTTAGATTACAGCACAATCATTGCACAATGCCAGATGCATCAAGAAAAGTGACCAGTGCTGAAATACTTGCAATGATTTCTTTTAGAGTTACTATGACATTATGTTATCATGGTGTTTGCAGAACACAACAGAATCTTACCCTTTTCCAGGTTGCCAATAGTTGTTTGTCAGACATCTGTTCAGGGTAATCAGCAATTGCAAAGACACAGCCCAGGAGGAAATACTCTTCTGGAACTGGAACAGTTTGGCACATAAAAGAACAAAAAAAAAATTAAACACTTGCAAGTCTGAAAAGTTCATCTCAGAACATATTTGCTACACTAATCTTCCCTATTGCCTGGTTATATACTTCATTCTGTTTTGAAGTAAATATTTTTTTGGAAAAAGTAGGATTCAAAATTCCAAAGCTGAGCGCCACTTTAAAGGCACAGTTCTGCCCAGGGTTTGGTTTTGTGCTGGGTGGGTTTTTTTCTGGAGGAAGCGGGGCTAAAGGGGCAGAAAGAAGTGGCACCAAAAGAAAAACGCTTATACAGATCAGCTGTGAATAGTCAAAACAATCAAAAAGTTTTCAGTTCTACTTGCATGGATAGAACTCAAAGCAAGGTGAATTAAAACCTTCTATCTGATACTGAATCCTCACTGATTTACTAGTTTTTCCAAATTTGAAGCTATCTTTCCAGATGTTCTGCTGTTTGAAAGCTTCTCCCTTCCCCTTTTTCAAAGGAAAAAAATAACAACTGAAAATTTATGGTATCTATAGACTAACAGTGTTCTCATAGTCTAATTTACATGCTAGTGGCATAAAGTGTGTCTCTGAAAAGAGAATGCTCTCAGTGCTCTCATGATTTGCAGATTTCTGGATCATCCTTAGGCAAAATTAGTGCACCAGGCCCTTAACCAGTAATGGTGATTTTGAGTCTCACAATCCCATGCTGTAACACAGGACAACTTTTTTATTATTCTAACCCACACTTTGCATTGTCACCAGCCACTTTTTTCCAGGATCAGAAGGCAGTAATTACTAACTTTCCACTGCTGGGTCGTGTCCAAAAAGCGGCTGCTGTTGCAGTTGCTGCTGTTGCTGCTGGTGGTGTTGTGGCTGCTGCACTGCAACTTGATGCTGCAGTGCTTGAGATGGCTGAGTTAAGTGCTGGGTTGCCTGATTCTGCATTTGCTGTTGCTGATGCTGTTGGTGTAATCGTTGCAAGTGCTGCTGCTGCAATTGCTGCTGCTGCATTTGCTGTTGCTGATGTTGTAGCTGTTGTTGTTGCAGATTCTGTTGCTGTAGCTGCTGCAACTGTTGCTGCTGTAGCTGCTGCTGCTGCAACTGATGAAGTTGCTGTTGCAAAGCATGCTGCTGTTGGAACTGGAGCTGTTGCTGAGGTCGGTGTAGCTGCTGTTGAGCATGTAACTGCTGCTGTGGAAACTGAAGCTGCTGTTGTGCAAACTGGTGCTGCTGATGAACTTGCTGCTGCTGTTGCGAAAACTGGTGAGGCTGTTGCTGTTGGAAAGACTGCTGGGAAATCTGGGGTTGTTGTTGCTGCTGCTGCTGTTGTTGTAGCTGCATAAGTTGCTGAGGTTGAAGGTGTAAAAGAGGATGGTGCTGTTGCTGTTGTGCTTGATGTGGCTGCTGTAATAAATGTGTCTCTGGTGTTAGTTTCACTTGACTAAACAGCACCGCATTTGGATGTCCCTGTTGGCTATGATTTACTTGCTGTTCTAAACTTTTTGTAGGTGCTGAAAGTGATTGTAATATCTAGAAAACAAAGATTAGTTTCGTGACCTTTTTGTTGTCATTCGGTTTTTAAGAAAATCAAAGAACCAATGGGAAAACATGATTCACAAAAGAGCACTACTCTTAAATACACCGTGAGCTAAAGAAAAATGTCTCACTGTTAACAGCAAAATGAAAAGACAGACTTACACAAAGAAAAAGCTTGAAGCTACATGTTGCTCCTATTATAAGGCCAAGAATGTTTTAGCGAAATTGAAGATTAAAACCCATCCCTGTATTACTAACTGTATCTCCAATGATATTATGACTATGAACACTATATTAATAATTACACTAATCAACTCCACCAACTGTAATATTAATTCAAAGTTCAATGTTTAGCTCTGTAGTTCTATTTTCTTTAACTTAACAACTGCTAACAATGCCTCCACTAATTAGTGCTGTTTGGAACATGGGAACTTAATATAACCTTGCTTTCTTTTGAACCAATTTAGGAATATTTAGCTCTATTTTTTAAACTGAATATCAAAATACAAAGAAAATACTGATCTGCTCAGAACTAACAGTTCCTCGAGGAAAAAAACCAAACAACTAACCACCGTGTATTTACGAATAATAGATTTTAGGTTTATATGGAGTGCTAAAGTTTAATTTCATTTTTAGATGGACAACTCATTGTTTAGGAAAAAAACATTTCACACTACGCAGACACAAGGTAGCAAGTGAGATTTTAAAGCACCAGAAAAGGGATATTTAGGTAAATTCTTAACATACTAGAAGCAGCAATAGGAAACTCTAGACTCACGATTCATAAAGTCTTTTAAACATGAAATTAGCTTTGGTGAATCCTGCAAAGCCTGTTTCCTTCACCCACACTGTTTCATCCCATACAGTGTAAACTTCAGCCACTTGTGTGTGTGTGTGTGAGTGAGAGGAATCAAAACACATTGCTGGAACACAAAATTAACTGTATCCTCTCAGTGAGACGTCCATCAACTCTTCATCAGAGGTGGCTCAAGTGTTTGGTTTTGGGGTTTTTTTTTTTAACAATGCATTTCTCAGGCTGTTGTTGGTGTAGCATATATTTACAACCAGAATTATCAATGCATCACCCATCACAGCACGACAGTATAAACAGTCAATAACTAACAGACACAAAATGAATGTTTCCTTGGCTCAGTATGGGTAAGAGATCTTCATTCTGCTTTCCACAAAATGTCTCTGAAGTCAAAATTACAGAAGCTTCATGACACATATTTCAAAATAAAGGGATAAAACTTTCAAAAGTATGCTAGGGCTATATTCAGGAAGTCACTTTGTATCTGCAATCTGCCTTATGACAGATTTTGCTATTCAACAGAAATTTGAGGTTCAAATTACACATTAGCTTTCTAAGACTGTGCCAAGTCATAGAATCCATGCAAGACTAGAACCCAAGCAGGATACGAAGTACAGTTCCACCTAGCCAAGGGAAAGTTTTAAGGTAAAATGTAGAACTGGCATTCCTGCCTCCAGAAAACACGTGTCTCCATTCTAAGATGGAAAACTCTTCTCCACATGTTGGAGCTAGCATCACAAACTACACAGCAGCCTGATGCCATTACTTGAGAACAGCCCTTGCATACCACAGTCAAGTCCCTGGTCCAACAGACTTTTGGAGAACAAAGTCTAGCCGATGAGCACCAACTGCCCTGCAGCAATATAAATACTACTTACAGAAAAATACTTCCACAGAGGCATCATTAAAGATTATCTGACAGTACAATGACCAGGCTGTAGAAGATGTGGTGTTCAGACATGAAAGCACCAGCCAACTTACCAGCACTGGCCAAGCGACCAGGATGTTGGCAGTTCTGATCAGTCCTTACCTTGAAATCTCAGTCCTTAAATGAGTCAAGGCACTGAGAAGAAGAATCTAAGATTCAGATTTAAAATGAAATCTGTATTTCCATTTCATATTCAGAAGTCATACAGACAACAAAGAAGAAACATTCCTGAGTGCCTCCAGTTTGTGCATTCAAGTACTAGCTGTAAGCTTCTGTATTATTCAGGCATCTTTGGAAGTTTTACCATCAGGTGAACATCCAAATAAATGCACCACTGCAATTACTTCAGTAAAATCTACATCTGACATTTACCAGCACCTACTTTTCTCACGTTGCCTTCCTATGAACATCTAAGAACTTCAATGTTATTTCAGTGCACGCTCATTCATTTTTTATTTTCTTCTAAATAATAAATTCAATACAAAAGCTTTAACTATTTCAACTATATACGGGGCATAAGAACTTTTAACTTGACTTCTGCATCGTAATCCTGACTATATTATAGAACAACTTAATGATGCCCAGCAGAACACCACAGTACAGAACTGAATCTATTGTGAGAACAATCAGTCTTCTGTGTTTATAGCACAAATAATTCCTTGCACTAAACAAAAAGCTTGAGGGGCATGAAATCAGGTTGCCTGAGTTAGCCAAATAAATCTAAATTAACAAATTATTCTTTTTTTTCTTTCTCTTATCAAGAAATCAATACTGAAACTCTTCCACCACACTACTTCTGTGAAGCTGCTAGGAATTAAGTCACTTATTACAGGGAGGTTACTAATTTGGCCACAACTTCTCATGGGGAACTTTTAATCCTTTGTACATGTAAAGAATACTAAGATGAATATTAAGTTCTTGGACACAATGGTTTCCAAGAAAAAGTCCAATATCTTATAAATGAAAAACCCGACACTTACATGTGCTACATTTGATGGTCTATTAATCTGCTGAATATCAGCACTATTAGTAATATTCCTTAACGTCCGCACAGCTGGACTCCATGTGGTCATCATTTCCTGTCGATCAGAACTTTGGGCACCTTGTACTGAAGCCATAAGATTGCTTCTCATATCCGGAGGCAAAATATTACCCGGCACTGGTGGGACATTGGCACATAGGTTAATTAACCCAGAGTCTTTCCCTTGAGGCAACCTACGCTTTGCTGCAGATGCCTGCGGGACTTCAGCTGGTGTCCAGTTCAAATTCCTTTCTTGCTTTTCTGGAGAGGAATCTGAAGAATCATCAAACATCAGTTCTCCTTTTGCTTTATCAGCTGTAGTGGACTTTGGTGAAAAAGCTTGATCACCCAAAGGCGATCCTTCTCGAGAAGATGCTGGGCTTGATAACTTTTCATCAGTACTAGCTTCATTTTGAGAATCTTGTTCTTCATTTTCTGCTTCTTCCTCCTCTTCTTCCTCCTCCTCCTCTTCCTCCTCGTATATGATTAAACGAGGATGATAAGGAGTCTCTTCTTTTTTAGTCTTATCAGCTATACAATCCACTACCCAGTCTGGTGTCACAATTTTAATGCTGTCCCGTTTATAAGCACATTCATATTTTTCCTGGGCAGGGGGAAGAAGAGAAAATATTGTTATTCTATTACCAGACAGCCTCAAAAGTAGCTCTCTTGGATTCAAAAGGGCAAACTACAATTACTGTGCACAAACACAAGTTCCAAGACATTAAAACAAAAACCTCCACGCTTACAATACAAAGGGCTCAGAAGGTACAACTGTAAAAAATTAGGTCCGTCCAAATTTTTCTCCAACCCAATCAACAAAGGATTAAAAAAAACCCATGAAATTTAGTTCTGAAAACACTTTCAGAACTCTGACAGCTAGAAACATCCCAGTTTGGTACTAGGATGCAGATGATTTTTAAGTGGACATTAAGGTGAGTCTAAATGCAGTTATATATATAAAAAAAATACAAGTCAGACACCAGCCAGATATTTCCCATACATCTTAGCAGAAGCTGCAAACATTGTCCTTAACTTAAAAGCTACATTTCTGTCCAAATACTAGCTAAATCAATTTCAATGAGAGGTTAACATGCTGAAAAAAAGCTTTATCTATCTTTCCTTCCTTCCTTATCATCACTTGAAGTAGTAATAAGTACATACATACTAAAACTTCACTGTTTCCCTTCTTAAGACATTGAAACAGGTCAATGTTTTATTACTCAAACATAATCTTGATGATGGAAATCCCTCACAAATATAAAGACAGTGTAAAGAAAAGTCTTTCTGAAGATTTGAAACTAATTTCAGGATCTAATATTTAAAAGTGATTTAACTGAGATTTTCTTTGTATGTCAAACAAGATAAATTAACATCCAGCACATTCAGAGGAAATTAATTTAATTTAATGCTTCTCTAGAGTTATTTCCTACAATGAAACCGTCATTCACACACAATAACGAGATTACAGATGAAACTAAGTTTATTTGCAGATATGAGTTTTCATTCTTCTTTGTGGTGAGAATTATTAAGAATTTTGGTTTATTATCTTGTATCTAGTCAAAGCAAACATTTACATTTTCACTAGTGTCAAAACTATTCTCACTACAAACTGCTGCATATTCCCTCGTAATAGTATGTCAGAGCAGCAAGACTAGAAGCATCTTAAGCTATCATCCATGCATTACATCTTATCCTGATGGAGGAAATAAATCAGGAAGATGAGCACCTGAACATTTTGATTAAGTATTTTTTAGTGAACTAGTATAACCAAAGCACGACTCACATGCTGGTCTGATGTGCTCAATGCTGCCTTTAGCCAGTAACCTGGCATTTCTGATTCTCCATTTGCATAAAGACAGAAACATTTGACTTCCTACATGGTAGTAGGAATTCAAATGATATTAAATTAAGAGGAGTTGCAGACCTCCTTGAGGGCAGACAGGCCTTACAGAGATCTAGCTAGACTAGAGTGCCAGCTAGCTACCAACTGTGTGCTATTTAACAAGTGCCCGATTCTGCAGCTAGGACAGGGTAATCCTGGTTACATGTATAAATTGGGGGAGCAGAGGCTGGAGAGCTGCCTTGTAGAACAAGATGCAGGTTTTGGTTGGTAAGTTGATTATCAGGCAACAGTGTGCCCTGGCAGCCAAAAGCCAGTCCTGGGGTGCATCAAGCACAGCATAGCTAGCTGATGGAGGGACATGGTTGTCCCATCTGCACTGCACTGGTGCAGTCCCTTTTCCAGTACTGTGTGCAGTTTTAGGCACCTCAATTTATATGAGGACATCAAACTATTAAGAGGTCATCTAGAGGAGGATGAACAAGATAGTGAAAGCTCTCAAGGGCAAGACTTATGAAGAGCAGCTGAGGCCACTTGGTTTGTTTGTACCAGGAATAGAATGAGATTGAGTCAGGGGAAGATCAGATCAGACATTAGGAAAAGGTTCTTCACCAAGAGGGTGGTCAGACAACAGAACAAATTCCCCAGGGAAGTGATCATGGCACTAATTCTGTCAGAGTTCAAGGAGCGTCTGGATGGTTTAGTTTCAGACAGTCCTGTGAGGAGCAGAGAGTTGGATTTTATGATCCTTTTGGGTCCCTTCCAACTCAAAGACATTCTATGACACTGTGAAGGAAATGATTTGAAGCATGACTATAAGCAGCTGGACTGTGAACCGGTTGTCCTAACATCTCTCTTTAAGAGGAATGAGTGATTTTGAGGGTTCTCTTTTTATTAAGAAAAAAAAAAAAAACAACAAAAAGACCACCTTGTTCCTCTCCCTGCTTTTTATCCTTTAAGCATTTCACACAACTTCTCAATTTTGTCCTTCATTTCTCTTCACTGACTCTGTATCTACAGATTTACAAATTACAATCACTAATGATTATGACATGTCAAAATTAGGTAAGACAGTCAGAATAAAGAATAAAATGCTTTATACAACCAAGAATACAAATAGCAATATGAAGCTACACATCTTTTGAATTAATCAAGCTTAAAGCTGCACATAAAGTAGATTTGAACTGAATAGCTGCAATGTATAATTGTGTTGAATTAGCTGTTCAAGGCTAACGAACACTCTTAAGAATTCTAACTTCAGGGAGCTACAAGAAGAAGAATTGTACATGCAATAAAGTCTTACCCCCTTTGGCTCAGGCACAATCAAATGAGTACACTTATTATTGAGGCTCAGCTGGCAATTCCCTCCATAAAAAGTAATCAAAGCCCACAGCGTACTTCGGTCTTCAGATGAAACCTAAAAGGAAGGTAAATAAGCCTTTTATAGTTCTACACAGTAAGCTGCCTTCTGCTTAAGGAATTTTAGTACAATCCATGCCACACCATTTACAAGTCTAGCTAATGTATTATCTATCACTTTTAAATACCAAATTATCAGGAAAGTTATGGAGAAAAAAGGGTGACACAGAGAAGCAACAGAAAATTCATTAAACAATCATTTTTAATCTGCACAGATAAAGAGAAAACATCCTTCACTCCTCTAAAACTCAACAGAAATGTATCTCCTTCCACAGGAGAAAAAAAAGGTAGTGATCAAGCAAATAATAATTTTCGTACACAACCTCTTTAAATTACTGAAACAGGACTTTAACAAGTAGACCAAAATAACAGCCTGTGTAAACACACAAAGTGTTTATTTCTAACAATTTAAGTCACAGCAATATCCATTTCCCCTATCAAAAAAGCCACATGTATTTAAGCCACTACTATTCATTGTTAGTGACAGCATTACAGGAAAAACTTGTTAAAAAGTCTAAAGCACATACACACATATATTCCATTAACACCCAAACCCCGATCCTGTCTGCTTGCACACACATGCTGAGCACAGATCTGCAGAGCTGGTGCTAAACCCAAGCCACTGAAAGACCACCTTTCCACTTACTTTACTTACTGGCACCCTTGTTAAGGTTTCAGTGCACAAGTAGGTAAAATGTGTTAACTGAATATTGTGTTAACGCAGCAGGATAGGAGCAAAGGCTTTATAGCCTTGTGTAGTCTACATGTCAACCACCATACATCTGATTACAAGACAAACTACTCATTGAATGTTCACAGTTGGAAATGTTCATGTTCTCATTTTCAGTGAAAAAGTGTCTTAGGTGATAGTTCACCTAACATACAGGAAAAAAAGAAGTCAAATAGTACACCAGAAAAACTGGTATAGCTCCTCAAAAAATCAAAGCACCACACTCACAGTGCACATTTGAGCAGAGTAAAATATGGTTTACTTCTTACCTGAGAGAGACAGGCAGTGACTCCAAAAAAGATCTGACATGATTCTGGAGAAAAGCCATTTACACTGGAAAGCAGGTGTCAAGGATGAAAAATAATTTCAATGAGAGTTTCCTGAGGGACATTAGAAAGTAATTAGTGTACACAGTAATTCTCACGTTATCAAGTATCTGACCATTCAAAAACTGATCTTCACAAGCATGTTGGTTATTTCCAACTGAAGTTGCATGCATCAAGAAGAAACTGAGATGCACTTCCAATATTATGACTGATTTGGGTAGTATTATAAACTTGCCTCTTCCTACAACATCTGTCTCAGCCCATTTCAGGATGCTTAGCTTACAGGAGTTGAGTCATTATCAAGAGCCTCCTTCCATTATCAAATGCTTACCTTCCATGCTTTAAAAATACAGGAGAACTGAAATAATTATTTGTTACATCAACAACAAAAAAATACATAAGTATTATAATGCACAAGAAATTCAACAAAGTAAGACAGACCAAGTGGGGTGTTGTAAAACAAAAGCTAATAGTGGACACCTGTGAGAAAGTTAAAGTGCTTTTTCTGCAGTTAAGAAAGATGGCAAGCTGGTAGACGGCCTCATTTAAAACCAGCAAGAAATAAAAGCACAGCCTTAAAAAAAACAAATGGTTTTGAAAGCAATACAGAAGGCAGAGGTTTCAGAAATGGCCGTTTGACAACCAAATGGTAGAGTTTTTGGTTGAAGATATTGTTTGGAACCTAACCTGCCCTTTTCAATTTCTCAAAGACTGGAAAAGTAGAAACAGTTTCCTAGTAGACAGTATGGTTATTAAGTCTACAAAAGCCACTGAACAACAAACATATTGAGCTCATATACCAAGCAAAACAACAAACCAAAGTATTACAGAGATTATCTGCAAACTGTAGTAGGCAAGTCAATATGAGTATCAAACCTCTTCATGCAGCTGATTTTTTCCTACTGAGGTAAGACTCTGCATTGGAAGTTATCTAGGAGCCACTCAGAAACAGAGAAAACCATATGTATGGACCTGGGATGGATAAACAGAAGCACAAAGTTTTCCACTACGCTTTAAAAATTCAACAAGATCTCTGGTCATAAAATGTTATTTCTGTTCAGATGCATGAAAGAGATTAAGAAATTAAATGGTATGTAAAAAACAGAAGTGGGAATTTTTACAGATGTAGTAAACATGGCTTACAAGATGAACGCGGAAGACCAGAATTAATGTGTTTAAGAAGCTAAGACACAACTTCAAATCCTACTAAATGAAGGGAGAAGTAATTTGTTCTCCCTGTTCAGAGTGGCTCAGATAAAACAGTTAGATTACAGCATGGTTAATGGGGTTAAACTCTACCAACACAACAGCGAGGGACTCTAGGTTGACTGGAGAGACAATGAAATCTCCACTACCAGAAAGGCCTTGTGAAACAGGAGAGAGAACTGTTTGACACAAGTAACGTGGGAAAGACAGACGGACCATCTCACCCTTTTCTACCTTTTCGTATGGTTTTGTGGTTTTCGTATGTTTTATGATAAATGCACATCTTGTTGGAAAAAAGTAACTACAAAAACAGTGTTCCAAATACTTACTGGGATATTGGAAAGAAAATTATTTTCTCTGTGCTGTTGACAAATGCATCAGCAATACTTCAGTTCTGAGACCCAGAAAAGGCAACACACAGCAAGCTGACAGCAAAGCCCAGAGCTCTTTAAAACTTAAGAATAGATTACTGGCATTATCCAGAACAGTCCAAGAAGCTCTAAGTCTGATGAACGTCCTAAATTTCAATGTGTTGCACAGTATCTCATTTAAGGTAGAGATTCGTTACAGGATCTTTCAAAAGTGCACAGTTGTCTACTCCCTGCCTTCACATCTGCTGGAAGCACATAAAAGTTAAATACTGAGCTGTTCCTGGTTTAAGAGGTCCATTAGTTTGACTGCAGCCTGCACCCCCTAAAGAATAGGAGAGAAATAGAGCCTCTTAAAACAGTTACAAGCAGGCACAACAATAACAATTCAATTGAGCCTGGAAAACAAAAAAGAGGGAATGCAACAAAATTCACATTTTTTTTCCCTGCCAGTAACAAAAATTCAGAAGTGCTCTGATTCTCTTTCATCTGTACAAGACCAAAGAAAAATAAACCATCCTCATTCTTGCTTTTGCTGCTATCAAGGGAATTATGAAGGAAATCACCAGCCCCCTTCATGGCATTGTAACAGGTTTTCACACACAAAACTGTCTTTTCCTTTCCTTGCTGCTTCCAGGTTAATTCTTCCATTACTTCTCATCAGTTGCAGGTTAGTCAGATTTTGTGAACGTCATCACCAGGGAACAGCAGAACACTTTGCCTTCCAAGTTCCCCCTGGTGAAAACAACTTTCACAGTGCCATGTTAAAATGTATTTACAAGACACAAGCAAAATTAATATGCTTTTATACTCTATTAAATCTTTCTAAGTTCAATTTCACCTTTAACAACTGACAGGCAAATGCCCATCAAATTAAGTACCAGAACTGGGAAGCCGACATAAAGTCTTTGAAGCTCTTATTAGATTCGTACATCTAACTGACAAAAGATGTTTCCAGGACTTGTTTCTTCAGAAAGTCAATGACCACTTGGAAACATCTAACTGACAAAAGATGTTTCCAGGACTTGTTTCTTCAGAAAGTCAATGACCACTTGGAATATTAAGTCTCCAAATTAAAACATAAAAAAAAGACAAAAAACCACAGAATCTCAAACTTCAGGTTCTTATTTAAACAGCGTTCAAAACCAAACAACTAGGAAAAGTAAGCCAATAACTACTGCAATTTTTTCCTTACCATAGTACCTAAAACCCTAATGAAAGGCCGGATGCCACTGCACTACAAGCCATAAAGAGACCAAAACAGAACAAAGTTAAGACTTAACAACCCATTTTAGTGAGCACTATAAGGGTCAGAATAAATCTAAAAACAACAGGTTCTAAGGACATGAAGTGCTAGAAAGAACAAAGTAAAAGGTCCAAGGATACATTTATTGCAGACAGGTGTACAAAATTTTCTTCTTCCACATAACTCGAGACTATGATACTACTGAGACATGGTGTTTTCATTTGGCTGTTCCTACAGACCCACAATAAAGACTTCCTGAGCAATACCTATTGCAGGCTACATTCACGCGTTTATGGCTACAACTGAGCTATGGACTGCATCACTCTTTGGTTTTATCTGTTGATTTCTCTTTTGTGTATGTAATAATATCAGCTCTTGGGAGTACTCTTTTAAAAACTCCTGCTTTCAGATGGATGATCAATTTTCCAATAGTGCAACTTCTCCATGGGAAAGAACAACACTAACAATATAATGCTACATGACTTAAACCTGAACATGTTGCTAATTCCAAGCCATTTTACTCTTCTTTTGACCAGTTGTCAGCAACAGGGAGAAGGCTTACAGATATCAGCACATAAGCCAGCATACACTCCCATCTTGACGACGAAAGGATGATAAAACACATTATTTCCAAACGTAAAAGACAAAAATCATCAGTCTAGATCACCTTACCAGGAGCTCTGCTAATTTGGGTTTTGTCATGTAACATTTGGTGCATTTTTTCCATTTGGAAGTCAAGTCACTCATGGAAAACTTTCTGCTTCGGTCACAAGACCATCCATTATTCTGGCAACTGTTTAACAGTAACTGCTGAATCCTATTTGACATGTTGATTACTGTGATTAAAACAGCTGCAGAGACCTCGCTGTATCATTGTAACTGATGACTTCAATGCTTTCTTTTCCTACGGTTTACGCTCTGAGCTGAATTCTCTTGAGGAAGCAGAGAGTATACAGCTTATTTCCAAAACAGGCAAGACACAACAAAATGCAAAGACAAGTACCTTGAAATACTGGGCACGGAACACAAGTTCTGAATCACTGAAGTACATTAAGATTTTAATTTCTAACACAAACACCTGGACTCTTGTGTCTACCACCTCTGGTTTTCTATTACAGATATGACCAACTGCTAACTTCACTCCAAAATGAGATCTCACGCCTGACAGAATATTTCCCTAGTTTTGCTACTGTACTAAAATGTATTGCTCTGCTTCAGCTTTTCCATATACAGAATCTTTAACATGAATAGCCTGACAAGAAGATAAATGAATTTTTTTTTTCTGGTGACAGCCACTGTCACCATTCCTATGACCCAAAGCAAAAAAATACAAGTGAACATAAAAAAAGATGAAACAGTATAACTACTGAGAAGAGAAAGGAATACGACATCCATATCCAAAAAGGAACCACAGATCTAGCCAAAACAACCAACAAGGGATTAGCAAAGGCAAGGACAGACTACTCCAAAAATGGGAATACTAACGCTATCTGGTTATAAAGTGTTATTTGTGATACACTGTTGCTATGAGTTATTGCACATTTATCCTTTACTTAATTCTGCTTCTAGAGAAAGCAGACTAGGTCATCCTACTCTGAACTATCATTTGCCCCCATACTTGCATTCCGGCATTTTTTCCTGCAGCCCTCTCAGTTAAAACTTCCAGCCCAAAGGTTTTGAGTTGATCTGATGACAGTTTTCTTGCCTATTAAGCATCCAAGAAACAGAGAGACAGGAAAACTGAAGTAGGACAAAGAAGCTCCAAGCATGCCACAATCTCGGCAGGCAAAACAAACCTTAATATTTAAAAAAATTAAGCTGTACATACTTGAAATAGCCTTTAATCCCCCAATGTTACCTACTTTAAAGTGTTTCCCATAGAATTGATTAAAATTTTAATTTAAAGGATACGGCAGAAGAGCTCCACAGCGAACAGACAAGATCACCCAGGAAGGCTGAAAAATAAAATCCACAAGACATTAAAAACTTTGGTCTGTATGTATGAAATATTAATTTCTTTCCGAGTCCATACTATAACTAGGTTCAATACATATCTCCTAGCTTTGAAAGTTTAAGTTTCACAGACATGGCACTTAGGCCTTTACAAAAAGGACTGTTCTGATTTATTTCTAAGACTTAATATAAATACTGATCAAAGGTTGTGCAGTAATATGGAAGCAAGACACATTTCTCTTATCCTTCTGTTGCGCCAGGAAAAAACACTTATAGTATTTATTCATCCTCTCCCTTTTTTCAGTTCTCCCTGCTCTAAAAACAAACTCCTCTAATACACAAAAAAACCCTACCTTACAGTCATCCCTGAGCAGTCAGGAACCATAACTTTACACAGAAAGTTTTCTAAACACACAGCAACAGTGGCTGCTAAGCACACAGAATGATGGCCCCTGACTGACAGTATTCTGGGACAGGGAGGCTCAAAGGGAGAGAGGGAGGTGGTCAGGAATGGAGATGTAGGACATTGGTCCCAATACAGCATATAAGGAAGGAGGGGAAAAGAGTAACACTGTTTGCAGTATTAAATTAGTTTTCCTCAAAAAAATGAACAAAACAATACATTGTAATAACTGTTTATGGTATCCGAAGTCTTGCTATTCTCTCCCCTTTCAAAAAGTGATTCAAAAAAATGAACTGAAGATTTATTTTCTCACTCCTCAATCCTCTGAAAAACAAAAACAAACCAGGAATTTTCCTCCCTCAAGTTTTTCTCTTCCTGATTTCTACATTATATTCTCTACAACAAGCTACCTTTGCCTCTGACTTCTTTTCCCGTCATACTTGGTCCAATCTTCTTGATTACTGGCCAGGCTGTGTGTGATGTTTGCAGGTCAAACTAAGTGACATTACTGAAAGATCTGCTCTCGTGTGGCAAATGAAAAAGTTTAGCTAGTAGCAGTTATAAAGGAAATGAAACCATTTAAGTAAATGGCATTAGAAAGCAGAAAGCATTGTTCCAACACTAATGTCCTTCCTTCACAGGAGAATGGCAGCAGTGGTCTTGTTTATTAGATTGAAATTATGCCACAGAATACTTCAGAAAAAGGATCTAAAAATTAACCATCACACCCACCGTGATCATGAAGTCCTCTAGGTAAGCACCTTTCATTTTCTCGAATGAATTACTACCTCTGCATTGTTAGGTGAACTCTCATGAGGTAACCTATCAAAATTCTCTTAGTGTTACCTATAACCCTATGGAAAAAAACAACTCAAAATCATGTACCCAAAGGTATTGGGAATGGAATATCAATGTTTTTCTTCTAATCACTCTTATGACAAACACAGTGACAAGTTCACATTTTCAACGTGAAGCCCAGAATTTCACTGGAAAAATAAATCAGTATTGCAAGAGAATAACAAAATATTGGTAACGACAGTGTGAGTAAGAAGAAGGGGGGGGAAAATGACTAAAACTAAAATGAAGAGGGAAAAAAAATCCCCAAAACAGTTTTCTACAAGTTCCTATTGTTTAAAATTAGTGTAGAAAACATATGCAGAATCAACAAAATCATGTTATAAAAAACTCTCAGCAGTCTACTACTTATTCTAAATGGAGCTTTTCCATCGCTAAAAGCTTTTAAGAACCTTCCCATCAGAAATTTTTCTGAAGTACAGCTATCAGGACACCATCTCACAGATAACTGAAGGAAGAATCTGTAAAAAAGACCCCACAACCAAAACACAAACCAAACCACTGACAGATACAGAGCAACAAGAGAAGAGAGAACAAAATTGTAATAGAAATCTTTCAGTCAGGATATTCTTGTGTAACAAGAACGAAAGATTTTTAAAACTACATTTCATTTGGTCATCATCCAAACATGCCTATTTTTTTGTTAATAGTTACGAAGCATCTCCATCAGTTCTTTGACAATATCATGGATGAATCATTCACCTTTACCACAGGGAGATCAAAAACTTCACGAGATTCTCCAACTTCTGGATTGTCTCCATCTTCTGAAATAACGTGAGAAGCCAGTGCATTATAAGAGACTTCCTTTGCTTTCCCAGCTTTCAGGAGTTGAATAACCTAAAGCCAAAATAGAAAAGGGAGAAGTCAACAGTTTTTAGCACCTTTTATTTGCTTGTTTCTCACATATGGCAGCTTTGGAAGCATATTGAATATATTTTGAAAGAAGAGTTTCAAGTTTAAAAAAATAACCCAATAGTTACCTTAAGAAAAGATAATATCATAACTACATTGCAGTCTTCATAGGGATTCTTCCTGATTTGGTTAGTTATTTACTTGGATAGAGAGGGAAAAAAAAAAGGTTCATGCACTTTTTTGTAAAGTTCATTTAACAGCTAAGAAAAGAATTCCACCTTCACCAAATGCATTTGGCTTCAATATTTCTAGATTCAGTCAATATACTTCATCCCAGAGGATATGCGTAAGTTTGAAGAAGCCATCCAGCTGCTCCAAAACAGTGCAGCCAGACAGAAGAACTGAGGAAAGTACACTTCAAATGCCCCTCGGAATGAAAAGGACCTGCAAGCAGAAAAAAAGCAAGCACTGCCATGAGAAGGGAAAGTATTCTAAAAATGAGTTGATGCACTTGGAAAAGAAGTGATGGAGGACTTAAAGGAATTAGGGAAATAAGAAAAAAGGAAAAAAAAAAGTAGAAAGACACACAGCTCCTGAGTTACTGCCTTAGAGACAGAATTGACATGTCTCACTATTGCTCTATCCTCATAAAACACTAAGCACTTCAAATTCATAAAGCACTTATTCCTGTTTTTGCAAGGCCCCTATAGAAGATTTTGGTTCAGCATTCTCTGAGCTCAGTTGTAGAGATCTGTGTAACAAATCCAGTCCTGCCCCATCAAATCAGGACTCACTTTTATTTGAATAAAAGTAACAGAGAAGGCAGTGGGGTGTAGAGGGAAGGGACAAAAACATTAAGATCTAGAGTTCAAATGCTAAAAATGACATTTAAAATTATTTATTTATGAATTATAAAAGGAAAAATGATTTGGCAGAATCAAACTGGAATGATGTTCATTCTTCAAAACCTGCTACGGACAGAGGTCTATTCCTCAAAACCTGATGAGGCTGCTCCTCTCATAATAGGACGTGCCCCCCCCAAATCACTGAACAGCAGAGAGCAAGGCACTGCAATTGCCAAACAAAGTATTAAATATTTGAGCAATTACTACCTACCCTGTACATTGAACTGGACACAGAATGCACTAAAAAAAAAAGACTCTCTCAAAATGTGGTGCCAGGTTACTGTAGGCTACACAGAAAAACAAGGATGGACAAATCGCCACTCAGCGAGGGGGTAATACTGGCATTTCCTGACTGAAGTACTTGACATTAAAACTCCATTTGGAAAAACAAAAAACAAACAATCCACAACTTTTTTCTTCTGCACTGGATGAGTACGTAATATTATCAAATTACTAAAGAATTACTCTAAACAACAAAGTGAATGGATCATGAGCTTGTTGCTCTTAGGATCACAGTCAGGAACAGAACAGAATGTTTTCTGTTTTATACACCAATCTCTCAAATCACAGGATACCCTCCTGCCTGAAATCCACTTCAAACGTGATGCTGTAATTCCAGTGGGAAAAGCCAAATGGAAATAAAGCACTCTTGAAAACAGTATATGTTTAAGAACAGCCCCACCACACAAGCTGTCTCACACAGCTCTCCCCAAATTACGAGTCCCATTCAACTGTTTGCGTATGGGAAGGAGTGACTGTAGTGAAAACTGCTCACCCAGGTCTGACAGACATCGTGAGAAAGAAGACACAACTAAGAAGCCAGTAGATTCTTTTTTCTAACATCGAAACAGTGCTGCATTAAAGAGTTTGTGCAAAGAGTTTGCTTGTGCAGAAAGTTACACTAGTTTCAGGTAGTAAGTTTAAACACTATAAATGCGGTAAGATACTAACTTCACAGTGATATGTATGAAAAAGACTTTTCTTGTCACAACTTTTTCTCTCTTTCTGTATGAAATACTTTGTGTTACCAAAGCATGATGGTTTAGGTTTACATTGTTTAAGAAAGCAAGCTGATATCTATTTATCACTCCCTGTAAGGTGTGAGCAGAAAAACACACGTCCCGATGGAATGGATTTAAAGTTGAGAGCCAGCAGCCTAATTCTCCCTCATCTGCCAAAGAACATCTAGGCACAATTCCAGACTTTTGTTTCCCTTCTTGTTCATGCTGCAGATGTTTGAATAGGTAGTGAGTATGCAGTTATTCACCTGAATATGTTACTCTTGGATTTCTTTTGAGTGCTCACTTGTGCAAGGCCTGTTCCAATATGTATTAAGATGACCAATTTTCCATTAAACCATCTGGAAATTTTGCTCCTTCCCAAAAGACGAAGGAGGAAACTTCTTCTCAAAATCAAGATAGCACCCATTTGTATATGAAGAAGTAAAAAGCACCATTTTTTTATTAGTAATCGAACAACATTTCACTGTAAGAATTGTTTTTAAAAGCTATTTGTGGAATTTAGAATTTACACTTTTCCTTGACTCAAAGCACAACCAATAAATATTCCTCTTGTTCAGGTTGTTCCCAGAGTATCAGAGGGCACTTGCAGAAGGGAGCACAAAAGCACCAAGAGCTGGCCTCAAGCTCAGCACAACACGTTTCCTTACTCTGACTTAACTCTACAACCCAGCCCAGGCAGGACTCCTCAGTGCCTCATCCTCCCAATGGATCATTGGTGAAAACAGGGGTGAGCCCTGGCCTCCATGTAATGCTGTGCCATGCCACCAAACCATTTCAGAAACCAGAGCTCTGTAGGGAAGAGTGATTAAACTGGCCAGCCAGCTGCAGAAACAACTCAGGTCCATGGGACTTCTCAATTCAGGCATCTCTCATGATAAGAAAGAAGCTAAACAACCAACACAACCTGATCTTGCTAGCAGTGTAGTCAGCTCTGTGCAGTGCTGTGCCTGACCTTATCGGCCCCACCAGAGCCACCTTCAGTGTCTGCCTCCAACCCAGAGAAGCCATCTACAAGGAGAGGAGAATTTAGTGTACCTAATTTAGTGCTAATCAAAGCCTTCAGACAATGACACTAACTGTTCAGAAGGATAAAACTTAATATAAGAAAGAAAACTAGCTTAAGACAATGCTTGTTTACTCACTCTGTGGGAATACAGCTGACTGTCTTGCTGTGTCAATGCAGAACTAACTACATGCCTTTTGGGACACTATTTATATGACAAATTATATACAAGAATCCTATCTGATTTTTGCACTCATCTGCATACACATCATAATATTGCTGCTATAGAGTTTTTTTTAAATGCAGTAATTGCTATCCAAGATCCAACATATCATCAAAAATTTTATCTCTAGGGACGCTGCGATTTTTTTTTCCTGCTCTTTTAACTATATTCCTGGACTCTATTTTTTTTAGCGTGTAATCCTATCTGTATGAATAAAACCCGTCTCAACGGGTCAGTGCCTACATCTCAAGTTCACTTAAAGGCCTACCAGACTCCACAATTGCCAGGACACCAGATTAAAGGAACCCAACGCTGAACCAAGATGACTGCAGCAACTATCACAGCAGCAAAAACTTGAATTTCAGTATGAAACACGTTGTAATCTGTTTGCACAAAGGTGCTGTCCTAAAGCTAGATATGGGACACTCCAACCACTTGTCTAATTGGACACGCCACAGAAACTTTTTTCGCCCCCTTCATCCAACACGACTGCTTGTTATTAACACCTACGCCATCACCTGTGGGATTACCCTAAGCCACAGTTAGGGTACTCATCACTCGGGGTACTGCCCTAGGCCAGAGGGCCGGACTGTCACTTCTCAGCACCTTCCGCAGCAGGACAGGGAAAACACGGTGGTGGCACCTGCGACCACATCAGCACTTGGGCGCGCCCAACGCGTCTGGGAAGGGCTCCTGAGCCGCGGGGGTCCCACAGAGCTCACACCGAGCCGGGTGGCCCGTGCGAGGAAGGGGAGAGCCAGCCAAGCCCTCCTCCGTGCAGGCTCCCGCTGCCCTGTCCCGAATCCGCAGGCGGCGGCGGGGCCGGGAGGGGCGGGCACGGGGAGCGGCGCCCGGCTGCCCGCCCGGCCCGGGCTACAACAGGAAGTCCCTTCGCCCTCCCTCCCGCCATTCCTCGGTTCAGGCGGCGCCGGGGCCTGCGCGCCGGGGCTCCCGTGGCGGGCGGCGCGCGCTGCTGGCGGGCGAGGCCGTTACCGGCCGCTACTGCCCCCTCTCCCTTCCCCCTCCCTCCCTCTCTCCCCCCCGCCGCAGCCGTTCCCGGGAGGCGGCAGGGCGCGGGCTGCGGGGCGGCGCGGGAGCCTCGAGCCTGCGCGGGAAGGGCCGGGGGGGTGGGGGGGGGTGAGGAAGGTGTGAGGGGGTCTGGGCGATCCCACAGTGCCCCCCCCCCCCCACGGGAGATAGCGGGGACAGGAGAGCGGCACAAGGGAGCTCAGGGCAGGGCCGAAAGGGAGCGTGAGCCGGGCGGTACCTTGGGGTCGATGTCTCCCACCACGAAGAACTTGACATCTTTGAACATATCCTCCGGGACCTTCGGCTCCTCCTCGTCCGCCGACATGGTCCCGGCCGCCAGCTCCGCGCGCGCCCCCGCGCTCACCGAGGAGAGCCGCCGGGGGGCTCCCGGCCCGTCCCCTCCCCCAACACGGCCGCCGAACCGCGCGAGCAAGGCGCGCGCTGTGGGACGCACCATCCCCCGCCGGGACGCAGGGGAGGTGGAAGGGGGAGGGGAGAGCCGCCCGGAGAAAGCGGCTCCCCCCGCCCGACCAGCCGCTCCCGCTGCCGCAGGACAGCGCCCGGTCTTGATTCACGGGTGCTATCTCTGCTCCTCTTCCTCTCTCCGAACCGGACTCGGAGCTAGCATCCCGGTCCGAATCTCCCCCCGGACGAAAAGCAATGGACTCTCCCCGAACGACAGAGGCGGGCAGCGGGGATACCCGGACCCGCCCATTGGCAAACAGGCGAGGGCGGGNGCCCCCCGTTCCCGCCGCCGCAGCCGCGCGTGGCGCGTCCCGCCCGCCCGGGGCCGAGCGGCGCCGCGGGTGCCGAGTTCCAGTGTCCCCGAGGGGCCGCGAGAGGCTGCAGCCGCGCTCCTCACGCTCCAGCCCACGGGCAACGCAGGGCGTCCGCGCTGTTCCTGGGGGAAGCGGAGCAACGGCCGGCAGCTTGCCCCTGCGTATACTGCGCATCTCGTACATAAGTTACAATGTTTTGCGCTTTCCAGTCTCAAACCATTTCTACGATTAATCAAGAACCTTCAAAATTCAATCCTTTTTCTTTAAAAAAAAAAAGAGAAGGTGCAAATGCAATAGGTGTAAGGGGTGTTCCAGAAACTCGCTCGTTAATGACCAGGCGATGAGGGGACTGGAGCATCTCTCTTGGCGAGGAAACGCCAGGACATCCGCGGCTGCGTAGCCTGGAGAAGACCGAGGGGGGACCGTATCGATGCTTATAAATACCTACATGGCGAGTGTGAAGAGGATGGGGTCCTGTCGAGTGACAGGACGAGAGGTGACAGGCACAAGCTGGAACACAGCTTCCACTTGAGCACAAGGGAAAACTTTGCTGTGAGCGTGAAGGAGCCCTGGCACAAGCTGCCCAGGGAGAGTGTGGAGCCTCCTCTGAGGGTTTCCAAACCCGCATGGACATGTTCCTGTGCCCCCTGATCGAGGTGAATCTGCTTTAGCAGGGGGGCTCGACTGGATAATCTCCAGAGGTCCCTTCCAACCCCAACCATTCTCTGATTATGTGATGCAAACTACTACCCAAGTCAGAAGTCTTCTCTCAGAAACCTACTCAAAGCATCCTTCTGTGTAGATAGAAAACCACTGAAGCCTAGAGAGGGATGTATCTTACCTAACTTTAGATGACTGATCACAGATGACATGTCACCTTCATAGCCAACAGTAAGAAATGAACACTTTCAGAGCTTGATTCATCTGGCCTATTTTAAACATCCATGCATTACCAAGTAAATGTTACCCATGCACTATGCTTTCCAAAGGAGTTTTGGACCCCTCATAATACTTTTACACAAACAATATTTCTTTCCCATACTTTTAGGATGGCATAATGTCGTGATGTTAAATGATGTTAAGAGATGGCATCAAAAGGGCTACTGAAATAAAAATACAGGATACCTATTGTTTGCCTCCTGTCTACAAGGCCTGTCACACTTTCCCAAGAGAAAAATTAAACTTATTTAACCTGAGTTATTCTTGAAACATACCTGGTAGAAACCATTAATCTGTTTACAATAAATTTATTATTTATCCAGTAATTTCAGGGGAATGGAAGTGAGATTTTTAGCATGTAAGTTGCTAACTCCTCATCCTTTTACAAGCAAGATGCCCCATCTGCCTGCCTTCTAGTGTCCTGGATCTCCACATGACACATACCCCTTTCTACTCCAGTTATGTAAGAAATACCCAACCTCCTACCTGTTCTTTTCTTGGGACCCCATGCAGATCTTACTCTTTAGTTGCAGGTTAAATCATATTGCTTTTCTCCCACTCTTCTTACAATTTATTCTTTTAGTAGAAAACAAGTTTAAAAGGTCTTACAAATTTCTATGATACACTTTTTTCATATACAGGGAATAAAAAGTGGAAATAGGCTTCTGCTTATAAATCTGGTTATCCCTTTCATATTCTTATCTCACTTTCTGTCTTTTCTAATAACTCTTGTTACTTTCTCTTTTTTTGTCATTTTCTTTTGCCCCAAATATTTCCCAGACTCTCTTTGAAAAACACTTTTCAGAGCCTTGCCCTCCTTCATAGCTGCTGTCAAGGCCTCAAGACCAGTTCCATAATTTCCACTCTTTCCAACTCCTTTTTTGATCTATTTTGGCTTCATCTCTCTAAATTAGAACTACTTTGACCAAAATCTTCATTCACCTTGATCTATCAGATATCATTAACACTATAGCTTCCTGAGTTTCCTTTCCTTTTGGATTTCAGTGCCTCTATAATCACCTGCATCTTCCACCACTGGTAATTCTCACTTCTTTCATAAATATGTGTATCTCTCAGGTTTCTGCTCCATGTATTTCTCTGAGTTCTTTTCTCTTCATGATGTCGTTTATTACTTGGCTTCATCTTCTTTCTCAGTGTGATTGCTAAATTGCTCCTTTTCACAAGAGTACTTTCCTTATATCTAATCTCATATGCTATTGCGTATTCCCACTCCACACAAAGAATACCAAAGTGATTTGTCCTCTTGATTTCTCTGCTCAGCCTATTTGCTTTGTTACTCTAGTGAGTACCCCGGCCTTTCTATCCTTTGGATTTATGATAGCCACATTATCTCTAGTTCTTCATACTGCAAGATTACAAGCATTTCAAACCAAGTGCTATGCTAATAACTCATGAAGAAGCATAATGCAAACCACCAAAGTAATAATGCCCCTTCACAGACTCCTATAATGGCAAGGTTGGAAAGGACCTTTAGAGATCATGTAGTCCAACCCCCCTGCAGAAGCAAGTTCACCTAGATCAGGTCACACAGGAACGTGTCCAGGCAGGTCTTTAAGACCTCCAAGGAAGGAGACTCCACACTCTCCCTGGGCAGCCTGTTCCCGAACCTTCAGTTGAAACTGTGCTAATGCAGCATCAAGTGGGGCTGCTTTGGATCTTCTACTTGTTCAGCTACTCAAATCAGAAAAATACAAGAAAAATTTGGTGTTTTGAACTCCAGCACTTTGAAAAATCTCTACAAGATACCATAAAACAGTAGTACAAGGTCAGATTGCTGCATTAAATCACTGAAATTCATTGCAAAAGCATTTTTCCACAAAAAGACACCCATCAAGAAAATGTCAACCAGCATTGTTCTTTTTGACTAATCATGATACAAATTCAAGAAAAAAGTGTCATTCCATTTACACTACAGAAGTGTAATGCAATGTGGGGGGAAAAAAAAAAAGAGAGGTTAAGAAATAACTAAAATAGTTTTACTGAAAGAAATTGGTTTTATAAATTCAGTCCTGGAAAACAAAGCTTTTGGGATGTGAGACAATGACATTTGAGTCTGTCCTTCTCTTCCTGAATGGAGTAAAAGCACAAGGCAGGTATGGCTGCTGGAAGCCTATATCCTCTACCACTGATTTTTTGATAAAAATGACAAGAATGAGACCATCACAACCTCCTCTCTTCAAACAAACAGGCTCTGAAAGCAGCTCTTGGACAGAGCCCCATAGTTGTGCTGGTTAAAGAAGGACTTGGAAGATCTTGCCTAAGCTTGAGCAGATGTCAGGTAACCATCTGTGCAGCACAGCCAAAGCAAAAGCATTTCTGTATGTGCCATGGAAGAATGCACAGCAACAGGGCTACAGAAAACTTGTCTGGGAGAAGTTTAGACACTTAACAGTTTTAGTGGCCCCGAAGAAGTAATTTTCTAAATCTTAGTATTGGATTTTGCATCACATGGAGGGGCTGTTGTATTCTCAGCAGTGATACTAATCTTCTCACTGGGAAGTACCTTTTTTTTTATTCACATTTTTGTTGGCCACTCCCAAGAAAAAAGACTACTCACATGAGTCACAAATTCATCCCCTTAGTTATCTTCTAAGTAAGCACCAGAATTAAATTAGTGAAACAATTTTTCACTTCTTTATGTATTTCATGAGTCACCTGTCAACAAGTTATTCAAACTTTAGCAATTAGACTATTTCTAACAAAAATTAATAGCTCCACTTTCTGCCTTGTGTGTGTGATCAACTGTATGAACCATAAGGATAGAAAACTGGATTGAAAAAATATGTTATTGAACATGAAAAATATCCCTTATGTTTGTCAGAAATAAATTCTGGGTTCTGCCCACAGGTCAGCACACAACTGAGTCCAGTCAGTGAGCTGGTCACACTACTTAGTCATGGCAAGGTGTAGAACAAAGTGCTCACCTATGTCCAGGTGTCAGTGGCTATGAGATAAAGCTCATCTGCATGAGCTCAGAATGACAATTGCAGGAGGGAAAGCCCCAAAAGTACCCCACCAGTTGGACCAGGGGCTGAAGTGGTCCCTAAGGGCCAGCTCTGGGTGTGAGAGCACCTGTCTATCTCCAGAGGCAAGAGCACAGGGGGGTCACCTACAGGACCTGAGAAGTCCCGGCCAACTGTATGTGTCTGACATTCTGTACCACCAACCGGAGCAGGGCTGCAGCCTCAGGGTTTGTATGTCCAGATACCAGCAACTGGGGAGACTGGGACTGAGGGGCCAGCTACTGGACAGACTGCCTGAGAGCAACTGCTGGAGACACCAGTGTAGTATATCACAGAATCACAGAATCTCAAGGGCTGGAAGGAACCTTGAAAGATCATCTAGTCCAACCCCCCTGCCAGAGCAGGACCACCTAGAGCAGGTCACACGGGAACTCATCATATATATATTCTCACTAGTGGAGTTGCATACTGTCCAGCTGGACTAGGAGCAGGGTAGGGCCTGGTGCTGTCCGTGTTGGTATGAGTGCCCCGAGTATGTCTGTGATGCATGTGGCAGACCATGTATCTGTGTATGTATGTAGTGTACACGTGTGCTTCTGTGAGTGTGCCAGCTGGGGATACACATTCAGCCTTACTACTGACTCAGGCACTAGGATCAGCTTTGTCTCTCTTGAGCTGTAGGATCTGGAATGCTATGTTTTCTTCTAGCAGTATTCATTCTCCTTGTTCATTTCACCCTCTTTCAGAAGGGTTTGCAGTCTCCCTGTCACGTCGCTGGACCCATGCCCATCACGTAACATGGGATGCTCGGTCACATGGTGGCATGCTCATGTGTCAGGCCAAGCGGCTTTGGTGGCCTGATCACAACACAGAGAGATGAGACTAATTCATAGGAACTTAACTCTTGCAGAGGTGCTGAGTACATACAGAACCTAAATCTACACAGGACACAGCCAGAGAACATTTACTTTACAGCCAAACTCTCACTTTAAATACAGTGTCTGCTCTGTTAGAGCCACAATAGTGTAATTGAATGAGAGCAACTGCTCGCAGAGATCAATTATGCCTTAATACGAGTTCTGGGCTTAGTTACTCTAGTGTATAGACCGAACAGCGATTGTGCACATCACCATAGTCCACTATGATCTCACATCTCTGTAGTCCCCAATTATCTGTACTATAAACACACCAAGCAGTATCTGTTATGTCTTAACGACAGTTCTGTACGTAACAGTTTTTTGACCACGTTTCCAGAAAAGCAATCTTTATTCTGCAACAGGCGTACATAGTGAAAGCCCACTGAGTTGACAAGATTTGTGCAGACAATTAGTCTTTGCTTACACAAATGCCTTATTTGTGTGCAAAGATGATGATATGAAAAATTCATATGCACCTCCAATGTCATATTTAGGCATAATTGCTTGTGAAAAAAAACAACAGTTAGATTTTTTTTTCCTTGCAGTTAATTAAATTCAGAGCTTAGATTAAATTGTGTATTTGTTTTGCTCCAGTGAGCAGAAGGCTTTCCGAGTCCTTTGTTAATAATACATGCTCATTTAGTAGCAGCTGGCGTTCTAGATGTTACTTTTCCGATAAAATATAACTTCCTAAAGTACCCAATTTTTTACCAAAAGATGATGTTAGTTTCCGTGTGTCTGGAAAGCTGATCTGAAGTCACAGAAGGCATGCTTCCTGCATTGTCACCAGACCTCAGAATTACAGAATCTTAAGGGTTGGAAGGGACTTTGAAACATATCTAGTGCAACCCCCTTGCCAGAGCAGGGCCACCTAGAGTAGGTCACACAGGAACTCATCCAGGTAGGTTTTGAATGTCTCCAGAGAAGGAGACTCCACAACCCATCTGGGCAGCCTGTTCCAATGCTCCCTCATCCTCACAGTGAAGAAGTTTTCTTTTGTGTTTCTTTGGAACCTCTTGTGTTCCAGTTTGTACCCATTGTCCCTTGTCCTATCATTGGACATCATTGGGAAGAGCCTTTACATGCTTGTAAACATTAATGAGGTCACCCCTCAGTCTCCTCTTCTGCAAGCACAAGAGCCTCAGCTCCCTCAGCCTTTCATCAGAAGGGAGATGCTCCGCACTCCCCTAATCATCTTCTTGGTGGCCCTGTACTGAACTCTCTCCAGCAGCTCCCTGTCCTTCTTGTACTGAGCGGCTCAGAACTGGACACAATATTGCAGCTGTGGTCTCATGAGGGCGGAGTAGATGGGGAGGAGAGCCCACAGCCCTTCTAATGCACCCCAGGATGCCATTGGCCTTCTTGGCCATGAAGGCACATTGCTAGGTCAGACCGATTTCTTAATGTGCGTAAGAATTTGGTTTTATCATTTCAAGCAAAATATGCAATGCAGGTACACAGAGGGCTCTGCTTTGGCTTCCAATATCTATGCATTTTTCCTCTTTCCTTCAGTGGGACTACTTGCAATGGCAAATATGATTCATAATTTAAAAACTTTCTTTTCATCTGTACTAAAACACAGAATCCTAAAAGGCTCTCTTGGAACGGTTAGTTTCATTTTCGATTCTCTCCCAATTCCAGAACTGTGCTGAGAATGCCTTGTCATTTGCTCGACAGTTTTCTTTTTGAATATAATAGTTACAAAGTGTTTTGCAAGCGTCAAATAACAAGGTGTACCTTCATTATAACTGTACATAAATGAGCAGGGGAGGAGAATGCTCTCATTAGCACACCTAACGTATGGGCATTTTTTATCAGAAGTGAAACACAGTACTAGAGGAGGAGATCTGCTCCTTTCTATTATCTTGTAAAGTAACGTGTCTGGCACATTAGCCAGATGGGGAAAGGTGACTGAGATGTTATGTGTCACATTCCAAGGATAAAAACGCCACCCCTAAGCTTCAGCTGGGTATGCTTTTGTCAAAATATAACTAGCAGGACAGTAGACGGTGTAACTGTAGTAGTTACACTTGTTTAAAGCCACTCCTGCTCCAAGATCTTTCCGAACAAGTGTAACGGCACCACATTGGTACGGAGCTGGCTTCAAGTAGGGAGGGCTGCAGAGCAGTTTTTAGCTAATAAAGGAATCAAGTACACAGACTGACACAGGGCTCTTCCAGACTGCAGAGTCTCCTCCATACATAGCTAAAGGAGCTGCCAGCACGGATGGGGGACAGCAGGAGGAACTCCTGGTTAACCTCTCTCCTTTAAAACTCCCAGTGATAACATCCACACAACCCTCCCAAAACCTTATTCTTATGTTGAAAAAATTTCTTGTGGTTAGGTGGTCTTCCCTAATATCTGATCTAATCTTGCTGTCTTTGCCTCAGGCTACCAATAACCCTCTCTATACACATTTTCTGTACACATATGTGCATACTTTTTTACATACATAAATATATATATAACACTTAATGGATTCCGGACATAATTGTAGTGCACCAGGAAAGAAGAATGCAAGTCCTCTCAGTGTTCTAGGCAAGAACAAATAATTTGCCACAAATAAAATATGATGCTATAGTTTATTTGGCATCATTCTTTGCAGCTCTGGAGAAGTTTTTGTTTCTGCTCCTGCTAAGATACCTACCAATTCCTATCTTTTTTCTGCATCTGAGAAAAAACACTTGTGAAACATGGTGGGTAATTATCCCTATAGCCCTTTTTTGTAGCTTGTCAAGATTTCCTTCATTTTCAGGCTTTCTATTTAGGTGAATTTGTGTCAGCCAAACAATGGAGAATGGAAATTTTCCTTTAAGCCTGGACTTCCATTCTTGAAGGCTTGGAAAAAAGTCAATGAAACCTGCAGTTACTAAAATGAGTTTTTTTCTAGAGAAGAACAAATTTGTCATTATTTGTGCCAAATCTTTATGATGTGCTTCAAAGGATGTTAACACTTGTATTTATTTTGACATTATTAATGCAGAAAAAAGACAACTGAAGTTGGTGGAGTTCCAGACCATGTTACAGAACAGCGTGAAGAATGAGCCTGGCTACTTCTCTGAGATGATCTCCATTATTCATTTATGGGTTTGTGTTTATGAGTAGAGTAAACCCCTTAAATTTTAGCTGAAAAAACCTCTTTACATCACATCTTTCTGTACATTGTTCAGAAAGCTAGATGTTTTGCTCATACAGCAAGAGGAATGGACAAAAGACACTTCCCTGGGCATGTGGCATCACATCACAGCTGTGCTATTCTTCTGGCTCACAGCTGATGCTAAGAGGGACAGGTTTCCTCCGTCCTTTCCATGGCAGCCTGGTTGCTTGGTTGGTTGTTTTTTGCCATACTTCTGTTGCTCCTCTTGAACAAACTGTGAGTTATCTGACCAACATGGAGCTAAACTTGCTGAAAGGTAATAATGTGGTTTAGTTCCTTGAGCCTGGATTTATGCAAGGCCTGAAGCAGCCTCCATGCTGCTGAGATGGGAGGTGCTGTCTGCTGCTAATTTAGATTCTCCAGCCTACAGTCTCACTTAAATTGATTTAAACCATCTCCAAACCTCCTCTGGTTCAGGTTCCTCATTTCTGCCCCTTCACTTTTTTTCAGCACTGTATTCACACAAAAATTTCAGTGCCTCAGGGGTGACCCACACTGGTCTTACTGAGAGCAGACTATTAAAAATGACTGGATTTTCCTCGGGTCATTTTCCTGACCCAGTTAACCCTGTGCTGGCTCTACATGGGCAATGACTCAGACACTTCACTGTCTGTGAAGTGGGAAATGGAAGGAAACAGCTACACATGCCCATCTGTCTGCCTGAGAAATCCACATGCAGCCATGGGGTCTTAGTGCTAAAAGCAATGAAGAATATTTCTGACAGGAAACTTTCCCTGGCTGATCTAAAAAATTCACTGTAGCTCCATCATCTTCAGAGCAGTTCCACCAGCCAACAGAGTGTTAGGCCAGAAGGGCATTTAGATTAACCTTTCACATGGAGCACAGGGAGCAGAATTGATCACTCTACTGTTTTTCTCCAAAAACAGCCCCAGTCTAGGAGCACATTTCTGCCTTATGGCTTTCCCAAAAGCTGAAGCTTAGAGCACTGTTTTCAGGGTAGCCAAAAGTATTTGGCTTGCGTGGCAAGGTTTGGGTAGCAAGGAGGCTATAGGGGTAACTTCTGTGAGAAGCTGCAAGAAGCTCCGCCTATGTCTGACAGAGCTGTAGTCTGTGGCAAGGACCCATGTTCAAGACGTTTGTGGAGGACTGTGTCCCATGGGGAGGGACCCCACACTGGAGCAGGAGAGTATGAGGAGTCCTCCTCTAAGGAGGAAGGAGCGGCAGAGAAAATCCATGACAAACTGACCACAATCCCCTTTCCCCCTGCACCACTGGAATTTCAATAAGGGCAAGTGTAGAGTCTTGCATCTAGGAAAGAATCACCCCATGTACCAGTACAGGTTAGCGAATGCACTCTTAGAGAGTAGTGTAGGGGAAAGGGACCTGAGGATCCTGAGAGACAGCAGGATGAGCATGAGCCAGCAATGTGCTCTCATGGCCAAGAAGGCCAATGGCATCCTGGGGTGCATTAGAAGGGCTGTGGGCTCTCCTCCCCATCTACTCTGCCCTCATGAGACCACAGCTGCAATATTGTGTCCAGTTCTGAGCCACTCAGTACAAGAAGGACAGGGAGCTGCTGGAGAGAGTTCAGCACAGGGCCACCAAGAAGATGATTAGGGGAGTGCGGAGCATCTCCCTTCTGATGAAAGGCTGAGGGAGCTGAGGCTCTTGTGCTTGCAGAAGAGGAGACTGAGGGGTGACCTCATTAATGTTTACAAGCATGTAAAGGGTGGATGTCAGGAGGATGGAGTCAGGCTCTTCTCAATGATGTCCAATGATAGGACAAGGGACAATGGGTACAAACTGGAACACAAGAGGTTCCAAAGAAACACAAAAGAAAACTTCTTCACTGTGAGGATGAGGGAGCATTGGAACAGGCTGCTCAGATGGGTTGTGGAGTCTCCTTCTCTGGGGACATTCAAAACCCACCTGGATGAGTTCCTGTGTGACCTACTCTAGGTGGTCCTGCTCTGGCAGGGGGGGCTGGACTGGATGATCTTTCAAGATCCTTCCAACCCTTGAGATTCTGTGATTCTGTGATAGGAAGGGTGTTTGGAAAGTGTTTAAATATTTGCTTTTATTTCTCATTTCCCTTCTCTGACTTGACTGGTAATAAATTAATTGCCCCAAGTCAAGCCAAGCCAAGACTGTTTTGCCCATGATGTAATTTGTGAGTGATCTCCGTGTCCTCCTCTTGATCTGTGAAACTTTTCTCTCTCCACTATCCATCTGAGGAGAAGAACGATAGAGTGGCTTTGATGGGCACCTGGTACTCAGCCAGAGTCAAACCACCACACTGAAAGACACATGTCAGCACGTCCTTAACCATGGACACAGAGGTAGACATACTTATCTGCCTGTGATATGGGTACAAACTGAAAAGCTGATTGTATGTCACACGTATGTGCTTGCAGCTTTTGGATGCTTTCAGTACATGTCAATGTTACTGTACTATACAGACAAGTACTTACTGTTGCCTATTTGGGTTACCCCTTTCTTTTTCTGGAGAAGAAAGCTAATTTCTATTTCTCATGTATTTGTAAATTAAACAGATTTAAAAATTAAATTAAATTTGTAACAGCCTTGAGGTCAGAAGAAACCAGTAGTCTTGGGGTCAGCTTTCTTATCATTTGCCCTTAAATTTCATCCGAAATACTCTTGCTGAGTATCCTGAGTGACTGGTTAGTCAAGGTGGGGCTTCCCAAAAGATACTGAATCTTGATCTGAAGACATCAAGGGATGAAGAATCCACTGCTGCTCTTAGTTGATCAATATTTTTAACGTGACCTTGGAGCCAGCTTAATTAGAGATTGCTATTCAGAACTCTCTGCCTCTTTAGTATGCCAAGCAGAAAACATTATGAAGTAACACATTTGTTACTTCAGTTCCTAATTGTCTGCTACTCTCCAATGCAAAAAAAAAAAAATTAGAATTATTGACTGGGTGTCTAGAGTAAGTCTATTTTAATGATCTCCACTACTGAGTGCTAACCAGGAGTTGAGATTCAAAGAAACAAGTTTCACTCTCAAGACTTCTCCAATTAAACCTAAGCTCAGAATGGATGCAAGCATACTGCTTGTGCTCTCCGGCCAGTCCTGGCTCTATCTCTTGGGTTTTTTTGGTTTCCAGGAGGCTCTCAGGGAAGAAAAGGTTGTATATGTCCCTAAATGTTCTGCTTACCAGAAAGATATGCTCTGTGATATGCTGAAGCTCCTACAATATGAAAAAATACTTCTCTGAACCAAAAAAGCCTACAATTGATTTATGTCTCAAGTTCTAATTTCCCTGTAAATGGGCTGAGGCCAAATAAAGTTTAAATTCACAGTGTGGCTTCTTCAGTGTCTAAGTAAGGTCTTTCATCTCTACCACATGCCTGATGTCTCTGCAGCCCAGTCAGACATGATTGAAACTGCCCAAGAATTGGGGAAAAGCAACAACTGCCACAGCACATGCAAGAAAATGTGTTTGCATTGAACGTCTCCAGGACACCAGACTACAAACAAGCTGCCTCTTTTGTCTTTGAGATACTAGAGCCTGAACTTATTAGCTCTCAAATGTGCTTAAAGAATTGTCCTCCTCCTTTGTCACCAAGGCTTCTGCTATATTCATGCCAACGTTGGTCATTTTTGAACAATGACACTGTAGTAGACACTTGCCGATGCAGGGTTAACCTTCAGAGAAGCCACTGAAAACATCTCTAAGTTTATTTAGAGCTTGCTGAGTTCCCTATATAAATGAGAGCAGCCTCAGGGTCCCAGGACTTGCCAAGTCTGAATTCTCAGTGTTGCAAATGGAAGAAATCATGGTGTGAGGCAGGAAACACCAAAGCTGTAATGATCTTCCTTCAGGGAGTCAATTACACTCGCTGTTTGCCTTATGGCAGACATAGGTGATTACAGTGTGAAGGCCAGGATGCATTTGTTTAATGTATCCTTGAACTCTATTACATTTTCCACTCATCTTGCTAGAGCCTTATCTTCAATTACACTCCTTTCCACATGCCCCAAGCTGTTATTTGTTACAAGACCAGCCTGACCCTCTTGTATTCAAAATGTCAGCGAATTAAATCAAATTTTTATACTTTTCAACTTGAACAGTTATCTCATGATGCACATAAACAGATAATGAGATCTGCATTTTATTCGACACAGTGGTGCTTACTGAAGTTTAACTATTAGGCAGAACCATTTTGCTGCTCACGGTTACAATTACATTATTTTTCTCTGTGGTTGGATAGCCATCAATTGATTTAACTCATTCTGAATGTGTAGTGTGGTATTTTTTATGTGTTGCTTCCACTCAGAGAGCTGGATATATTTATGTTCTTTTTTTTCCTGAAAGGAAGGAGTGACATTTCCATAGTTGCATTTCTCTACAGTCCCAGCTTTTTGCCTCCTATATTTTGTGCGAATTTTCCCAAGCTTTGTCTCTGAGTCAGGAATGCTCCAAAATCACATTCTCAACTTTAAGCATATCCTCAAGCCTTGCTCATTTTAATAGGACTAAAGCACATACTTGAGAAAAAAAAAAAAAAAAAAGTAAAAGTAGTGAATGAGGATGTGTTCCTGAAATAAGTCCAGGTAAAATAATGGCTCACTGGGCACATTCCAATGGATGACTTATACATCAGTAGTGCTCTACACATCTTATGCTTTACATATACACGCTTATAAGTTATGATTCATACAGTGCTCATAATGATAAAATGATACAAGCACCAAACTGGAATCTAATCAACGCAAATATTTAGGTCCATCCTAGGATACACAAGATCTGCCCTCTCCAGAAGAGCCTAGCTATCACATGGCTCTCCTACACACCACAAGTTGACTCACACATTCACAAATAATCCAGTTAGTAAATATCAAAAGGTTACATACCCTCTCCTAGTCCTGTTCTTGCTCAGGGCAAGGGAAGGAAGAAAGCCATGCAGAGAGGTGCACCTAACTCTTGACATTAAGCTGACAAGAACAGGAGCATGTATGTCACTACTTACAGCATCTCAAGTTGTAGAGGGTTAATTTCTTGTAATAGGCCAACTTGATTGCTTCCTGAACATACTTTAGAGACTGTTTGGTCTTGCTTTTGTACAGCAAAAGCTCATCTCTGTCTCTAGTCACTCTGAAGGACAAAGGATATAAAAGCTACTACAGGAGTATTACTATTCGGATCAAGAAAAGAAAGCTTGATTCTGATAGGGATGTCTTTTTGAGATTTACCAAGCAATTCAGAGAATTTACATCTATATTTTAGAGATTTTTGTTTTATAAAAATACTTATGACATTGTAAAACAATAATCCTCCTTGAAATGAATAGAAGAGAGGCAGCCAGAGCCATGGATTGCTTAAGGACATCTATTTCCTCACTTATTTCACTGATGCTCACTGAGAGCAGCTGCCATAGATTTTTATCATAAACACTGGGCATATCGATGGCTAACTCTGTTTACACAACCCAAGCCCTTGCACTAAACCTCAACTGTGTAAAATAGTCCAGCTCGGTGTTTATCAGTACTTGTTTGCAAGATGCACCCTAATGAATCACTGATGGTTCTCCACGACCCATGGCGCTCTTTTGTAACACTCGTCATTAATCTGAGGCCATAATGTGTTGTTTAATGGGGAATGCCTCTCATTGGGCAAGAGAGATTATCTGGAGGAAGGACACTGTGATTTATGGTTCCTTTCAATCACAGATGTCATAAAAAGAGAAAAGCTGCAAGAAAACCTCTTTGGAATGGAGAGCATGCACTGTGACAGACACCACTTGTCTTTGTGCCTCTTCCTCACAACGTGTCAAGCCCAGGACTCCACTTACAGACTCACATTGAGGTGTGGCCATTCTGCAGAAGGGATGATGTCAGGAGAAGAAAAGAGCACTGGCAGGCAGACTGGCTGGAGTGTGACCAGAACAGGAGGGATGGGGAGTACATGTGTGTGTGTGGGCAGCTCTGCAGGACTGAGAACAGTGCTAGAAGTCAAAGCTAAGGGACAGGAGATGTTGTATGTGAGAATGCTGGATGAAAGGCTTTAAAACATGAAAATGTTAAGTGGGGTTTTTTTTTTTCCTTTATTTGTCTATTAAATTATTGGTCACAGTTACAAAGTTGCATTTGGAACTCTACTGATAAGTCAGCTGCTAGTGGTGATGTTATAAAAGCTGACCACGTGAACTATTCTTGTGCTCCATAAAACACAGAAGAAAGGAGAGGCATTAGCAGGCAGTGAAGACGGTGAAACGTATGGACGAAGAAGGATACTGACAGTCTGTCCAGAAAGCTCTGGTGATGTATCAGGTCAGATCAGGAGTCTTATTTAAAACATAGTAATTTCTTTTGTTTCCAAAATGAGATTCAGCTTTTAAAGTAATACATGAGCCATCTTCTGTGCAGATGGGTAATACATTCTTTAATGGAGATACCCTATGAAAGACCCTGAGATACCCTATGAGATACCCTGAATAATTCAGCTGTATCAAAATGGATGATGTTTACTAAATTTATGCTGTAATTCTGATAGGGATGTCACCTTTTTGGTTGCTTTAGCATCTGAATTCAAACTCATTGTGATATAGTCAAAACCTGAAAGTAGAAGGTAACCACAGAAAAGGTAGAAAAAGGAATTACAGAAAATGAACTTACAGAAGCAAACATTTTAACAAGGCCAGACAGAGCCCTTACCTTTCAGGTCACATATTAAAATCTCTGCAGGGACAAGAATTACACTATATATTGCATCTACTCTAGAGTGTTTCCAGAGCTGGGAAACACAGCTGGGAAAGGGTCTAGAGAACAAGTCCTATGAGGAATGACTGAAGGAGCTGGTGGTATTTAGCATAGAGAAAAAGAGCTTGAGACATGACATGATCACTTGCAACTGGCAAGTAGCAGGACTCAACAGGAGGTTGTAGTGAGGTGGGGGCTGGTATCTTCTTCCCAGATACAAGTGATAGGACAAGAGAAAACAGCCTCAAGTTGTGTCAGGGGAGGTTTAGATTGGAAACGAGGAAGAACTTTTTCACTGAGAGGGTTGTTAAATGCCAGGGAAGTGGTGCTCATCCCTGGAGATATTCCAAAGCCATGTAGCTGAGATGCTGGTTTAGTGGTGCGCTTGGCAGTGTGAGGTAAGTGGTTGGGCTCAATGATCTTAAAGGTCATTTCCAACCAAAATGATTCTATGATACTTGAAGACACCTGAAGAAAAAGTGGAAGGGAGAGCTCCAAAAATAAAGGAGATGATGGCAGATGCTGTCAGCTTCCTCTGAGCCTGGTAGCTTCACCATAGGACATAGCAAAGGTGAGTAGACAGCTGTACCCCAGGGAACTCCAGGATGCTGGCTTCAGCTGTGCTTGCTCATCAGTTTTCCCACCACCAGCTTTTGCATGAGTATATTCCCACTGTCACCTATCATGTCTCTGCTGGTGAGCTGCTGTAGCTCTCAAACCACTGGGCCACCACCTCTGAATTACAGTCTACCAGCCTTGACCAGCAGACAGAAAAAAAATCAGCTATTTTATTAATAAAATACACTTCCGGACAATTAAGATCTGGCAACAATATGCTCTCAAAGTAGTAAATGCTGGTTGTGAAAAATAATTTAGCTACTGATAAAAATCCTTGTGAAAAGCAGAGAGACATTTAGACACTTTTATACAGTTGCTTTCATCCCACAGGTTCAGACAATTTTACAGCAGTAGCAAGAAGACATTACTTGATCAAGTGCCTGCTGCAGTAGAAAGAACCAAACTGAAGTATTTGTAACATTGTACTGTCAAATCCTATAAGAGAAATGTTTGGGATCTTTTAAAAACAACTGCCTCTGTTCACATAGCTGGACAATTTTGCTGTCTTGCTTGTGATCAAGAGGCAAGCCTTTTGTCAGTCTGCAGGAGACGTCTGCAAATGCTTTTCTCTCACAGGCATGGAGGTAGACTCAGTTGCAGAAAGAAAACGTGGTCATATCGTGCTGCTTGACTTGTTCTAAATTCTAAATGACTCTTCTCATTTGTATGAGACTCTCACTTCAATAGCAACAGGGATATGAAATATAAATAAGTGAAATTCTTCAGGTTTCCCATTTTCTCTAATGACCTGCCATGTTGCACAGATTGAAAATACTGGGAATTTACTGTACTTAAATTGACAGCAGTTTTGCTGATCAGCGTGACCTGGGCAGGCAGGAGCAGGGAAACATACAGGTACTCCAAATAATCAGGGGGAGGAAAATATTCCACAGCTGGAAGGAAGGAGTATGTGAATATGAATCTGAGACACTCATCTGCTGAGAAAGCTGCATAGCTATGCCAATGCTTCCTTTGGCAGGTAGAGATGTGGCTGTTCTGAAATCTCCAGTGAAAAAGGCATCAACCAACAGCATAAAAAGATATTAGGCTATTGGGGTGGAAGAAGATAATAGAATCTCCTACTGGAGACATCATTTGATGACAGGCATCGGTGATTTCATTTTTGCACACACTGCCAATTTGTTGCAATTAGAAATCCAGTCTTGAATGCTAAAGTTTGAGTGGTTTGGTGGTGATCTGGGGAGAAGGTGCTCTAACCAAGGAAGACATGGGCATGGGAACATACTGACAAGGAGCCAAATGGAGCAGAATGGGGATGGAATGAGGTATAAGAAAATAAGTTGAAGAACTGCTGGCCTAGAAAGCTGTTCAGAGTGATTTCTCTCCTGATCATGGTAAATGGATCTTAAAATATTTGCCTCTGGAGTTCTGACAGAACGTTTCCAGGCTACAGATGGATAAATGTAAATAAAGGTTCAGAAACCTTTATTTACATTAAAACCTACCACCTGCAAGGAGGCAGAAAGGCAACCTGGAAAACAAGACAAAACAACACCACCCGTGTTCAGCCTAACACTATCACAGCCTTCCCTATAGCTTCACACCTATGCAAATTATCTGCCAAAATGCATAAAGCTCAAGATAAACAAATCTCTTCCACAACCTGGCGTACGGAAAAAAGGCCTGAGCTGAAATGATAATTGAGTTTTAGAGACCTATCCATTTGCTGTCATCATGCCATCTGTCTCCCTGGCAGAGTCCTGATAGTTTGCATTGGCAGCTTTGATTGCCAATGCTCATGTATTAAGTTAAAGCTACCTAGACTTCCCACACAGCTTCTTGGTATTTTTCTATAGGCTTGCTATTCTAGGTGATTGACAGAACTGCAGGATACTGTGTGCTCCCAGAAGCATAATATATTTTGATATCTTTAAACTGCTGTGGTTGTTGTTGTTGTTTAATCAGAAATACAGATAATGTTCTATTGTGGTTTGTAAGCAACCGACAGAGATCAAGCCCATCAGAGTCCACAGAAAGGCTCACTCCTCAGGGACCAATCTCAGGTAAAGAATATCACAAGTGGTGGTGTATATATATGTTAAGTATTTGCTACCTCCAGAGTAATGAATGAATACTGAGGATGCCTTATGAGGGCAGTACCCCCTGAGGCTGGCTCCGAGTTATTGCGTTGCTGTCAGAACTACTCACTGCAAAGCACCTTTGACTAAAAGCCAACATGACACCTACTATAACTCTGCTGACTCCCCTGAAATTACACAAATGATTAATGCTGTCCCTTAAGGTATGAAACATGTGATAAAATTATTTGCATTGCATTTATTTACACAGAGTGAAACTTTAACTGCAGCAGTGAATGATTCCGGAGACACCCTAAGACTTTATTAAGCTACATTCCATCTGGTCCTCTGATCATGAACATGGTTTTGGCTATGCAAGAATGAAGGGCTTAATTCCAGCAGCAGTTAATTCACGTTGGGCAAAATACAGATAAACACTCCTGGCAGTCCATTTACTGAGACATACACAGTAAGGCAAGGTTCCAGAGTCCATCCTCCCTGCAGGCTTTCTGTGTAATAGATTGCGGCCAAATTCAAGAGGCACAAGGACTGAGATGCTTACTGTGGGCTTTACATAAGAGAGGACTATGCTCAGGGCAAGAGGGATAAGCAAAGAGGCTGCTCTGTTGAACAGCTTTTGTTCATGTTCTGTTTTGTTCTGACTGCAGAATTAAACAGTACTTTTAGTTATGTCACTGAAGTCACACAATTGATGACAAATCCTAAAGGAAAGCTTACATGCTCTAAACCAAATGAAAGCTGCCATCAGAGGCTAGATGAGGAACAGGTTTCCAGCCATAGAAATAAAATGCCAACAAGATGTCAACTCATTGTTTTAACTTCTGCACCAAGAAATTAAGACTTTTCAAGCTTCCTCATAAGCACCTGGAGCAAAAGGACCCAATGTGGCAAACAGATCAGTCACTGGGACACTCTGGGGATGTGGGGCATTCTGGGGATGTGGGGCACTCAGGTCCTCCTTGTTCCTGCTCCGATGCACTCCTACAGTCCTGCAAGTGTCCTACTGACACAGAGCAGGATTAATCTCTACTTCTCAGCCAACAGCAATTGCTCCACTTTGTAGCAAGTAATTACACATTACTGGGAGAGAAACACTGTCTCCATCTTTCTATTGGTTGGGATGTCAGAAAACCTCAGCTAAGTCCATCCTCCAGCAAATATATGATTATCAATCAGGTTCAGCCGAAGAAACCTAAGAGAAATCTGGCAGAAGAGCCAGCTGCTTGACAATTAAAATGTTTACATGGGATTCAAAGCATCACGATTCAAGCCTGTAGAGTGGTCTGGAGTGCTTTGAACCTTGATTGTCTATGCCTCAAGTACGTGCTCTCACGGACTACCAGCAAGAGAGGGATTCACTCAGTCCTCCTCCTAACTACAGCCATTACCTTGCACGTCTTTTTTTCCCCCTCCTTTATGGGATGAATTAGACAAAGATAGGAGTTTCTTGACAGCTGATGTGTATCCACAAAGAGGCCTATTTCAGTATTCCCTGTCTCTGCTCCCAAAACTAGTCCTATCACCATGGAATACTTGCGCTAGAGATGGGGCACTGTGTAAGTCTATCACAGTATTGATACTGGCCAGCTCTGAGTATCTTGGTTTTAATAGGCAAGAGTGAGACCAGAGTATGTGGACGGGCTCTGAGGGTGTGCATTTTAGCTGTGTTTGTGTTGGAACGTCTTGTTGTAGGAGAGGGATAGGTGGTCTGTAAGTGTGTTCAGAAATGTTCAAAAAAGTGTGTTCAAAAAGGATGTAATCAATGTCAGCTGGAGTTAATGAACATTAAATGACATTTAAGTGATGATTTTCTGAGTTTTTCAAATTGCCTTGAGGGGATGCACACTTACAGAGCAGTCTGGCCGGCAACTGAGCAGAGCTCTCGGTTTTGGTGTGTATATACAGAGATTTATTGGTGTATATATACAGCAAATATATGTGTTCCTTTAATCCTTGTTTAACCTAGCAGCTCCACCTACCCTGTAGAATGAAATTCTCATTCATTCATTAAATATGCCCAGCAAAACTACCTCCTGAGCCATCTCCTCTCCCTTTCCTGCCCATTTTGAGTGCAGAGGTTCAAAAAAAGTTACAAGCAGATTCAAATTCCATTCACCCTGTCCTCAAGGGCAGATGCTACTTGGACGTGCACGTAGGCAGTTGTAGTAATACACCTGAAGGAAAAAGGACCTGTGGCCCATCCAGACTTTGGTTATGTGAGATTGTAAGCTGCATGAGGCTCAGACACGGGTCTCAGATGCAGGCTCAGAGTTTGGGTTACATCAGCCTGGGAACAGTGGACCTGAAGAATCATCAAGGACAAGTTGCTCATTAGAGTATAGATATGAAGGTAGCTGAGCATGTGGGAAAGAAACTGTAAGCTTAAAAGAACGTAGCAAGGCAGAACCTGAAGGAGTATGTGAAACTGCAAGGCTTATCGCAGAAGGTGCAGCTGGAAAAGATCAATTAGAATTATTGTAACCAAGCTAGCTTTGCATTGCTTATAAAAATCTGATGCTTGCTAATAAAGTGGGGAGTTATGACCTAACCGTATCGGTGTCCGTCATTTCTCCGTGGTGCTCTCTCCAACAGGCAGTGGCACTGATAACGCTGGGAATTCCCTCCTAACCTCCAACCATTCCCTATGCATTTTGAACTGGAAGGTACCTCCAGTAGATGTTATTCAGTAGCAGGCAGCGTTGAATGTCTGCACTGGAGGAACCCCGCTAAATCCAAGGAAGGCCTGTCACTTTAAATTCTTCTGGCTCCATCCATGAGGATGTGAGATAACCCTGACATTGTAGTGCTGAGCTCTTTCTCAGAGACTTTCATAGATGTGATCATTCTGCAAACATTATCCACTCACTACAGATCTCAGCCTTCTGCTCTACTTTATATATATCAACGATTCTGATGAAATCAATGGGTTTACTAATCTGTGTAAACTAAACAGCATTTTGTCCTTAAAAATAACAACATGTAGTTGCAGATGCCTCCAGAATCTGGTGCATTCAGCCAATATGTTTAAAGACTGCAGACTCAGAGTCATAGAATGATCTAGGTGGGAAGGGAGCTCTGGGGATCACCTTTGTCCAACTCCCATTAAAGATGGCTCAACTTCAAATTTGGATCAGGCCAGTTACAGAGCTGTCCATAGGAATTTTGAACATCAGCAAGAACGGAGATTTCACAGCATCTTTGGGCCCATTTCAGTATTTAAACACCCTCCAGGTGGATAACTCTTTCCCAGTTTCCTAATTGGAATATCTGATGTTGTGACTTGTGTTCATTGCATCTTGTCCTATTGGTGTGCACCTCAAAGAAGAGTTTGCCTACACTCTGCCCTGAGGTAGCTGGAGACCGCTGTAAGATTTTCACCCTAACAAACTCATTTCTACTTATTTTTATACATCTTATGCCAATCTGCTCATCATCCTGATGACCTTCCACTGGGCTTGCACTGAGGAACCTCACAGTGGATGAAAATTTCCAAGGTTTATTGGGCAGTGGGAAATAATTACATTTTTCAGCCTGATGCCCACACACCTGCTCATATAGGTCAGGATGCTTCAGGATGTGCGATGGCACACTACAGACTGCAGCTTCTTGCCCCAGTGGTCACCCAGATCCTCTTGTGCAAAATGTTAGCTACACAGTTAGTCCCCAGTCTGTAATGTTGTATAGGGTTTTTTCCATCCCAAGTGCAGACCTTTGTATATCCATATATGCCATACATATATATATGAATCTACATTTTTTATTTCCAATTAGTACTCAACCAACCTGTTCCACTCCAGAATCTGTTACTACAGATTTTTAACAGTCCAGTAAGTAAGATAATGAAAATAGTCATAATTATTCATTAGGAGATAATCTAGTTTTACATCTTCAGATTAATGCGTTTTATTTCCCTTGAAATGTAATTTTTGTCTGAAGCAAAAAATAGTAATATCTTTTCAGGAGCACATATTCCATAATTTGTGGTTGATTTTGTTAATTCTGGGCTTCATAGGCTTTTCTGGGAAGGGCCCACGCAACAAGAAGCTCTCAGTCCTAGCAGTTGTAAAGTGTTTTGATCAATTGAATGACAGTCAAGGATGTTTGGCATCTCACAAACCAGGAATTTTAAATCAGGAGGCTTTCTGAAAGCCTGCAAACTGTAAAAACCCTACCCATTCCAAAATTGTCAGTATTCATGCGTGTAAAAGACATGACAATCACCTCTCCCGCCAGAAAAGATGGTACTCTATTTCCAAAATGATGTTCTAGTAACTACAACAGACCAGGTCCTGTTCTCTGGCTTCAAGGATGACTATCACAGCACAGCATGAGTCCAAATGGGGAAATTCTTGTCCCATCAAAACAAGGTCTTGGGCCTCTTTTGGATATGCTGCCGTGCGTTTAACTTGGTAATACAGAGAAATAACCATCAGCATTAGAAAACATCTTGTTTCTTCAGCCCTTGTAATTGTTTCTTTTCTGTTTTTCATGAAAAAGTCCAGAGAGATTTCAAGGAGAGTACAGAAAGCATCAGTTTGAGTTTACTCTCTGTACCTCATGAGCACACTGTGCATTGGGCACTCCCCTGAATATCTGTTTCGTTTGTGTTTTCTCCCCCAATCCTGCATGTGCAGTCCACCAGCAAGGGCCGTTGTCGCTGATTATTATCATTATTATCGTTAACACTGATGCCCTTCCTGCTTCTCCCCTCCCAGAGACACCGACTGCAAGCCCCATGTGAGCGTCTGATGGCTTCTCACATCACGTGTCAGCTCCCACCCAAAAGCTCTCTGGACCTATTGTCCTGGGGCAGTCTGGAAGAGCCAGGTATCAGCACCAGCACAGCCCTGCCTGAGTGCTGCCCAAGACTCTGGGTCTGGAGCTGCCTGGCATCATTGCACACAGCTGCTGCAGGGACAACCCCGCTCCATGGGCTGAAATCCTGCCTTCCACGGCGAGGCCCACAGTCCCACCTCTCATCACAGAAGGTCAGAAGAACCAGGTGAAATGCTCAGACAGTTCATTATTAGTCAATGAAACGTCACTGATGATTGATAACAACAGCCAAGTGAGAGATTATTGCTAAAAAAAAGGCCTGTCAATTGGTATCAAGTTAGGAAATGCCAGAGCAGGAGTTCTCAAAGAAATAATGCCCTGCCTCATCCCCCCTGCACAGAATAACCAGGATTAGCAACCGGTTTGCTGGACACAGGCTCGAGCATACACAGAAGCTATAAAATACCCGTGACACCTCGCTAGCACATTTTCTGGAGAGCCCAGGTGCAATGTCACGGGGAGACGAACTTTCCTGCGCCCATCAGGGAATACACCCCACGGAGGAGCTGCCACTGCGAGCAGCGCAGACAAAGCCGGGGATGCACACCCCACGGTGTGGGCAGGGGAAGGGTAGGGAGAGGGGCTGCCCGCTCTGCCTTCAGCCCGCTCCGACCGGCGCCCGTTCCGAGGGACCATCCGCGCACTGACATGACTAAGCACGAACTGACCCCCGAGCCGCTCCCCACGGAAGGCTGCTCACCCCGCACCGGCGTAGGGCGCGGAGGGGGGGAGCACACAGATCGCGCACACACACTCACCTGCCCGCCCCGAGCCCCGCCAGACAGCCGCCTCCTCCGCAGGCACCGCCGCTCCCGCAGCCAGCACCGCCCCGCACCGCTCCGCTCCGCGCCGCCCCGCAGCCGCGCACCCCGCCGCGCCCGTGGAGCCGCCGCCTCCCGCCGCCGGGGCGGGCCGGGGGCTGCTGTCAGCCGGCGGTTGACGCAGGGCTCTTCCTCCCGGGGATGAAGACCCCGGCGGTGGGCAGCGCGGAGCCCCCGCGGCCGGCGCCGCTGGGAGCGGTCCGGGACCCTCCGCGCCCGCGGTAGAACGGCGCTCCCCGCCCTCCTCCCCCGGGGAAGTACACAGCTCCGAGCGCTGCCGCCTCACCCGGAGGAGCCCAGGACCCTCGGAGCCCCTGGCATGGAGCGTCCGCTCAACCTCAGCTGCTTCGACGATAGGACGCCAGACGCCGGCAACCGGAGCGGGTCCTCCGCCAGCCCGGAGAGCGGTCGGGCGCATCTCTCAGTCTTCAGCGTGCTGGTCCTCACCTTGTTAGCCATGCTGGTGGTGGCCACCTTCCTCTGGAACGGGCTAGTCCTGGCCACTATCCTCCGGGTGCGCACTTTCCATCGGGTGCCCCACAACCTGGTGGCTTCCATGGCTGTCTCTGACGTGATGGTGGCGGCCCTGGTCATGCCCCTCAGCCTGGTGCACGAGTTGTCTGGGCGGCGGTGGCGGCTGGGCCGCTCGCTCTGCCAGGTGTGGATCTCCTTTGATGTGCTGTGCTGCACCGCCAGCATCTGGAACGTCACCGCCATCGCCCTCGACCGCTACTGGTCCATCACTCGCCACCTGGAGTACACGCTCCGCACCCGGCGCCGCATCTCCAACATCATGATTGCTCTCACCTGGGCACTCTCTGCCTTCATCCCCTTGGCCCCGCTGCTCTTTGCCTGGGGAGAGACTTACTCANCTGAAATCCTGCCTTCCACGGCGAGGCCCACAGTCCCACCTCTCATCACAGAAGGTCAGAAGAACCAGGTGAAATGCTCAGACAGTTCATTATTAGTCAATGAAACGTCACTGATGATTGATAACAACAGCCAAGTGAGAGATTATTGCTAAAAAAAAGGCCTGTCAATTGGTATCAAGTTAGGAAATGCCAGAGCAGGAGTTCTCAAAGAAATAATGCCCTGCCTCATCCCCCCTGCACAGAATAACCAGGATTAGCAACCGGTTTGCTGGACACAGGCTCGAGCATACACAGAAGCTATAAAATACCCGTGACACCTCGCTAGCACATTTTCTGGAGAGCCCAGGTGCAATGTCACGGGGAGACGAACTTTCCTGCGCCCATCAGGGAATACACCCCACGGAGGAGCTGCCACTGCGAGCAGCGCAGACAAAGCCGGGGATGCACACCCCACGGTGTGGGCAGGGGAAGGGTAGGGAGAGGGGCTGCCCGCTCTGCCTTCAGCCCGCTCCGACCGGCGCCCGTTCCGAGGGACCATCCGCGCACTGACATGACTAAGCACGAACTGACCCCCGAGCCGCTCCCCACGGAAGGCTGCTCACCCCGCACCGGCGTAGGGCGCGGAGGGGGGGAGCACACAGATCGCGCACACACACTCACCTGCCCGCCCCGAGCCCCGCCAGACAGCCGCCTCCTCCGCAGGCACCGCCGCTCCCGCAGCCAGCACCGCCCCGCACCGCTCCGCTCCGCGCCGCCCCGCAGCCGCGCACCCCGCCGCGCCCGTGGAGCCGCCGCCTCCCGCCGCCGGGGCGGGCCGGGGGCTGCTGTCAGCCGGCGGTTGACGCAGGGCTCTTCCTCCCGGGGATGAAGACCCCGGCGGTGGGCAGCGCGGAGCCCCCGCGGCCGGCGCCGCTGGGAGCGGTCCGGGACCCTCCGCGCCCGCGGTAGAACGGCGCTCCCCCCCCTCCTCCCCCGGGGAAGTACACAGCTCCGAGCGCTGCCGCCTCACCCGGAGGAGCCCAGGACCCTCGGAGCCCCTGGCATGGAGCGTCCGCTCAACCTCAGCTGCTTCGACGATAGGACGCCAGACGCCGGCAACCGGAGCGGGTCCTCCGCCAGCCCGGAGAGCGGTCGGGCGCATCTCTCAGTCTTCAGCGTGCTGGTCCTCACCTTGTTAGCCATGCTGGTGGTGGCCACCTTCCTCTGGAACGGGCTAGTCCTGGCCACTATCCTCCGGGTGCGCACTTTCCATCGGGTGCCCCACAACCTGGTGGCTTCCATGGCTGTCTCTGACGTGATGGTGGCGGCCCTGGTCATGCCCCTCAGCCTGGTGCACGAGTTGTCTGGGCGGCGGTGGCGGCTGGGCCGCTCGCTCTGCCAGGTGTGGATCTCCTTTGATGTGCTGTGCTGCACCGCCAGCATCTGGAACGTCACCGCCATCGCCCTCGACCGCTACTGGTCCATCACTCGCCACCTGGAGTACACGCTCCGCACCCGGCGCCGCATCTCCAACATCATGATTGCTCTCACCTGGGCACTCTCTGCCTTCATCTCCTTGGCCCCGCTGCTCTTTGGCTGGGGAGAGACTTACTCAGAGGACAATGAGGAGTGCCAAGTCAGCCAGGAGCCTTCTTACACCATCTTCTCCACCTTTGGCGCCTTCTTCCTGCCCCTCTGCGTGGTGCTCTTTGTGTACTGGAAGATCTACAAGGCTGCCAAGTTTCGAATTGGGTCTCGGAAGAGCAACTCCATCACTCCCATTACACCAGAAGCCCTGGAGGTAGGTCAGCTCCATTATATTTTGCTCTGGCCAACTGCTGGTAGCAGCCAAGCCCCTGCAGCAGTGGGGAACACTTAGAGCTAAAGCATGCAAGCAAATAGCATCCCACCAAAGCTCTGTGGATTCTGGCAGCTTTCAGGGGAAAGTTGACTGCAAAGCTTGAAAGCCCAGTCTTTTGATTCCTTCTGAGTTCCCAGCTGTGAGCCCACAAGGTGTAGCTAAAACAACTTTGGGACAGATTGTGAGCCTGAGCACCACGTGGGAGTGTGGTGACTCACAGATGTCCCCCATGGAATGCAGAATGAGTACTCGCAAGTGTGAGTAAGGAGTCACCCATCCTCCCATGGGGAGGAGTTTGGGGGTGTGAAGGGATGGAATGCTGTCTCCTCTGCGGACCATAACGTGGCAAACAGTTGGGGCTTTGGGGAGACTGTTCATTTACACATATGAGAGGTGCACGTGCAGAATATCCTTGTAAATCCTTCCTAACTGGGTCTGTATCATGTCAGTGCATTGCAGGTGCTGTGACTGTGCACTGTAAAGACTTTTTGGAGGAATGCTCATATTCTTTCCTCTCCTACTTTGACTTTGGAACATCTTTCCCATGAAGAAAGGCTGCAGGACCTGGGACTGTTCAGCCCAGAGATGCTGAGGGGAGACCTCATTAATACAAGTATTTTACAAGTGTATGTCAAGAGAATGGGGTGGCATTTTTAAGCTGGAACACAAAAACTTCTTTCCTGTGAAAGTGAGGAAGCCCTGGCACAGGCTGCCCAGAGAGGGTGTGAAATCTTTCTCTGGAGGCTTTCAAAATCTGCCTGAATGTGTTCCTGTGTGACCTGATCGAGGTGAACCTACTTTAGCAGGGGGGATTGGACTGGATGAGCTCTAGAGGTCCCTTCCAAACCCTACCATTCTATGATTCTATGACTTAAACAAAATGGGTTCAGAGAAGCAAGGAGACTTCAGAGCCAGGCATGTAGGTGTGTGACTGTTCTACTGATCTGATTGTAAATGGGAAAACAATCTTATTGCAATGCTGTGTGAGTAATTCCATGTGAGCATATATCTCTACTCTCTTTAGTTTCTCACCTCACTTAAAAATAGCCTCCATTACCCCAAAGATGTCTCTCCCCTCCACTAGAGCATGACGTAGATGTCTGGTGCTTCCCTGTGAGCTCTGGACATCACTTGCATGGTTTGGTCGTGTACCTGCTGTGTGGGATCAGCTGACTGAGTCACATATGGTGCAACTTGTGTTTGTGTTTGGCAGGTACAAGAAGCTGCCCAGCAGCCACAGATGGTCTTCACTGTCCGTCACGCCACTGTTACATTCCAGACAGATGGAGACACATGGAGAGAGCAGAAGGAAAAGAAAGCTGCCCTCATGGTGGGCATCCTTATTGGGGTCTTCGTGCTCTGCTGGATCCCCTTCTTCATCACGGAGCTCATCAACCCCCTCTGCTCATGCGACATCCCACCCATTTGGAAGAGTATTTTTTTATGGCTAGGCTACTCAAATTCCTTTTTTAATCCACTCATCTACACTGCTTTCAACAAAAACTACAACAATGCCTTCAGGAACCTGTTCTTTAGACAGCACTAAGCAGAAAAAGACTTTCCTGCTGCCCCAGAAAGCTGATTGCAACTCTCAGTGAATCTACCAAACTCTCGAGGAAGTTTAAAGCCACAGATACCAAGGAGATGCTAAAGAAGCATTTCCATGAGTCGTATATCTCAGCAATGGTCATGGTTCCTACTCAGACTCTCCATCCTAGATGCTAAGTCAGTTGCTATTTTTCCTGTGAACAGCATGTAAGGGTTTCTCTGTCCATCAGCACAGCATTCTTCCTCCAGTGACCCACTGCTTTCCTCCTGCCTTCCTACAGATGTTCAGTGACAGTAATGGTGCAGAGAAGTCTTCTGGTAAAGAGTCATATTTGAAACTCTGTCTTGGCCACTGCTGGTCTTGCAGCATTGATCAACTTTGTCCCATGTGCAAAACTGGGACTCCTTAATGTCTGGAGATTTTGTGATTTTATAAGAAACTAGGTATTTTATGGCTTGCTTGAAAAGGTTATTTGTCTTCTGCTGGTAGAGATGGTGAAGTGTTTGTATTTGGGGAATAAAAGCCTCAGTAAGGGTTAAGAGCAGACACTAAGTACAGAGCCTTTTCTCACATGCTTTAGCCACAACAAATTGTGCTTTTTGCTATTGGATTCTGTGATTTGTTTTTGTTTTGTAAAGTAATTTATTATGAAAGTTTAATGCATGGTGTACCCTGGAGTGAGAGAGAATGCACGGGAAATCCACCTCTCAGTCTCAGACTGCTGCATGTGAGCATCTGCCTCAGACCTTTAGTTTCCAAAATACCAGCTGTAAATGTTAATCTTTGTGTCTGTTTCTAAACCATAAATGTATTTTGAGCAGCTGTGGGCAGATTTCCTGTAGTTGCAGGGGATGCAAGGGGTGCATTTCAAATTGCCTGTTAACGAGGATCTGTGGTTTATTATTTCCGAGTTTGATTCAGGTCATCTTGAAACCAAAGCGAAGACCCCACTTTGTTTCTGTGAACACTGAATTGCAGGCAAAGGGCAGTTAATGATTGGAGATGTTTCATTCTGGAAACATAATAAGCAAACTACAGAGGTTCCCTGCTGCGAGGGCCAGACTTAAATTTCTTCTTTAGCCTACTCTTTCCTTTTTCCCTCTCCCCTAAGGCTCCAGTTCTGCCTGGTCGTTACTGCTTTGTTGCCTCCCTGCCTTTCCATGTTGCCAATATATTATAGTAGTTGGCATTTCACTCCTAGAATTAAAATTATGCACTTTATACTGCACTGCTAGAAGACTGACAAGCCTTCAGATAAACAAAAGCATTAGTTTTAACTGTTGGTTCTTATGGGGCAGCTACTGAAATCAGACTAGAAGTCAAATGGTGGAGAAAAAGACAAGATGGGAACCAGAACAACAAGATTTCTTGTCAGATATCTCAAGAAGAGGAGATAAAAGGGAAAGAACAAAAAATCATGGGAAAGCTCCGTGGGGGTGAGTAGGGTTATGTCCTATCTTTAACAGATTGTGAGACGTCAGATGTTAAAATTGTCACTGCTCCTTTAAAACAGTGAAAAATAAGTCCTTTTTCTTTCTGTACCACGGGACAGGTGCAAATAGAAGCAGAGCTCAAGGTGCTATCAAGTGCTGCAGCTCTTTCAGGACCAGTTGGATCAACATCCATCAGGACTGACGTTGATGTAGCTGATCCTGCCTAGCTGCAAGTCGAGAAATGGGATGGCCCTTGAGATCTTTTTCAATGCTCTCTTATAAAAGTCTGTTAGAAGTATTAGGTAAAATCCTACCCCTGTTGAAAGCAATGGATAAATTCTCAGTGATTTCAAGCAAACCAGAATTTTGTCTAGCATGTCTTGTCCTGTAAAAGCGGAGTTTTAATGTCAATTAATTCAAGGAGATGAGTAGAATGGGAGCAATTTCCTAATACCTCTGAAGGAGTCTCTGATCTTCACTAGTTATGGACCAATCTCTCTATAGCTCATAAAGAGCATTTTATTTCTTTCTTACCTGTTTTAGTGTTATTAGTGACATCTCTGATGTCTCAAAAATTGTAGTAAACTCTTGAGCCCATTTTTTGTTTCACTGAGGGTATAAAGGTTGCATTGCTTTCTCTGGACAGTCCATCACCAATGCAGAGTTTTTCTTCTTGGGAACTTATGACTTTTGTTGTGTCAAGGATTGTTTAGCCAAGAATAAGTCGGAAAAAATTCTTCCTCATCCAAGCAAGAACTTTATCTAAGCTTGGTGGTGCCTAAAAGTAGGAGACTACTTGTTAGGTGACCACAGCAGTGCTTTAAATGCTAAAGCATGGATTAACTGGTAAATTGAACTTTAGTTCACTCTTTTAACACATAACCTCACATCTACACCACCCTGTGTCAGTCCTGGCTGTGACCAGCTCTGTTTCTGTTTGCTCTTTTGTGAGTATTGCATATTCTCTGTTGTATTGTGTGGGTTCTTTGCAGTCTGTGCAATCAACTGCAAACTCAAATTAGCATCCTGTGTAAGCAGACAAAAATTAAATCACTGGGAAGGATCCCCACTTTTGCTGCATTCCGATGCTGGGATGAATCTCCCTTTCATCACACCCTGTGTTTATTCATGCTGTGCCTGAATTGGCAACAAGAGAGAATTTTAAGATGACACTAGGATAATTGTAACATGTCTGTAGTCATGGATAGTCCAACGTCACAGTGTAAATTACATGCACATTTATGTGACAACTCACATCCCATACAATCTATATTGATCTTCTGCAAATAACAGCATCCAGTTGGTTGTAAGTTTTATTTCTTTGAATCTCAACATAATCAGCAGCTAGGTTATGGTCCAATTCCTACAGATCTTACTTGAGACTTAAGACCACTGGCTTTTCTTCTAAATAGAATTCCTGGAATGTAATATGTCCATGCAGGGAAAACATCAGTATCCTAGAGACTGTGTTGAAGAGTCATGTTGAAGTATACTGTGATGGTCCAAGCACAGCAAAGGGGCACAAAGAGATCTTGACTTCTCACCCCAACTCTGAGGCTTTTTACAAGCCTCTCTGTATTCGAACACAGATGCCGAGTTGGCTCCCAGAGATCCAAATCATGTTTGAAGACATACGTGACCCCAGCTTCAAAGGGTGTATCTTGTACCTTCTTGTTCCCGCTTATAAAACAGAATCAGTAGTGTGAAGAGATCTGCCTCACCGAGGCTTTGTGAGGATTAATTAGTAAATGTTTATCATGTACCAGGAAGGTGGAGCACTCTAGTTTGAATGCCGAGCAGCATTATAAATTGGGCTTCTATTTAATTCCTCGGAAAAACATTATTACCCATTATTATTGAGTTTCCTCTGCAATTTAATGGCTATATAATACTTCCAGAAAAGATTTAAGTAACCTTCTTTCACTTACAATTAATTTATTTCCCTCTTGATGCTCTGACAGTTCAATGAACATCTGTATGGGAGCTTGATAGCCCGGGCAATGAGGGCACAAGCTGAATGCTGTCTGCCGAATGTTTCCTCACAATGCTGAGCTCATGTTGTCAAGGTTCAAAGAGCAGCAGCTCTCCAGGCAGTCTGCTACTGTTTTTCCTTTCTTTTTTAGTAAGAAGAAAAGGTCACAAAGGAATACCCTTGGATTACATGACAGGTTGGCTGACCACCTTCCTCCTCCACCTCCATCCCTCTGACCTTTCCTCTCGATCGGGCAGGTAACTCCAGGACACATACTGACGCTGCACAGTCAAGAGATGGGCCATGCATGGCTTCAGCCCCGTTAATTGTCCTGGACTTTTCTTAAACAAACAAACAAGTCACTGCTAGGAGATATGTCCTTTAATCTGACAGGAGCAGCTGAAAGTGGGAGTTTCCAGGAAGTTGCAGGCAATTAAAAGAATTTCACCTGACAAAGGTAATTAATGACTATTAGTTCCAGCGATTGCTGCAGTGAGGTACGACTGACAAAGTGTCACAGTGATTTTTGCAAAGTTAGTGATTTGAGCTGCTTTGTTTGGGCAGGGCTCGTCACCATTGTACCCTTGAAGTCTTTTGAGTTTTTACCTGTGTTGCTTTAGCACTGAACTGTCAACATGATCATGATCAATACAATATGGGCATTACTAACACTCCATGTGGGAGCAGTGGGGTAACATCCATGGCAAAATCTGCATCCCCACTGTGACACACACTGCTGAACATCACGAAACTGCCAGCATATTCATTGAATTTAGGAGGTGGCCAAAGAGCTCTTTAAATCACAATTCTTTCCAGTACCACTGAAGTGCTGAGGAAGTTGCAGAAGACTGGAAGGAAGCTGTAGTCATGCCAGTATCTTAAAAGGGCAAATTGGGAAAGCCAAGTATTTGTAAGGCTAATGCAGTTACTGATTTACAGCTTGAAATTGATCCTTGGCGAAAATGTGACATAGCTGATAAAGGACTTGATGAACAAAAAATTACAGGAAATAAATACAATTAAAATAAATCACATTGATGTCTTTCTTTGATTGCAACACATGGTTGATTGCTGCTGATGATATAAAGTATTCACTCCTCATTATTGAATCTGACTTGACAACACCTAAAACTTCCATGAAAAGGTGAAGAAATCAATATGAAGTTCAAACTGTCCAGTATTTGCTAATGACTCATGGGCTGGAAAAGGTGTAAATACAGAAAATTAAGTCACTTTTACAGTGAAATGAGGATGTAAACCATCTGGGGGCATTTTAGCCCAGCATGAGGGAAAGGCACACACCTGGGAGCAGTGGGATGCAGGCAGGGAGGCACAGCTGCTTCAGGGTATATCAGGAGCTGAGCATACAAGACTGTCAGCATTCTGGGGACAAGCAGACTTCTTCCTCACCTGTGCACAGGCAGTGTCCAGCTATGGGTTCTATTCTGGGCACTGAAGGGGAGGCTACAATTTCAGTTCATTGTCTTTTCTGAGTTCCCTCCGGACACTGTTGCCAGACTCAGAATTGCAGTTCTCTCAGCCGTGTAATTTCCCATGCTGGCCAAGTCAAATACTTCCCTAATCATCCTAAAAAACGAGACAGATGGGCCTTTTCTCTGGATCCCCCAGTGCATTGCTGTTGTTCCTCTGTCTAACAGTTTCAGAGGTGGGAATAACAGCTCCTGCAACACTGAACCACTGCTGTCTGCTCAGTATGCGGCACTGAGCAGGGCTGGGTGCAGCTCCAGGGTCTTGTCCATGGAATAGGGACTGCCCCTCCACCACTCTCTGGCAGCAACCAGGATGGGAAAACTGAAAACAGGAGCTATGCCCTGGCCTAAGATTTCTGCTGGAGTGATTCTTGACAAACCAGTCCCTAATCTTGCTTCTAACCTCCCTCCATGCTTCTGGCCAGGCTTTTCCTGTTGTGCATCTGCTCATCTCTTCAAGAACGCAAAAGAGAAGGGAAAGTTTCCCCAGCCCATTGCAGCCTTAATTGCAGGGGAAAAAAACAGAAAATTCCCGACTGCCTCTCTTTCTGCATGGCTTAGGCATCCACCTTCCCAGTTCAGCCCCCTCCTGCTGCTAGCTGCAGGGAGTGGAAATCTGTATCATTCAAAACTCTTTGCCGATGGCCCGCTCCCCACATTTACTTAAGTTTTGGCCTGTAACATTGCATTTTTCATCAGTTCAGAGTTGCAACCTGAGGTCAGTGCTCCTTCCTTGTGCCTTTCTGTGGTAAAGGCACAGGTCTCACCAGCCTTGGCTGCTGGTACACAGGAGGGCAACCTTTCAAAATTAGCATCTTTACTAGTTGGGAAAACTCTCTAAACTCAAGAGGGGAGTTCAAGGTACCAAACCAACAGTTGAGGTGCCACAAAGCCCCAAGATTTGTTTCCTCTTGCCTCAGCTACTGTGATTCAACGTTTGAATCACCAAGCTCTTCACAAGGCTCTTGTGGCAGTCTCAAAGCTTAAGTCATGTCTGGTTAAGCTCATTTTGTTAAGGTTTGTCACATCCTACCATTCTACCACTTTCCTGTGGTGCTATGTTGGAGCTTTGGACATCAGGAAGCTGTTCAAACATTGGTCAGGTTTCTGCCTCTGCAACATCACCCTGGCCTGGCACAGCTGGACCAAACAGGTCTCCTTCCAAACAAAAAGTAGCCATGGCGTGTAAACCACAGTGAAAAATAACGTGATCATCCTGTAGCCCCCCTCTAAAGCTGCTAACAGCCTTATAATCTGCCCCATAGGTTACCTGGGCTCCTGTCAGACAGGCTTTATAGGGGAGAAGCAGAGCTCATGGTCACGTAGTTTTGCGGTTAAACGGAGACCTGCTGTCAAGGAGGAGGGAGAAATAATTTTGATGCAATGCCAAACATAGCCCTTTCAGCAGGCACCGGAGCATATGGAGTCTCTTGCACAATTGACTGGGAGTTGCAGGTCTGTGAGGTTTTTTTCTCTCCTCAGCTGTTCGCCTGGTGCCAAAGTTTCCAGGTGCATTAAGGCAGGATGCCCCTGCCGAGCGTCTTGGACCTTCCAGCCTCACATCACAGCCTCGGGGTGAATATTAAAGAGACAGGAGGAATACAGCAGATGCGAAGTGCAAGTACAGTTGCTGGCACAAGGGGTTACTCAATATCTGGAATCTGAACAGAAGAAGCAACTACAAGCCTACAGTATTAAGTAATTAAGCCTCTTCTAAGACTTTTTAAAAGGAGGCAGGTAGATGCAGAGGCAAAATAATGCGGCACTCAGTCACACTCCTCTGCTTCTCACAGTTTTGCAGCACAGACCTCAACCTAACCAGGGATTTCAGAGCATATTACCCTGACTAAAGCCCGTAGGGCTACTTTATAAGCTGCTAATAGTTGCCAACCAAAATGAGTGTCAGGGCTGTTTCTTATTAAAACGAGCATTTAAGGCACCTGGAGAAGACTGTTAAGTTGCATAAACCCTTTAAATTCCTTCAGAAACCTCAGAAATGGTCAGTGTTTGCAGGCAGAACACGGCAAATAACTTTTTAACAAAACCTATTTCACAGCAAATCTGCTGCTGCTCCTCAGATCAGCTTCTCCACAACTTTTATTCACACAAATCTCCAAGATATGTGTGAATATGTACCCATCTGTCATGTGTGCACTGCAGCATCTTCCCCAGGTGATTCCTGAATCACAGGCACGTGAGTGTCCCATGAAAAGCTGTGTCCCAATTTCACTAGCTTTAAAGGCAAGGCAACGGCTCTGGCCATGTAGACTCCTGTGCTCGTGGGATAACTCATCTGGGTGTAGAGCAGCTGGGTTGGTTTTCACCCTGCTGTCCCTCATCCCTCCAGCTAGTAGCCCCAGCTGAGCAACATATCTTATTCCATACCTCTTCTCCAGGCTCCTTTCTTGTTTTCAGAGGGGCCCAGAGGAGATCTCTGGTGGTGGAACCTGTTTCCCTAAGTTCTTCCATGCTGCTGCTCCCAGAGTTGGGGTTGTTGACCCTTCAGGGATCACAGTGAAGATAATCACCTCATAAAACAAATGAATACCCCAGATCAGATGAGGTCATAAAAAGCTGTTCGGTTGCACCAGTATCCCTCTGAAACACCTAGTTGTAATGGGCTCTAGGCACTTCAAAAAACATAAAATGAGCATGATCCTCACAGAGGGGGACGTTTTTCAGGAAAAGAGGGAATCATCTCAGCTCCAGCCCCTCTAGTGCTGTTAATGAGACAGGAATTTGTTTCTTTTGGACACCCTTCCTTACAGAGGAGCTTGCATGTACCTGTGCAACACAGCAGGACCCCTGTCTGTCACAAACACTCAGCATCAGTACCACCAAGAAGATGAAGAGCTTTTACCCCAGCATATACATGATGATGGCTGAGGCCAGTTCTATGAGATTTAACAATGCCAAGTACCAGGTGCTACGCTTGAGTCACAACAACCCCATGCAATGCTAAAGGTGTGGGGACTTGTGGCTAGAAAGCTACCTGAAAAGACGGGTAGGTGTTGGTTGACAGCAGCTGAACACAAGCCAGCAGTGTGCCCAGGTGGCCAAGAAGGCCAAGGGCATTCTAACTTGTGTCAGGAATAGTGTGACCAGCAGGACCAGGGCAGGGATTGTCCCCCTGTACTTGGCACTGAGGAGGCTGCACCTTCAATGCTGTGTTCAGTGTTGGGCCTTTCATTACAAGAAAGACATTGAGGGATTGCAGCATGTCCAGAGATGGGCAACAAGACTGGTAAAAGGTCTGGAGAACAAGTCTGGTGAGGAGCAGCTGAGGGAGCTGGGATTGTTTTATCTGGAGAAGGGGAGGCTGAGGACCACTCTTTACAACTCCCTCACTGGATATTGTAGCGAGTTGAGGGATAGTCTCTTCTCTCATGTAATGAGTGACAGGACAAGAGGAAACAGCCTCAAGGTGTGCTAGGGGAGGGTGAGAGGGTTGTTAGACACTGGCACAAGTGTCCATGCCTGGTGATATTTCAAAGCTATGTAGCTGAGATGCTGAGGGCTACAGTTTAGTGATGGACTTGACAGTGTGAGGTTAGTGGTTGGACTCAATGATCTTAACAGTCTTTTCCAGCTGAAACGATTCTATGATTCTGTGTGGATTTCCATGCATCCTGGAACCTGCTGGAAAGGCAAGAGGGCTCTGGAGGCAGGGCAGAGGGTGAGGAGGGAGCAGACAGCTCTCTGTGGGCCCATGTCTGGCTCTGCTTGCAGTCTGTACCTGGCTCTGCCGTCAGCCCATGCTTGTCTCTGCCCTTGGCCTGTGCCTGGCTCTGCCTGCAGTTCATGCGTGGCTCTGCAGGGCAGCAGGAGCTGCATGCGACAGACAGCACGCGCTACCTGGCCCCACCGCCGTGGATTTTGGCAGCAGGCAGACAGCAAGATGGCTTCACATACTTGCAGAGAAGGAGATGATGTCAAAAGCACCATCTGGCCCGCTCACCTTTCTGCTCCTCTGCGGCAAGATAAGAGTCTATTTGGCAAGACGTGAGGTCAAGGGCTGAGTGTGCTCTTATCTGCTTGAGAGTGGCATCACAGGACAGAAAGAGACTGATTATTTTTCATTTCCTCTGCCAGCTGCCATGCAGGGGGGAAAAGGAGCAATATCCCTTTTATTGTTCCCAAATGTGGACCTTAGAGACAGTGAGATGTTTAGACTTGTGGGCTGTTTTTTTTTTATTTAAATGGTAATGGAGAACCTGGATAACCTAAACCTTAGTGCAGACAGTGGAAGGAAAGGTTGCTACACAAATATCCTCCAGCTTTGTGAGATGTCTCAATACTGTGCAAAAAGAGCAGCTGGATGCTCAATTTTGTACAGCTCTTTGTAAGTGGAAACCATCTTTCTCACTCACCCTCTCCAGCTGCTATCTGTAGCCCTCCAGACCAGATCAAAGCCACTGTCCTCCCTCCCCCTCCCCTTCAAGTGCTCTGAATTTTGAGATGCCTCAGAGTAGGATTAGTACTGTACATTTCCAGATTCTTATTCAGCTCTACACCCTCTAACATTTCTATTCCATGCAAAGACAAAGCCATCCAGTCTGGCTCTTTTCAGGAGTCCCAAGGAAATCCTCAGGGAAGAGGTATCTCTGAATTAACTCAAGCCTAGCTACCCTAGCACAGCACCAAGTAGGCAATAAAATTATAATTATCCAGATTGTAGGGTGATATTGTTTGTGAAGAATGGCTGATTTATATTGAGTCCATAAAATAAATTCATGCAGAAATGTCCTTAGAAAACTTTAAAGACACGGGTAAGTATGGGAGCCTCTTTTGTCCTTTGCCCCCTGAGCAGAGCAGCATAGGAGATGTCTGAATACATATACACACCAGGTTCTCAGATTCATTGCTCTGAGCGTTCCCACCAAGCAAACAACACTGCATACCTAAATATGTCCAGGAAAATATGTTCTCCTTGGGCACAATGATTAGCCCACATGCACTGGAAAATGTCAACACAGATGCATGATTTTCCTACAAATACACACACACACACACATGCTTCTTTTTCACACTGCGTTGATTGTTTTTGCTGGGTCTTGTTTATTTGGCTCTTGACTAGAAAGACTGTGCAGGTGTATGAAGGACAATAATCTCTCTCAGCAAAAATTTAATTACTAAAGCGTTTGTCTGATGAAGGATAAAAGGAAAGACGAATCAAAGGTAAACTGATTTTCACCAAGGAAAATGCTGTTAGCTTGTTAAATTTTTCTATTGCATCAATTATATGTGATTTGAGGAGACAAAACACTTCCAGAACTCTTTCTGGAGGACATTAGCAAGATGTTTTGGAAATCACTCTGATCACTCAGGATTGAATGCTGTTTTATTAATTTTTGTACATGAAGGGTTGATGTTATAGACAGAGCTAAGAAATGAGATCAGGAGTTCACAGGATCAGAGAAATGGTTGAAGTTGGCAGGGTTCTCTAGAGATCATCTGGTCCAACCTTTCTGCTCAAGCAGGGCCACCTAGTACTGGTCGCCTGGGACTGTGCCCAGATGACTTTTGAGCATCTCCAAGAATGGAGACTCCACAGCCTCTCTGGGCAACCTGTGCCAGCACTGTCACCCTCACAATAAATGTGTTTCCTGATGTTCAGAAGTTTTCTGTGTTTCAGTTTGTACTGGCACCTTCAGTAGTGCATAGGGTTGTTCCTCTCCAGGCATAGGCTCTTTCAGTTCTCCTTGTTGAACTTCGCAGGGTTCCTGTTGGCCCATTTCTCCAGACAATCAAGGTCCCTTTGGATGGCAGCACAATCTGGTGTATCAGCCACTCCTCTTAGTTCGGTGTTATCTGCGAACTTACTGAGGGTATGTTTTGCCTCATCATCCAGGTTGTTAATGAAGACGTTAAACTGAGCTGGACTTGGTATTGACTCTGCTAGTCACTGGCCTCTAACTAGACTTTGCACCCCTGATCAGCACCACCGTCTTAGTCAGTTCAGCCAGGTTTCAATCCACCTCACCTTCTGCTCATGCAGCCTGTGCATCAACAGCTTCTCAATGAAGATCTTAGGGGAGACAGTGGCAAAGGCCTTGCTGAGGTCCTGGTGGACAATATAGTTGATGAAAATGGTCATCAGCAAGTGGCATTTTCTGCAGCATCTTAGTTCATCATCACCTAACTTTCCATTCAAAAAGAGGTGAGCTATTGCTAAAAAGACACATTTTTCCACTAAGTATGAAAAAAGCCTACAGAGATTAGCTCACACTTGAACAATAAACTTGAAGTCTTTTCTAGGTAGGTGAAATTAATCTTACATGGGGAACAAATTCATTTAACACCAGGAGAAGTACAGGAAATTAGTTTATTAATGATGACTAGACAAACCTAGGAGGGTGACAGAGCCTTTTTTTTCCCTCTTCCCTCTTTTGATTCTCCTCTACACATAAAAGAATAAAAAGGAGATGCATGGAGAGTCGGTTTTAGTCCTGTGGCCCTAGTGCGTGGGGGCTGTGAAAACCAGCGTTTACCACTGTATCATACTTGCTGCTGTGCTGTTCATTTGCTAAGCTTTTTTTTTGTATTCTCTGAGCCCCCTTGGACTCCAACTAACCTAAAGAAACTTTTCATCTTCAAATTTTGCCATGTGTCCAAATGATTGCAGGTGGCAATGTGTATTACTACTATGATGCCATGGAAACAATAAAACAGCAGCCACAACTGAAGCTCGTGGTACCCACAGCAAGCCTTCGCATTTATAAGCCTTCATTATTTAATCTTTTTTGCTTATGTGCATGATTGCATTCTAGGAAAATATTTGAACTCGTGTGCTTTGAATTTTAGGCTCTCTAGTTATCTCTTGAACAGGTCCAAGTATACAAGTATTGGAGCAGCTGGCTGAAAACAAAAGCATCTTGGACCATGGATGTTGCAAATTCTGTTCTTAGCTTAGAAAACAATATTAGCAAAAAAACCCTTGCATTTACAAATCTGGTTTCTCCATCCCTTATTCTGTAAACTGAGTAATTCACTCTTACTTCCTCTGGCTCCTGACTTCAGAGGCAGAATTGACTGTTAATTTAAACCTATTGAAATGATCTGAGTGAGATTTGAAATATCTGTAGCTTTAGACCAACAGGACAGAAAAACTTGGATGGGCTAGTGTGTCATCTGGACTGCGAGATGACAGATATCTTTATCTCTTCACATTCATAACCTCTATTGCAATTAAATGGAGTGTGTTGTTCCAACGTCTTATTGCATGTGGGAAGCAGGGATAAGCCTATACTCTGACTTACAGTATTCTGGGAATTAATGAAAACTATTTTTTTCATAGAGAAAACATGTTTATTGCCTCCTTTTTGTTATTGCCTTCAGACATCATCTGGAGAATTCTTGTAGCTACATTTCTCAGGAGTATTTAAAGTAAAAAAATGTAATAGGTGCTTTTTTTCCTTCTTTTTCTTTCTTTAGAGAAAAAAAAATAGTGTGACTTGCATGAAAAGTTGCTTGGTGGTGTGTGAGTGTATCATGTGCATGTCAAACTCACGACGGGTAACCTAATGAAGAGCAAGGAGTTTTGCCCACAATGCAAACATCTCTTCCAATCATTCATTTGACTGTCATTTCTGGGAAAAGCCAATAGTCTGAGGATTAAAGAAAAGCTAGAAATGTGGAGGTGACAGAAAGTAGCATTCAGCTGTGGCTGATGTTGCAATGCATCTCTGCAATTTCTACTGTAAGGCTGATCTGTCTGGGGAGATGACAAGCTGTCATTTTACCATTGGGTTGCTCTGTATTCAGATTCTTCTTCTTCTACATGCTGAGCTCAAAAATGCTCAGCCACCCCCATGCATCACAGAGGAGGCAGCCCCCCTTCCCGTGCCTGGCAGCTGTGTGGTATCTTTGCCAATGGTTCCTTGGGTCTTGTGGCACTGGAGCTGGCTCATGGAAAGGAAAATTAATCTGTCTGGAGCAGATGAGGCTTTGTCGGCTGTTTGTTTGCTGTTCTTGTTGTGTGGTGCTTCTGCTTGAGACTGTGAAAATAGCCTTTGCAATGAACAGAGCTCAGGTGTATTAACAGGGGTTCTCTCTTGGTGATAACCCAGCACATCTCAGACATGAGAAAGCACTCCATAAATCTGTTATCAAGAGGATGTGGGAAATACAAGCATCAGTTCATCCAAGATGAGATTTAGATGATGAAACCATTGTTTTAAGAATATATCATTCATTCATTATGAGTGTCATTTTGGTTTTTTGCTTGGTTGGATGGTAAGAATTGCAGCAGGAATCGCTTCTTTAACTCAGGATCCTGTAGGTCCAATATCTCCTTGGAATGAGTTAGTAAAATGCATGTAGAATAGATGATTTACTACAGCTACATCACTAGACAATAGAGAAATGTCTATTTTTTAACAGGTAACACAAACAGTTCTTTGTCTACTGGCCCTTCTTTGTAAACAAGGACATGGATGTCCAAAGGCAAAAATACTGATGCTGTTTCAAGTGATGGCTCCTGTGGTCTCAGCAGGAAATCACTCTTTGCAGTTGAGCATTACAGTAAGAGCAAAAAGCCTTAGCATTGGCAGTTGCAAGTGTTACACTTATTTTTGAGCCTGCAGACAAAACAGCAGGCAGACCTTCCAACCATCAGTTTCGTGTCAAAAGCACCCATCCTGAAGATTACATTTATAAATATAGCTTCAAGTGTCAAGTTCCTGGCCAAGACTTGCACTTCAGAAGCTTCCTGAAGTCTCTGCTCGTCCCCACAGACATGAGCTGCTCCTCTGAGCAACCTTTCCATTACTGCAGAACTAGCTGTAGATAGTGCTGTGGTTTTGCCCAGCCAGCAATGAAGCACCACAACAGTCTCTCTCTCAGTGCCCTCCTTCCACCCCCACCCTTGTTAGGATGGCAGAGACACCAGCGAAATGTGAGGAAAAAGATAAGCAAGGATGTTGTGGATTGAAACAAGGGCAGAGAGAGCTCGCTGCCGATTATGGTTCTGGGCAAAACAGACTCCAGTACTCAGAGAGAAAAGTAGGAAAGTTTATTCTACTATGTACAAGAAACAGAACAGAACAAAAGCAAAAAGAGAGTAGGGTGATGAGAAAATGACAGCCAGCACTTTAAGATCTCCCTTCCCCATCCCTCCTTTCTTTCTGGGCCCAGCTCACTGCTTCTGATATCTCTGCCTCCTCCCCCCTCAACAGCTCAGGGGGGCAAGGAATGGGACATGTGGTCAGTCTCTCACAGATGGGCTCTGCCACTTCTCTGCTGAGATGAGAACAACTCCTAGCATTCTTCCCCTGCTCTGATACGGAGTCCCTTCCATGGAACAAAGTCCTTAACAAACTTCTCTGGTGTGGGTTGTTCCCAGCAGCTGCAACTTCTGCCAATATAGAGTCCCTCACATGGGACATGGTCTCTTCTGGCCATAGTCACTGTCCTGGCACAGGGTCTTTAACTTGTTTTGAACTTTTTTCTGTTAAAAGATTATTATTAATGAAGAGAATCCCTGCCCCTGATGCCGTGTCTTTAATGAAATGCAAACAAATCTCAGCTTCATCACTCCTCTCTATAGAATGCAGGGGAGTCGCTGCTCCAGCACACCTCCTCCTCTCTTTCCTCCCTGATCTTGGAGTCCACATGGTTGTTTCTCTCTCCTCACTCCTTGTGCCACCAGCAGCTGGAAAAAGAAGGGACAGAAGAAGGAAGAAACAAGAATAAGCCTCCTCTTCTGGCTTCTTCTTAAAAAGTGGTCATGGAGGTGTATAACTGACTCAGCCCGAGAAGTGGGTTTGACTCAGAGCTGGGGGGAGTTTTGAGCAACTTCTTACAGGAGCCATCTTTACAGCCCATTCCCTATTACCAGAAGTGGCTGCCATGTCAAAACATGACAGATATCCAGGACAATTCTAGACACCCATCTTATGGTGTCTAAAGTATGCAGATAGGTAATGTGGATCTTGCCTTTGATCTGTGTGCATGCACTGTTTCCTTTACTCTTTTATTACCTGTTGTAAATTCTTTCCTCAAAAGGGCTGTGATCCCAGCTGGAGCTTCCTGATGCTTCCTTGCTGCAGGTACTACAAGTATTTATGGGAGGTGAAAACTGGAAAAAAAAAGTCACAGAGGATGAGCTCATTGTGCAGACAGTGTTCAATGGCAGTGCTGGGCTGGCAGCACTGGAGAACAAAACACTCTTTGCATTTGCAATTCAGGTTTCCATGAAGTAAGAGCCATGAGCTCTTCTGCCAGCACTCACTGTACTGTCACCTCTCCTTGCTGCAACTTCAGACCTGTCTCTATGAGCTGGAGCAGTGGGGTAAGGGTATGGCAAGATTGTGTCCCTCCTTGAGGAATAACCTGTTTATGAAAATGAATGTGTTCCCTTTGCCCAGATCTTGCCATTGCACTCTGAAACACACACTCACACTGACACTATGCAGCAATGTCTCAGTGCAGAGCAGGGTTGCTCTTGCAGGAAATTTTCTGCCCTGTGCTACAGACATGGGAACTGATGCTCCAGCAATCTCCGCAGTCTTAGAGAATATGAACTGTCCTCTTTTGACCCCCTTATCAGGTGGTCCTTCGTATTTCTGAAGACAATTTTTTTTGGTACTTAACTATGGGAACAGCTAACTAAGCAGTTTACCCTTACTTGGAAGCAAATAACTTTTTCTAAAAGATTCAGACCAAGAGGGGCAGAATCATAGAATTGTTTCAGCTGGAAGAGACCTTTAAGATCATTGAGTTCAGCCTTTGTCCCAGCCCTATCAATCACTAGAAAATTTCCCTAAGTGCAACGTCTACCCAACTGCAGCACCTCCCTGGGCAGCTGTTCCAATGCCTGACAACCCTTTCAGGAAAGAAATTCCTCCTCATATCCAGCCTGGACCTCTCCTGGTGCAACTTGAGTCTGTTTCCTCTTGTTCTATTGCTTGTTACTAGGGAGAACAGACTGATCCCACCTCACTACAACTTCCTTTCAGGAATCTGTAGAGAGCTCCAGGCTAAACAGCCCCAGATCCCTCAGCTGTTCCTCACAGGAGATGATCCCAATAGTCACCCAGAGATCTGGGATTATTTCTCCATCTTATGTTTGAGTTCTCAAACACTATTGGTTTTCATACTCCCTCTTGTTTAAAAATTGCTGCCCTGAAGACTGAATCTGAGATACACTCACATTAACATTAATGCAGCCTTGGACTCCTAGCTTGATCATCCAAAAAAACCCACACAATAAACCACTTGTATGATCAAAGGGTGGATGATACACACTGAGAAAACTGCAGTGAGACATCCCAGGGTGAAAAAGTTCCCAGAGGAATGTTAACAGTAGGAGGAGAGACTCTTGTTACAGTGATGTTTGGATTTGGGCAGTGCCTGGGGCACTTACAGAGAGATGGAGCAGTAAAGGCCTGAAGACTGCTGGGATTTTACATGCCCTTACATAGCTTGAAGGCCCAGAGCAAACCCTCGGTGGTCTATAAACTGTTCATCACCTAGTATGAAAGCTGTGGAGGTGATACTGGTCCAAATCCAAACATCAGAATTCACGTTGCTGCTAAAATGTATCTATAGTCAAGGAAATTACCAAAAATAAACAAAAAAGTCCAACTAAAAATTTAGGTATGCTCATTGCTGAACAGGAGCCAAGAAAACTTGTTTACAGCTCGCTCTCCGTTTAGAACGATTAATCGTTAAACCTTGGCTGCACTTCCCAGAAATCACCCAAACGGGTGCCTGTCAGGTTGTGTTAAGCCAAAACACCATGATGGTCAGGTACTGCCTGGGATACAGATGAAAACTGGCATGTTAGGTCACTGCCAGTAGGTGATCTACCAAAAAAAAAAAAGAGAAACTACCCTCTGAGGCAACAGGGGCAACCTATTTTCCCCTTAATTACTTCCTTACACCTGAACTGAATCCACAACCAAGGAGATGTGTCTGAGATGCTCCTGGAGCTCCACAATTTTGGGTTCTTATCTGGCCATTAGAGAACAAAATGCCCTCAAGAACGTGCTTAAGGTAAAACTAATGAGAAAGGGGGAAAAGATTGTAAAAAAGGAAAAATGTATTTCTCTGTTCTTTGCAAGAGCTACTGTCCTGATGGAGTAGCAGCAGAAGCGGCTTTAAGAGTAGATACAAATTTGGAAAACACCAGAAAGTGTGAGCTTGTGTGGGCAAATCCATCTATGAAAGGTCGTTGCATTTAGGCTGCATCTGAGCTTTTCCCTGGCCAGGTGCTGGGTGGGAGACATGGGCTCTGCAGCTTCATCTCCAGCCATAGGTGTCCTCCACTACTGATCCTCTCCTTCCCAGCCTGATCGTGGACTTGTCTGGTCACCAGGGACATGTTTGGAGACCCAGCTGGTGGCTGCGTGGGGAGACCAGATGGGTGATTTAGACTGTCAGAGGTTGTTACCTCAGATAGAAAGATGAGAAAAGTGATAAATATCTCTCATTCATCAGCATATTAGATGTCACACACACTTTAAAAAGAATCAGAAGCTGAATTCAGAATTTTATGTGACGAGAGTATCTTGATCTGAAATAGTTATTTGTGCTTAAGTGAGAAATAAAACCAAGATGAATGTACGCTATGTTCCCAAACCTTCCCTGAAGAAGCATGAACTTTGTAGATTTATAGGCCTGTCTGGAAATATTCAGCAGCATTCACTTAGGTCATTATCACACATAAACTGGTCCAGGTACAGACTTGTAATTACCTTTAAAAACAATGAAGTGTCTAGAACAGAATTTCTTGGCATTTTCAGTTGCCCTTTTTCCCTATGCTGCAGATATAAAGTGATCACTGTGGCTCTCAGCCGATGCCCAAGTGGTACTAGTGAAAAAGGAGACGTCAGATATTGAGAAGTCTCTGATACATTATCTCTCCAAAAGGATGTCTTTCTTCAGTTAAGCAATAAGTTGCTGCTTTACTCCATGTTTCCATGTCTCCTTTCCTCTTCCAGTATAAAGTCTTCAGCAGCAAGAATTTTCCATTTAGGACATCCTTTAGCCTATCTACACTACCTTTCTAAATACGCTTACAATTATTTGGCTTCCAAATGAACATATTTGTATTTTGTAATGCATTCTGATTCCAAAACATACTTCAGAAAAAAATACATGCCAAACAGATATTTCAGAGTACATTCCAGATGCAGTAATTATTGAAGTAATCAATAGTGATAAAAGATTCTTCTTCCTTCAACATCATTGTCTAAAATTAACTGCAATAAGCAACAATTTGAAGCATAGAGTGTTGCTAATCAGACTGAAATTAAAACACTAAATTGTCATGTTTGACATGTAGCTGTTTCTGGTAATGGGG